>OU015465.1:1011276-1271760 GCA_907164805.1 Brachyptera putata
ATACACACACACTTGAGAAAATTTTCAAAGAAATCGCAATTTTCCGACACCCCCTATGCGCGAGGGGGTGTTCACGAATTTTTTTCTGGAAAACCACACATTGGATTGAGACAAATATTTTTTTTTTTGCAATCTGATGAATTTACCTTCATTTTGATACCACACACGACCCTCTGAAAACTTTTCCAGGGAAAATCGCAAATTTTCCGACACCCCTCTACACATGGGGTTGTTCAAAACCTGTTTACCGGCAAACCAAACGTCGGATCGGGCCAAACTTGATTTTTTTCGCATTCAATTGAATGTACCTTCATTTCGATACCACACACGACCCTCTGAAAACTTTTCCGGGGAAAATCGTGAATTTTCCTATACCCCTCTGCGCATGGGGGTGTTCAAAACATGTTTGCCGGAGAACTATACATTGGATCGGGCCAAACTTAGATTTTTCTGCATTCAATTGAATGTACCTTCATTTTGATACCACACACGGCCCCGTCAAAACTTTTCCAGGGAAAATCATAAATTTTCCGACACCCGATCTGCAGTGGTTGGTTCAAAACATTTTTCCCGGAGAACCATACATCGGATCGGGCTGAAATCAGAACTGTACCTCATCAATTTCGATTATCTTAAATTTGATACCACTCACGGCTGTGTAAAAACTTTTTCAAAGAGAATTGCAAATTCGCCTTTATTTTCAACAATTTTTTTACGGAGAACCAGACATCGGCTCGAGCTTAAATCAAATTTTGGCAACAGATATTCTGTACCTTCATTTTGATACCGCACATGGCTTCGGCAAAAGACTTTGACTTTTTTTCAAATTTTGGTTTTTTCCCCGTACTAGTACCCGTCCGACAAAAAAAAATCGACAATCTTCGATCGGCGATTGCTCGAGAACCCACGATGCGATCGGGCTGATTGTTAGATTTATGAAAAGCTATCTATTGTCTCCGCATTTTGATACTACTCACGGCTTTCGCAAAGTTGTGGGAAAAAATAAAATTTCCATATCATTTTTGAACTTCTTCAATAATTTTCAATTTTCACCGATATAATGCATTGGATATCGATGGATGAGACGGATGGTTGAGAGAAAATATAGGCGAAACATACAAAAGCGAAAGATTGACGAAAAAAAATTAATCGTGTTCGAAGTGAGTAAAAAAGTCGACCCTGGTATTGCGATACCAGCCCCGACCTATCACCCACTTCACATTTTCCCGACTTTGTCAATTTACCTTCGCGGGCGAACGAGCAATCTGTACACGCCAACTGGATTCGCATTGCCGCACTTATCATTTGTCCGCCTTTGTCAATTCACCTTCTCGTGCGCACGAGCAATCTGTACCCGCCAACTGGATTCGTATTGCCGGACTTTACATTTGTCCGCCTTTGTCAAAACATCTTCGCGGGCGCACAAGCAATCTGCGCCCGCCAACTGGTTTCACAAAGGCGGACTTTACAAAGGCTTTACATAGGCGGACCCCCTCTACACATGGGGTTGTTCAAAACTTGTTTGTCGGAGAACTATACATTGGATCGGAACGAAATAAAAATTTTCTGCAATCTAATGAATGGACCTTCATTTTGATACCACACACGACCCTCTGGAAGCTTTTCCGGGGAAAATCATAAATTTCCCCCCCCTCCCCCTGCGCATGGGGGTGTTCAAAACATGATTGCCGGAAAACTATACATTGGATCGGAACGAAATAAAAATTTTATGCAATCTAATGAATGGACCTTCATTTTGATACTACACACGACCCTCTGAAAGCTTTTCCGGGGAAAATCATAAATTTCCCCCCTCCCCCTGCGCATGGGGGTGTTCAAAACATGATTGCCGGAGAACTATACATTGGATCGTAACGGAATGGAAAGTTTATGCAATCTAATGAATGGACCTTCATTTTGATACCACACACGGCCCCATCGAAACTTTTCCAGGGAAAATCATAAATTTTCCGACACCCGATCTGACGGGGTTCGTTCAAAACATGTTTGCCGCAGAACCATACATCGGATCGGGCTGAAATTAGAACTGGACGTCATCAATTTCGATTATCTTCAATTTGATACCCCACACGACTGTGTAAAAACTTTTCCGAAGAAAATTCCAAATTTGGCTTCATTTTCAGGAATTTTTTTACAGAGAACCAGACATCGGATCGAGCTAAAATCAACATTTTTGGCAACAGATATTCTGTACCTTTATTTTGATACCAAACACGGCTCCGGCAAAAGACTTTGACTTTTTTTCAAATTTCGATTTTTTTCCCCATACTAGTACCCGTCCGACAAAAAAAAATCGACAATCTTCGATCGGGGATTGCTCGAGAACCCATGACGCGATCGGGCCGATTGTTGGATTTTCTGAAAGCTAGCAATCACGTGAGCATTTTGATGCCACTCACAATTTTCCAAAAAATTTTCCAAAGAAAATCACAAATTTTCCGGAAGGGTATTCAGGATTTTTTTTTAGGAGAACCAGACATTGGATCGAGACGAAACAAAATTTTTTCGCAATCTAATGAATGTACCTACATATTGATACCACACATGACCATGTGGAAGATTTTCCGGAGAAAATCGTAAATTTTCCGACCCCCTCCTACACATGGGGTCGTTCGCGATTTTTTTTAGGGAGAACCAGACATCGGATCGAGACGAAATAAAAAATTTCCGCAATCTGATGAATGTACCTTCATATTGATACCACACATGACCATGTGGAGCATTTTCCAAAGAAAATTGTAAATTTTCCCGCCCCCCTCCTACACATGGGGTGGTTCTCGATTTTTTTTAGCGAGAATCAGACATTGGATCGAGACGAAATAAAAAATTTCCGCAATCTGATGAATGTACCTCCATATTGATACCACACATGACCATGTGGAGAATTTTCCAAGGAAAATGGTGAATTTTCCCGCCCCCCTCCTACACATGGGGTCGTTCGCGATTTTTTTTTGGGAGAACCAGACATCGGATCGAGACGAAATAAAAAATTTCCGCAATCTGATGAATGTACCTTCATATTGATACCACACATGACCATGTGGAGCATTTTCCGGAGAAAATTGTGAATTTTCCGACCCCCTCCTACACATGGGGTGGTTCGCGAATTTTTTCAGGGAGAACCAGACATCGGATCGAGATGAAATAAAAAATATCCGCAATCTTATGAATGTACCTACATATCGATACCACACATGACCATGTGGAAGATTTTCCAAAGAAAATCGTAAATTTTCCGACACCCCTCTACACATGGGGTCGTTCGCGATTTTTTTTTGGGAGAACCAGACATCGGATCGAGACGAAATAAGAAATTCCGCAATCTGATGAATGTACCTACATATCGATACCACACATGACCCTGTGGAAACTTTTCCGGGGAAAATCGCAAATTTTCCGACACCCCTCTACACATGGGGTGGTTCAAAACCTGTTTGCCGGAGAACTATACATTGGATCGGAACGAAATGAAAATTTTATGCAATCTAATGAATGGACCTTCATTTTGATACCACACACGGCCATCTGGAAACTTTTCCGGGGAAAATCGAAAATTCCCCCCCCTCCCCTGCGCATGGGGGTGTTCAAAACATGATTGCCGGAGAACTATACATTGGATCGGAACGAAATAAAAAGTTTATGCAATCTAATGAATGGACCTTCATGTCGATACCACACACGACCCCCTGAAAACTTTTCCAGGGAAAATCATAAATTTTCCGACACCCGATCTGAAGGGGTTCGTTCAAAACATGTTTGCCGGAGAACCATACATCGGATCGGGCTGAAATTAGAACCGGATGTCATCAATTTTGATTATCTTCAATTTGATAACACACACGGTTGTGTAAAAACTTTTCCAAAGAAAATTCCAAATTTGGCTTCATTTTCTAGATTTTTTTTACAGAGAACCATACATCGGATCGAGCTAAAATCAACATTTTCGACAACAGATATTCTGTACCTTCATTTTGATACCAAACACGGCTGCGGCAAAAGACTTTGACTTTTTTTCAAATTTTGATTTTTTTCCCCATACTAGTACCCGTCCGACAGAAAAAAATCGACAATCTTCGATCGGGGATTGCTCGAGAACCCATGACGCGATCGGGCCGATTGTTGGATTTTCTGAAAGCTAGCGATCACGTGAGCATTTTGATGCCACTCACAATTTTCCAAAAAAAATTCCAAAGAAAATCACAAATTTTCAGGAAGGGTATTCAGGATTTTTTTTTAGGAGAACCAGACATTGGATCGAGACGAAACAAAATTTTTTCGCAATCTAATGAATGTACCTACATATTGATACCACACATGACCATGTGGAGCATTTTCCGGAGAAAATTGTAAATTTTCCGACCCCCTCCTACACATGGGGTCGTTCGCGATTTTTTTTAGGGAGAACCAGACATCGGATCGAGACGAAATAAAAAATTTCCGCAATCTAATGAATGTACCTTCATATTGATACCACACATGACCATGTGGAGCATTTTCCAAAGAAAATTGTAAATTTTCCCGCCCCCTTCCTACACATGGGGTGGTTCTCGATTTTTTTTAGCGAGAATCAGACATTGGATCGAGACGAAATAAAAAATTTCCGCAATCTGATGAATGTACCTCCATATTGATACCACACATGACCATGTGGAGAATTTTCCGGGGAAAATGGTGAATTTTCCCGCCCCCCTCCTACACATGGGGTCGTTCGCGATTTTTTTTTGGGAGAACCAGTCATCGGATCGAGACGAAATAAAAAATTTCCGCAATTTTTATAAATGTACCTCCATATTGATACCACACATGACCATGTGGAGCATTTTCCGGAGAAAATTGTGAATTTTCCGACCCCCTCCTACACATGGGGTGGTTCGCGAATTTTTTCAGGGAGAACCAGACATCGGATCGAGATGAAATAAAAAATATCCGCAATCTTATGAATGTACCTACATATCGATACCACACATGACCCTGTGGAAGATTTTCCGAAGAAAATCGTAAATTTTCCGACACCCCTCTACACATGGGGTCGTTCGCGATTTTTTTTTGGGAGAACCAGACATCGGATCGAGACGAAATAAGAAATTTCCGCAATCTGATGAATGTACCTACATATCGATACCACACATGACCCTGTGGAAACTTTTCCGGGGAAAATCGCAAATTTTCCGACACCCCTCTACACATGGGGTGGTTCAAAACCTGTTTGCCGGAGAACTATACATTGGATCGGAACGAAATGAAAATTTTATGCAATCTAATGAATGGACCTTCATTTTGATACCACACACGGCCATCTGGAAACTTTTCCGGGGAAAATCGAAAATTCCCCCCCCTCCCCTGCGCATGGGGGTGTTCAAAACATGATTGCCGGAGAACTATACATTGGATCGGAACGAAATAAAAAGTTTATGCAATCTAATGAATGGACCTTCATGTCGATACCACACACGACCCCCTGAAAACTTTTCCAGGGAAAATCATAAATTTTCCGACACCCGATCTGAAGGGGTTCGTTCAAAACATGTTTGCCGGAGAACCATACATCGGATCGGGCTGAAATCAGAACTGTACGTCATCAATTTCGATTATCTTCAATTTGATAACACACACGGTTGTGTAAAAACTTTTCCAAAGAAAATTCCAAATTTGGCTTCATTTTCTAGATTTTTTTTACAGAGAACCATACATCGGATCGAGCTAAAATCAACATTTTCGACAACAGATATTCTGTACCTTCATTTTGATACCAAACACGGCTGCGGCAAAAGACTTTGACTTTTTTTCAAATTTTGATTTTTTCCCCATACTAGTACCCGTCCGACAGAAAAAAATCGACAATCTTCGATCGGGGATTGCTCGAGAACCCATGACGCGATCGGGCCGATTGTTGGATTTTCTGAAAGCTAGCGATCACGTGAGCATTTTGATGCCACTCACAATTTTCCAAAAAAAATTCCAAAGAAAATCACAAATTTTCAGGAAGGGTATTCAGGATTTTTTTTTAGGAGAACCAGACATTGGATCGAGACGAAATAAAAAAAAATCCGCAATCTAATGCATGTACCTTCATGTCGATACCACACACGACCCCCTGAAAGCTTTTCCGAGGAAAATCATAATTTTCCGACCCCCTATACACATTGGGTTGTTCAAAACATGTTTGCCGGCAAACCGAATGTCTGATCGGACTGAAGTTTGAAATTTTTGCAATTTCATGAATGTAGCTTCATTTCGATACCACACACGACCCTCTGAAAGCCTTACCGAGGAAAATCGTTAATTTTCCGACTCCTCATACACATTGGGTTGTTCAAAACATGTTTACCTGCAAACCAAATGTCGGATCGAGTCGAGGTTTGAAATTTTCGCAATCTGATGAATGTAGCTTCATTTCGATATCACACACGACCCTCTTGGAGCTTTTCCGAGAAAAATCATAAATTTTCCGACCCCCTATACACATTGGGTTGTTCAAAACATGTTTACCGGCAAACCAAGAGTCGGATCAGGCTGTGATTTAAAATTTTCGCAATCAATTGAATGTAGCTTCATTTCGACACACACACGACCCTCTTAGAGCTTTTCCGAGGAAAATCATGAATTTTCCGACCCCCTCTACACATTGGGTTGTTCAAAACATGTTTACCGGCAAACCAAGAGTCGGATCGGGCTGTGATTTAAAATTTTTTCAGTCAATTGAATGTAGCTTCATTTCGATACCACACACGACCCTCTGAGAGCCTTTCCGAGGAAAATCATAAATTTTCCGACCCTCTATACACATTGGGTTGTTCAAAACATCTTTATCGGCAAACCAAATGTCGTATCGGGTTAAGGTTCGGAATTTTCGCATTCAATCGAATGTAGCTTCATTTCGATACCACACTTGACCCTCTGAGAGCTTTTCCGAGAAAAACCGTAAATTTTCCTACACCCCTCTACACATTGGGTTGTTCAATACATGTTTGCCGGCAAACCAAACGTCGGATCGAAACAAAATAAGAAATTTCTGCAGTCTAATGAATGTAGCTTCATTTTGATACCATACACGACCCTCTTAGAGCTTTTACGAGAAAAATCATGAATTTTCCGACCCCCTATACACATTGGGTTGTTCAAAACATGTTTTCCGGCAAACCAAGAGTCGGATCGGGCTGTGGTTTGAAATTTTCGCAATCAATTGAATGCAGCTTCATTTCGATACCACACACGACCCTCTGAAAGCTTTTCCGAGGAGAATCATAAATTTTCCGACCCCCTCCACACATTGGGTTGTTCAAAACATGTTTACCGGCAAACCAAATGTCAGATCGGGCTGAGGTTTGAAATTTTCGCAATCTGATGAATGTACCTTCATTTCGATACCACACACGACCCTCTGAGAGCTTTTCCAAGGAAAATCATGAATTTTCCGACCCCCTCTACACATTGGGTTGTTCAAAACATGTTTACCGGCAAATCAAGAGTCGGATCGGGCTGTGATTTGAAATTTTTGCAATCTAATGAATGTAGCTTCATTTTGATACCATACACGACCCTCTTAGAGCTTTTCCGAGGAAAATCCTAAATTTTCCGACCCCCTATACACATTGGGTTGTTCAAAACATGTTTGACGGCAAACCAAATGTCGGATCGGACTGAAGTTCAAAATTTTTGCAATCTGATGAATGTAGCTTCATTTCGATACCACACACGACCCTCTGAAAGCCTTACCGAGGAAAATCGTTAATTTTCCGACTCCTCATACACATTGGGTTGTTCAAAACATGTTTACCTGCAAACCAAATGTCGGATCGAGTTGAGGTTTAAAATTTTCGCAATCTGATAAATGTAGCTACATTTCGATTTCACACACAACCCTCTTAGAGCTTTTCCGAGGAAAATCATAAATTTTCCGACCCCCTCTACACATTGGGTTGTTCAAAACATGTTTACTGGCAAACCAAGAGTCGGATCGGGCTGTGATTTGAAATTTTTTCAGTCAATTGAATGTAGCTTCATTTCGATACCACACACGACCCTCTGAGAGCTTTTCCGAGGAAAATCATAAATTTTCCGACCCTCTATACACATTGGGTTGTTCAAAACATGTTTACCGGCAAACCAAATGTCGGATCGGGTTGAGGTTTGAAATTTTGAAAATCAATTGAATGTAGCTTCATTTCGATACCACACTCGACCCTCTGAGAGCTTTTCCGAGGAAAATCGTGAATTTTCCCACACCCCTCTACACATTGGGTTGTTCAAAACATGTTTGCCGGCCAACCAAACGTCGGATCGAAACAAAATAAGAAATTTCTGCAGTCTAATGAATGTAGCTTCATTTGATACCATACACGACCCTCTTAGAGCTTTTCCGAGGAAAATCATAAATTTTCCGACCCCCATGATTTTCCGACCCACTATACACATTGGGTGTTCAAAACATGTTTGTCGGCAAACCAAGAGTCGGATCGGGCTGTGGTTTGAAATTTGCGCAAACAATTGGATTTAGCTTCATTTCGATACCACACACGACCCTCTGAAAGCTTTTCCGAGGAAAATCATAAATTTTCCGACCCCCTCCACACATTGGGTTGTTCAAAACATGTTTACCGGCAAACCAAATGACGGATCGGGCTGAGGTTTGAAATTTCGCAATCTGATGGATGTAGCTTCATTTCGATACCACACACGACCCTCTTAGAGCTTTTCCGAGGAAAAATCATAAATTTTCCGACCCCCCTCTACACATGGGTTGTTCAAAACATGTTTACCGGCAAACCAAGAGTCGGATCAGGCTGTGATTTGAAATTTTCGCAATCAATTGAATGTAGCTTCATTTCGATACCACACACGACCTTCTGAGAGATTTTCCGAGGGAAAATCATAAATTTTCCGACCCTCTATACACATTGGGTTGTTCAAAACATGTTTACCGGCAAACCCAAATGTCGGATCGGGTTGAGGTTGGAATTTTTGCAATCAATCGAATGTAGCTTCATTTCGATACCACACTTGACCCTCTGAGAGCTTTTCCGAGAAAAACCGTAAATTTTCCTACACCCCTCTACACATTGGGTTGTTCAATACATGTTTGCCGGCAAATTAAATGTTGGATCGAGTTGAGGTTTGAAATTTTCGCAATCTGATGAATGTAGCTTCATTTTGATCGTCCTTAGAGCTTTTTCGAGGAAAATCATAAATTTTCCGACCCTCATACACATTGGGTTGTTCAAAACATGTTTACCGGCAAACCAAATGTCGGATCGGGTTGAGGTTCAAAATTTTCGCAATCAATTGAATGTTGCTTCATTTCGATACACACTCGACCCTCTGAAAGCTTTTCCGAGGAAAATCATAAATTTTCCGACCCTCACACACATTGGGTTGTTCAAAACATGTTTATCGGAAAACCAAATGTCGGATCGGGTTAAGGTTCGGAATTTTCGCATTCAATCGAATGTAGCTTCATTTCGATACCACACTTGACCCTCTGAGAGCTTTTCCGAGAAAAACCGTAAATTTTCCTACACCCCTCTACACATTGGGTTGTTCAAAACATGTTTGCCGGCAAACCAAACGTCGGATCAGAACAAAATAAAAATTTTCTGCAATCTAATGAATGTAGCTTCATCTCGATACCACACTCGACCCTCTGAAAGCTTTTCCGAGAAAAATCATGAATTTTCCGACACCCCTCTACACATTGGGTTGTTCAAAACATGTTTACTGGCAAACCAAGAGTCGGATCGGGCTGTGGTTTAAAATTTTCGCAATCAATCGAATGGTGCTTCATTTCGATACCACACTCGACCCTCTGAGAGCTTTTCCGAGAAAAATCATAAATTTTCCGACTCCCTATACACATTGGGTTGTTCAAAACATGTTTGACGGCAAATCAAATGTTGGATCGGACTGAAATTTAAAATTTTTGCAATCTGATGAATGTAGCTTCATTTCCATACCACACACAACCCTCTGAAAGCCTTACCGAGGAAAATCGTTAATTTTCCGACTCCTCATACACATTGGGTTGTTCAAAACATGTTTACCTGCAAACCAAATGTCGGATCGAGTTGAGGTTTGAAATTTTCGCAATTTGATGAATGTAGCTCTATCTCGATACCACACACGACCCTCTTAGAGCTTTTCCGAGGAAAATCATAAATTTTCCGACCCCCTCTACACATTGGGTTGTTCAAAACATGTTTACCGGCAAACCAAGAGTCGGATCGGGCTGTGATTCGAAATTTTCGCAATCAATTGAATGTAGCTTCATTTTGATACCACACACGACCGTCTTAGAGCTTTTTCGAGGAAAATCATAAATTTTCCGACCCTCATATACATTGGGTTGTTCAAAACATGTTTACCGGCAAACCAAATGTCGGATCGGGCTGTGGTTCAAAATTTTCGCAATCAATTGAATGTTGCTTCATTTCGATACCACACTCGACCCTCTGAGAGCTTTTCCGAGGAAAATCATAAATTTTCCGACCCTCATACACATTGGGTTGTTCAAAACATGTTTACCGGCAAACCAAATGTCGGATCGGGTTGAGGTTTGGAATTTTGGCAATCAATTGAATGTTGCTTCATTTCGATACCACACTCGACCCTCTGAGAGCTTTTCCGAGGAAAATCCTAAATTTTCCGACCCCCTCTACACATTGGGTTGTTCAAAACATGTTTATCGGCAAACCAAACGTCGGATCGGAACAAAATAAGAAATTTTTGAAATCTAATGAATGTAGCTTCATTTTGATACCATACACGACCCTCTTAGAGCTTTTCCGAGGAAAATCCTAAATTTTCCGACCCCCTATACACATTGGGTTGTTCAAAACATGTTTGCCGGCAAACCAAATGTCGGATCGGACTGAGGTTCAAAATTTTCGCAATCTAATGAATGTGGCTCCATGTCGATACCACACACGACCCTCTTAGAGCTTTTCCGAGGAAAATCATAAATTTTCCGACCCCCTCTACACATTGGGTTGTTCAAAACATGTTTACCGGCAAACCAAGAGTCGGATCGGGCTGTGATTTGAAATTATCGCAATCAATTGAATGTGGCTTCATTTCGATACCACACACGACCCTCTGAGAGCCTTTCCGAGGAAAATCATAAATTTTCCGACCCTCTATACACATTGGGTTGTTCAAAACATGTTTACCGGCAAACCAAATGTCGGATCGAGTTGAGGTTTGAGATGTTCGCAATCAATTGAATGTAGCTTCATTTTGATACCACACTCGACCGTCTTAGAGCTTTTTCGAGGAAAATCATAAATTTTCCGACCCTCATACACATTGGGTTGTTCAAAACATGTTTAACGGCAAACCAAATGTCGGATCGGGTTGAGGTTCAAAATTTTCGCAATCAATTGAATGTAGCTTCATTTCGATACCACACTCGACCCTCTGAGAGTATTTCCGAGGAGAATCATAAATTTTCCGACCCCCTATACACATTGGGTTGTTCAAAACATGTTTACCGGCAAACGCCCGCCTTTGCCAAATCACTTTCGCGGGCGCACGAGCAATCTGTACGCGCCAACTGGATTCGCATTGCCGCACTTATCATTTGTCCGCCTTTGTCAATTCACCTTCGCGGGACACGAGCAATCTGCGCGCGCCAACTGAATTCGCATTACCGGACTTTACATTTGTCCGCCTTTGTCAAAACATCTTCGCGGGCGCACGAGCAATCTGCGCTCGCCAACTGTTTCTCATTGCTCTATCATCCTATATGACGTGACGTATTGCAGGACGGAGTGCTTGAAGCTGCTCGTGGCGGCGACGATACTGACGTGTACCACTGAGGAGGACCGCGCCGACACGCTGGACAAGTGGATACAGGTGGCCGTGGACACGAAGGCGGCGCTCGGAAACCTGTTCGGCTTCTGCGGTCTCATGATGGGCTTGTGCATGCCACAGGTGGGTCAGCTCATTCCAGGCCTCTGGGTACCACACATGCCTGGATTGAAACTTTCATTTAATTACAACCAATGCATCAATCGGAATGAAAATGGTTCTCCAAATATCAGAAGGGATGAAATAACATATGTTTTTTGTCAGAATTCTCGATAAATAATAATTCAGTTTTCTCATTCCGCGGCCACTGGGTACCACACATATCTGGATTCAAACTTTTATTTAATTACAACCTATGCATCAATCGGACTGTGAATGATTTCCCACATATCAGAAAAGATGAAATAACATATGTTATTTGTCAGAATTCCCGATAAATAATAATTCAATTTTCTCATTCCGCGGCCTCTGGGTACCACACATGCCTGGATTCAAACTTTTATTTAACTACAACCAATGCATCAATCGGACTTAAAATAGTTTTCCAGACATCAGAGAGGATGAAATAACATATGTTATTTGACAGAATTCCCGATAAATAATAATTCAATTTTCTCATTCCGCGGCCACTGGGTACCACACATGCCTGGACTCAAACTTTTATTTAATTACAACCTATGCATCAATCGGACTGAAAATGATTCTCCAGACATCGAAGGGGATGAAATAACATATGTTATTTGTTAGAATTCCCGATAAAAAATAATTCAATTATCTCATTCCGCGGCCACTGGGTACCACACATGCCTGGATTCGAACTTTTATTTAATTACAACCAATGCATCAATCGGACTGAAAATGATTTCTCAGACATCAGAAGGGATGAAATAACATATGTTATTCGTTAGAATTCCCGATTAATAATAATTCAATTTTCTCATTCCGCGGCCACTGGGTACCACACATGCCTGGATTCGAACTTTTATTTCATTACAACCAATGCATCAATCGGACTGAAAATGATTTCTCAGACATCAGAAGGGATGAAAAACACATATGTTATTTGTTAGAATTCCTAATAAATAATAATTCAATTTTCTCATTCCGCGGCCACTGGGTACCACACATGCCTGGATTCAAACTTTTATTTAATTACAACCAATGCATCAATCGGACTTGAAATGATTTTCCAGACATCAGAGGGGATGAAATAACATATGTTATTTGTCAGAATTCCCGATAAATGATAATTCAATTTTCTCATTCCGAGGCCACTGGGTACCACACATGCCTGGATTCAAACTTTTATTTAATTACAACCAATGCATCAATCGGACTTGAAATGATTTTCCAGACATCAGAGGGGATGAAATAACATATGTTATTTGTCAGAATTCCCGATAAATGATAATTCAATTTTCTCATTCCGCGGCCACTGGGTACCACACATGCCTGGATTCGAACTTTTATTTAATTACAACCAATGCATCAATCGGACTGTAAATGATTTTCCAGACATCAGAGGGGATGAAATAACATATGTTATTCGTCAGAATTCCCGATGAATAATAATTCAATTTTCTCATTCCGAGGCCACTGGGTACCACACATGCCTGGATTCAAACTTTTATTCAATTACAACCAATGCATCAATCGGACTGAAAATGGTTTTCCAGACATCAGAAGGGATGAAATAACATACGTGGATTGTCAGAATTCCCGATGAATAATAATTCAATTTTCTCATTCCGCGGCCACTGGGTACCACACATGCCTGGATTCAAACTTTTATTCAATTACAACCAATGCATCAATCGGACTCGAAATGATTTTCCAGACATCAGAGGGAATGAAATAACATATGTTATTCGTCAGAATTCTCGATAAATAATAATTCAATTTTCTCATTTCGCGGCCACTGGGTACCACACATGCCTGGATTCAAACTTTTATTCAATTACAACCAATGCATCAATCGGGCTGTAAATGATTTTCCAGACATCAGAAGGGATGAAATAACATATGTTATTTGTCAGAATTCTCGATAAATAATAATTCAATTTTCTAATTCCGCGGCCTCTGGGTACCACACATGCCTGGATTCAAACTTTTATTTAATTACAACCAATGCATCAATCAGACTGAAAATGATTCTCCAGACATCAGAAGGGATGAAATAACATATGTTATTTGTCAGAATTCCCGATAAATAATAATTCAATTTTCTCATTCCGCGGCCACTGGGTACCACACATGCCTGGATTCAAACTTTTATTTAATTACAACCAATGCATCAATCGGACTGAAAATGATTTTCCAGACATCAGAAGGGATGAAATAACATATGTTATTTGTCAGAATTCTCGATAAATAATAATTCAATTTTCTCATTCCGAGGCCACTGGGTACCAAACATGCCTGGATTCAAACTTTTATTTAATTACAACCAATGCATCGATCGGACTGAAAATGATTTTCCAGACATCAGAGAGGATGAAATAACATATGTTATTCGTCAGGATTCCCGATAAATAATAATTTAATTTTCTCATTCCGCGGCCACTGGGTACCACGCATGCCTGGATTCAAACTTCTATTTAATTACAACCAATGCATCAATCGGACTGAAAATGATTTTCCAGACATCAGGAGGAATGAAATAACATATGTTATTTGTCAGAATTCCCGATAAATGATAATTCAATTTTCTCATTCCGAGGCCACTGGGTACCACACATGCCTGGATTCAAACTTTTATTTAATTACAGCCAATGCATCAATCAGACTGAAAATGATTTTCCAGACATCAGAGGGGATGAAATAACATATGTTATTTGTCAGAATTCCCGATAAATGATAATTCAATTTTCTCATTCCGAGGCCACTGGGTACCACACATGCCTGGATTCAAACTTTTATTCAATTACAACCAATGCATCAATCGGACTGAAAATGGTTTTCCAGACATCAGAAGGGATGAAATAACATACGTGGATTGTCAGAATTCCCGATGAATAATAATTCAATTTTCTCATTCCGCGGCCACTGGGTACCACACATGCCTGGATTCAAACTTTTATTCAATTACAACCAATGCATCAATCGGACTTGAAATGATTTTCCAGACATCAGAGGGAATGAAATAACATATGTTATTCGTCAGAATTCTCGATAAATAATAATTCAATTTTCTCATTTCGCGGCCACTGGGTACCACACATGCCTGGATTCAAACTTTTATTTAATTACAAACAATGCATCAATCGGGCTGTAAATGATTTTCCAGACATCAGAAGGGATGAAATAACATATGTTATTTGTCAGAATTCTCGATAAATAATAATTCAATTTTCTCATTCCGAGGCCACTGGGTACCACACATGGCTGGATTCAAACTTTTATTTAATTACAGCCAATGCATCAATCAGACTGAAAATGATTTTCCAGACATCAGAGGGGATGAAATAACATATGTTATTTGTCAGAATTCCCGATGAATAATAATTCAATTTTCTCATTCCGAGGCCACTGGGTACCACACATGCCTGGATTCAAACTTTTATTTAATTACAACCAATGCATCAATCGGACTGAAAATGATTTTCCAGACATCAGAAGGGATGAAAAAACATATGTTATTTGTCAGAATTCCCGATAAATGATAATTCAATTTTCTCATTCCGAGGCCACTGGGTACCACACATGCCTGGATTCAAACTTTTATTTAATTACAGCCAATGCATCAATCAGACTGAAAATGATTTTCCAGACATCAGAGGGGATGAAATAACATATGTTATTTGTCAGAATTCTCGATAAATAATAATTCAATTTTCTCATTCCGCGGCCACTGGGTACCACACATGCCTGGATTCAAACTTTTATTCAATTACAACCAATGCATCAATCGGACTGAAAATGATTTTCCAGACATCAGAGGGAATGAAATAACATATGTTATTCGTCAGAATTCTCGATAAATAATAATTCAATTTTCTCATTGCGCGGCCTCTGGGTACCACACATGCCTGGATTCAAACTTTTATTCAATTACAACCAATGCATCAATCGGACTTGAAATGATTTTCCAGACATCACAGGGAATGAAATAACATATGTTATTTGTCAGAATTCCCGATAAATGATAATTCAATTTTCTCATTTCACGGCCTCTGGGTACCACACATGCCTGGATTCAAACTTTTATTTAATTACAACCAATGCATCAATTGGGCTGAAAATGATTTCCCAGACATCAGAAGGGATGAAATAACATATGTTATTTGTCAGAATTCCCGATAAATGATAATTCAATTTTCTCATTCCGAGGCCACTGGGTACCACACATGCCTGGATTCAAACTTCTATTCAATTACAACCAATGCATCAATCGGACTGAAAATGATTTTCCAGACATCAGAGGGGATGAAATAACATATGTTATTTGTCAGAATTCCCGATAAATGATAATTCAATTTTCTCATTCCGAGGCCACTGGGTACCACACATGCCTGAATTCAAACTTTTATTTAATTACAGCCAATGCATCAATCAGACTGAAAATGATTTTCCAGACATCAGAGAGGATGAAATAACATATGTTATTAGTCAGAATTCCCGATAAATGATAATTCAATTTTCTCATTCCGAGGCCACTGGGTACCACACATGCCTGAATTCAAACTTTTATTTAATTACAGCCAATGCATCAATCAGACTGAAAATGATTTTCCAGACATCAGAGAGGATGAAATAACATATGTTATCAGTCAGAATTCCCGATAAATGATAATTCAATTTTCTCATTCCGAGGCCACTGGGTACCACACATGCCTGGATTCAAACTTTTATTTAATTACAGCCAATGCATCAATCAGACTGAGAATGATTTTCCAGACATCAGAGGGGATGAAATAACATATGTTATTTGTCAGAATTCCCGATAAATGATAATTCAATTTTCTCATTCCGCGGCCTCTGGGTACCACACATGCCTGGATTCAAACTTTTATTCAATTACAACCAATGCATCAATCGGACTGAAAATGATTTTCCAGACATCAGAAGGGATGAAATAACACATGTTATTTGTCAGAATTCCCGATGAATAATAATTCAATTTTCTCATTCCGCGGCCACTGGGTACCACCTATGCCTGGATTAAAACTTTTATTCAATTACAACCAATGCATCAATCGGACTAAAAATGATTTTCCAGACATCAGAAGGGATGAAATAACATATGTTATTCGTCAGGATTCCCGATAAATGATCATTCAATTTTCACATTCCGCGGCCACTGGGTACCACACATGCCTGGACTCAAACTTTTATTTAATTACAACCAATGCATCAATCGGACTGAAAATGATTTTCCAGACATCAGAAGGGATGTAATAACATATGTTATTTGTCAGAATTCCCGATAAATGATAATTCAATTTTCTCATTCCGAGGCCACTGGGTACCACACATGCCTGGATTCAAACTTTACTTTAATTACAACCAATGCATCAATCGGACTGAAAATGGTTTTCCAGACATCGGAGAGGATGAAATAACATATGTTATTTGTCAGAATTCTCGATAAATAATAATTCAATTTTCTCATTCCGCGGCCACTGGGTACCACACATGCCTGGATTCAAACTTTTATTCAATTACAACCAATGCATCAATCGGACTGAAAATGATTTTCCAGACATCAGAAGGGATGAAATAACACATGTTATTTGTCAGAATTCCCGATAAATGATCATTCAATTTTCACATTCCGCGGCCACTGGGTACCACACATGCCTGGATTCAAACTTTTATTTGATTACAACCAATGCATCAATCGGACTGAAAATGATTTTCCAGACATCAGAAGGGATGAAATAACATATGTTATTTGTCAGAATTCCCGATGAATAATAATTCAATTTTCTCATTCCGCGGCCACTGGGTACCACACATGCCTGAATTCAAACTTTTATTTAATTAAAACCAATGCATCAATCGGACTGAAAATGATTTTCCAGACATCAGAAGGGATGAAATAACATATGTTATTTGTCAGAATTCCCGATGAATAATAATTCAATTTTCTCATTCCGCGGCCACTGGGTACCACACATGCCTGGATTCAAACTTTTATTTAATTACAACCAATGCATCAATCGGACTGAAAATGATTTTCCAGACATCAGAAGGGATGTAATAACATATGTTTCTCGTTAGAATTCCCGATAAATTATAATTCAATTTTCTCATTCCGCGGCCTCTGGGTACCACACATGCCTGGATTCAAACTTTTATTCAATTACAACCAATGCATCAATCGGACTGAAAATGATTTTCCAGACATCAGAAGGGATGAAATAACATATGTTATTTGTCAGAATTCCCGATAAATGATAATTCAATTTTCTCATTCCGAGGCCACTGGGTACCAAACATGCCTGGATTCAAACTTTTATTCAATTACAACCAATGCATCAATCGGACTGAAAATGATTTCCCAGACATCAGAAGGGATGAAATAACATATGTTATTTGTCAGAATTCCCGATGAATAATAATTCAATTTTCTCATTCCGCGGCCACTGGGTACCACACATGCCTGGACTCAAACTTTTATTTAATTACAACCAATGCATCAATCGGACTGAAAATGATTTTCCAGACATCAGAAGGGATGAAATAACATATGTTATTCGTTAGAATTCCCGATAAATTATAATTCAATTTTCTCATTCCGCGGCCACTGGGTACCACACATGCCTGGACTCAAACTTTTATTTAATTACAACCAATGCATCAATCGGACTCGAAATGATTTTCCAGACATCAGAGAGGATGAAATAACATATGTTATTCGTCAGAATTCTCGATAAATAATAATTCAATTTTCTCATCCCGCGGCCTCTGGGTACCACACATGCCTGGATTCAAACTTTTATTCAATTACAACCAATGCATAAATCAGACTGAAAATGATTTTCCAGACATCAGAGAGGATGAAATAACATATGTTATTCGTCAGAATTCTCGATAAATAATAATTCAATTTTCTCATTCCGCGGCCTCTGGGTACCACACATGCCTGGATTCAAACTTTTATTCAATTACAACCAATGCATCAATCGGACTTAAAATGGTTTTCCAGACATCAGAAGGGATGAAATAACATATGTTATTCGTTAGAATTCCCGATAAATTATAATTCAATTTTCTCATCCCGCGGCCTCTGGGTACCACACATGCCTGGATTCAAACTTTTATTCAATTACAAACAATGCATCAATCGGACTTAAAATGGTTTTCCAGACATCAGAAGGGATAAAATAACATATGTTATTTGTCAGAATTCCCGATAAATGATAATTCAATTTTCTCATTCCGCGGCCACTGGGTACCACACATACCTGGATTCAAACTTCTATTTAATTACGACCAATGCATCAATCAGACTGAAAATGGTTCTCCAGACATCAGAAGGGATGAATCAACATATGTTATCTGTCAGAATTCTCGATAAATTTATTTATTATGTCTTATTTACATAGGCGAAGTTCGGTCGTAGTTGACCGCTCTTCCACTTAACCTATTTAAAATACACTATATCGATTGAAAACAAAGAATAACATAACACCATTTTAACACATTTTAACACATTTTAATAATAATAGATGCTTAGTTATAACAAATAAATTATTCACACGTGAACTGCGTATTGCTATAGCAATTTTAATGTACCATAGTAATAGTACTACTAATAGTCTTGTAACTTAGTGGAGGTAGGCCCTATCCATCAGCTGGAACTGCTAATATTACTATCGCTACGCTACAAAGTTAAAACAAAATAATAATACAGAATATTAGTTGAGAGAGTATATAATTGAAATACATTAGTGACAAGAGAATATGAATAGAACAATATAGTATACTGAAAAATATTTTTTTTAAAATTATTATTATTAATAATATTTAATTGATTATAGGTTTCAATTATTCGATTTATAAAACAGAAGATGTAATCCTTAATTCTATTTTTAATTATCATTACACATAATTTTGATGTTTGCTAGTTCTTATAAATAGCTTGTACCTTTGGATTGTTCTCTGAGAATATAAGATTTACATTGGTTTTTAAAAGAATTTGCAGTTGTTCTGTGTTTAATATCAGATGGTAATCTATTCCACAGTTTTGGTGCTAGGATGGAAAAGGATGTACTTCGTGCTGTGGTTGTGTGTTTAGGAATAATCAATGAGTGATGTCGCGTATTATGAGAGTGAATATCACTTGCTGATGTTAACTTTGAATATAGATAATCAGGAGAGTGATCTTGTAATACTTTATATGTCATTGTAAGTATATGCAGAACTCGCCTATTTTCCATATTCAGAATTTGAAGTCGGTCTAATGCCTCAGGGATAACATGATCAAATTTCCTGATATTTAACGAGTATCTTATGCATGAGTTTTGAATTTTCTGTACTTTCTTACCTATTTGTTTATTAACACCTATGTACACAATATCACCATAATCAAAAAGAGATAAAATAAGAGAGTCAGTCAGTCGAAGCTTAACTGATTCATTCAGGTAATCTTTAAATGAATATAAATATCTTAATCTACTATACGCTACTTTCAATAAATTATTTACATGTTCATCCCAACTAAGAGTGGAGTCGAAAGTTATGCCTAAATTACGAACTGATTTTTGAAATGGTATTGATTCATTATTTATAGCAATACTAATGTCTAATTTATCTAACCTAAGCTTGTTTAAGAAATATTTCGTGCCTATCGGTAAGATGAGTGATTTTTTTGAATTTAATTGAAGTAGATTTGTACGTGACCAGTCCTCAATACTTTTTATGTCACTATTCAGTTTACTCACTATATCCGGAAAATCTTTTACTGAACCCGATATATAGAGTTGAGTGTCATCTGCATACTGATGAACTTTACAATAATTGATTTGAGATATAATATCTATTGAATATATATTAAAAAATAAAGGACCAAGTATCGACCCTTGTGGAAAGCCATTATGTGAGATGAGGGGATCAGAGGTCATGTCTTTTCCGTTGTGACTAAAATTAACAATTTGAGAACGGTTGAATAAATAACTCCTAATAAGTTTTTGAGCAAATGGGGAAAGTCCATAGAAATTTAATTTTGCCAATAGAAGTTCATGGTCAATACAATCAAACGCTTTACTAAAATCTAACAATAGAAGGAGTGTTATATTGCCATTTTCAGCGGCCATCTTTATGTCGTCTACGATTGAAACTAATGCTGTGGATGTACTATGTGATTGTCTAAAACCCGATTGCTCGCTATTAAATAAGTGTTTTTTGTTAAAGTGTGTAGTCAATTGTTTTGCAATAATACGTTCAATGACTTTTGATAACGATGGTAGAATACTAATTGGTCTAAGATCTTTGAATGTTACTGGCTCATTTATTTTAGGTAAAGGTATAATTGATGCTTTTTTCCAACTAGAGGGAAAAGTTGAAGTTGTTATTGCTTGATTTATGATATGTGTGATTATTTTCAGAATATACGGTAAACACATAATAATATTCTGTATACTGAGTTTATCTAGTCCTACAGCCGCACTTGATATACTAAGTATTGTTTCAGCGACCTCTGTTTCTGTTACAGTTCTGAAATATAATGGTTCAGTGTGTTTTACCAGCATTAGCTCTGCGATTCTATTTTTGGTTTCCATATCATTTCTCAATTCTGCAGGAATGATTGTAGATGAGATGAGATAATTATTGTATTCGTTTGGTAGCATCAAATTAGAAGAGATTTCACCATGGTTTTGCCTGTTTACAACTTTGAGTTTTGATAT
The DNA here is from genome assembly GCA_907164805.1 of Brachyptera putata. Lineage (NCBI taxonomy): Eukaryota > Metazoa > Arthropoda > Insecta > Plecoptera > Taeniopterygidae > Brachyptera > Brachyptera putata. The sequence continues at coordinate 1,032,951 of OU015465.1, forward strand.
ACCTTTCCACAAATTTTTACTACTTTTCAATTGGCTATTTATGAGCTCATTGAATGAGCGTTTTTTGCTCATCTTTATTTCATTTTTTATTCTATTCTTCAAAGTCTTATAAATATACCAGTTTTCAGCAGTTTTAGATCTAGTGCAGAGTTTGTGCGCGTTGTCTCTTTCAACCATCATTAGTCGAATGTCTTGTGTTAGCCACGGCGCAGGCTCTCGCGTCATTCGTATTGTCTTTAAGGGAGCGTGATCGTCCAATACTCCTATCAGTCTACTATTAAAAATCAAAACTTTACTATTGACATCCGGTTCATTAAGTATATCATTCCATATCAATCTTCCTAGATCATTTTCAAAAGACCAAATATTTACGTTTCTGAAGTCTCTAAATGTTTTGAAAGACGCTTCTTTCTTTTTACTTATTTTAATCGAATAGTGCATGAAAATGATATTATGGTCTGAGTTACCTGGTGGTGGTGATTGGCCATGCTGCGTGACATATGAATGATTGTTGACAATTATGAGATCAATCAGAGATTCTGAAGTAGAGGTTATTCTGGTTGAGTTTGAAACAATTTGTTTAAGTTGATATGTTTGAAATATTGAGTTCAACATATTGACACTAGGACAATCATTTTGAGACATATTTATGTTGAAATCGCCTAAACAAATTAAGTGTTCTGTTGAAGCGTATAACTCTCTAATTGAGTCTTCAAATTCATCTAAGGCTAGTTGGGGCGGGGTACTTGGGGGTCGGTATATGACTCCAATTAACATAACACGATTAGAGATTTTAGCTTTGATCCATAGCTGTTCTAATAATACTGTTTGCTGTCCATTATTTATTACATATTTGGAAAATTTCAGCTCAGTTTTCACATAGAAAGCTACACCTCCTCCTCTTTTCCCTGTTTGCCTGTCATTTCTTATTAAATCGTAGTTATTTATCTGCAAATTATTTGAATCAGTCAAATCTGTCAGCCATGTTTCTGTCAATGCAAATATTGGAAAATCATTTGTTAAAATATAATCTTGTAGCTCGAGAAAGTTTGTTTGTAATGATCTAATGTTAACATGGCCTATCTTAATGTCTTGAAAAGTATTACTATTATTATGTTTAGAAGCAAAAGGTTTCACCGCTATTATGTCCTACGCGTTTCCACTTCCTCCTTGGGTGTCGCAACTACCCTTATTGGCACGATCTCCGTTAGCTTGGTAGGTAGATTGCCTGGTGACGTAGCGTCGCTCGCTGCTGTGTTGGTCTTGTTGGGCTATTCTGTTGTTGAAGTCATTGACCCTTGCACTTGAAGGGAGAAGTGGCCAGGCCAGTTGAGGAAGACTTGGTGAAACTTGTTGGCGGTGTGGTGGCGGGGGTTGGGGTTGAAATGTGTTGTCATCTCTGGCTGTGTGTGATGTAGTAGCTTGTCTTGGGATGCGGGGTGGGGGGTCGGTTTTATTGTCCTTTGGCTGCACGTGCTGTTGAGGAGCGTTGTTTACAAACGCGCTAGTAGGTCGCGTAGTTGGGACGATGTTATTAGTGGCCTCATCAATGACGAACTGTTTCCCATCAATCTTGAGTTTATCGAAGGTTACGGAAGCCCGCTTGCCAGTTTCTCTTGCTTTATACATTTCTTCTATTAAGATTGCTCGTTTGGCAATAAGTTTTTTCGAGAAGTCCTCCATTACTGAGTATACAGTTCCTCTCAATCTACTTTTTGTATGCAGGATGGCTTCTCTTGTTTTAAAAGAGGAAAACTTGACGACAATGGGGCGAGGACCTTGCTTAGAGTGTACGCGGTGGGCTCTCTCGATGTCTTGTGGGTGAAGACTAATGTTTAGCATTTCCCCAATAAATAATAATTCAATTTTCTCATTCCGAGGCCACTGGGTACCACACATGCCTGGATTCAAACTTCTATTTAATTACGACCAATGCATCAATCAGACTGAAATGGTTTTCCAGACATCAGAAGGGATGAAATAACATATGTTATTTGTCAGAATTCCCGATAAATAATAATTCAATTTTCTCATTCCGCGGCCACTGGGTACCACACATGCCTGGATTCAAACTTTTATTTAATTACAACCAATGCATCAATCGGACTGAAAATGATTTTCCAGACATCAGAAGGGATGAAATAACATATGTTATTTGTCAGAATTCCCGATAAATGATAATTCAATTTTCTCATTCCGCGGCCACTGGGTACCACACATGCCTGGATTCAAACTTTTATTCAATTACAACCAATGCATCAATCGGACTGAAAATGATTTCACAGACATCAGAAGGGATGAAATAACATATGTTATTTGTCAGAATTCCCGATAAATAATATTTCAATTTTCTCATTCCGAGGCCACTGGGTACCACACATGCCTGGATTCAAACTTTTATTCAATTACAACCAATGCATCAATCGGACTGAAAATGATTTCACAGACATCAGAAGGGATGAAGTAACATATGTTATTCGTCAGAATTCTCGATAAATAATAATTCAATTTTCTCATTCCGAGGCCACTGGGTACCACACATGCCTGGATTCAAACTTCTATTTAATTACGACCAATGCATCAATCAGACTGAAAATGGTTTTCCAGACATCAGAAGGGATGAAATAACATATGTTATTTGTCAGAATTCCCGATAAATAATAATTCAATTTTCTCATTCCGCGGCCACTGGGTACCACACATGCCTGGATTCAAACTTTTATTTAATTACAACCAATGCATCAATAGGACTGAAAATGATTTTCCAGACATCAGAAGGGATGAAATAACATATGTTATTTGTCAGAATTCCCGATAAATGATAATTCAATTTTCTCATTCCGCGGCCACTGGGTACCACACATGCCTGGATTCAAACTTTTATTCAATTACAACCAATGCATCAATCGGACTGAAAATGATTCTCCAGACATCAGATGGGATGAAATAACATATGTTATTTGTCAGAATTCCCGATAAACAATAATTCAATTTTCTCATTCCGCGGCCTCTGGGTACCACACATGCCTGGATTCAAACTTTTATTCAATTACAACCTATGCAATAATCAAACTGAAAATGGTTTTCCAGACATCAGAAGGGATGAAATAACACATGTTATTTGTCAGAATTCCCGATAAATGGTAATTCAATTTTCTCATTCCGCGGCCTCTGGGTACCACACATGCCTGGATTCAAACTTTCATTTAATTACAACCTATGCATCAATCGGACTGAAAATGATTCTCCAGACATCAGAAGGGATGAAATAACATATGTTATTTGTTGGAATTCCCGATAAATAATAATATCAATTTTCTCATTCCGCGGCCACTGGGTACCACCTATGCCTGGATTCAAACTTTTATTTGATTACAACCAATGCATCAATCGGACTGAAAATGATTTTCCAGACATCAGAAGGGATGAAATAACATATGTTATTTGTCAGAATTCCCGATAAATAATTATTCAATTTTCTCATTCCGCGGGCACTGGGTACCTCACATGCCTGGATTCAAACTTTTATTCAATTACAACCAATGCATCAATCGGACTGAAAATGATTTTCTAGACATCAGAAGGGATGAAATAACATATGTTATTCGTCAGAATTCTCGATAAATAATAATTCAATTTTCTCATTCCGCGGTCACTGGGTACCACACATGCCTGGATTCAAACTTTTATTTAATTACAACCTATGCATCAATCGGACTGAAAATGATTTTCCAGACATCAGAAGGGATGAAATAACATATGTTATTAGTCAGAATTCCCGATAAATAATAATTCAATTTTCTCATTCCGCGGTCACTGGGTACCACACATGCCTGGATTCAAACTTTTATTTAAAACAACCCATGCATCAATCGGACTGAAAATGATTTTCCAGACATCAGAAGGGATGAAATAACATATGTTATTTGTCAGAATTCCCGATAAATAATAATTCAATTTTCTCATTCCGCGGTCACTGGGTACCACACATGCCTGGATTCAAACTTTTATTTAATTACAACCTATGCATCAATCGGACTGAAAATGATTTTCCAGACATCAGAAGGGATGAAATAACATATGTTATTTGTCAGAATTCCCGATAAATAATAATTCAATTTTCTCATTCCGCGGCCACTGGGTACCACACATGCCTGGATTCAAACTTTTATTCAATTACAACCAATGCATCAATCGGGATGAAAATGATTTTCCAGACATCAGAAGGGATGAAGTAACATATGTTATTCGTCAGAATTCCCGATAAATAATAATTCAATTTTCTCATTCCGCGGTCACTAGGTACCACACATGGCTGGATTCAAACTTTTATTTAATTACAACCAATGCATCAATCGGACTGAAAATGATTTTCCAGACATCAGAAGGGATGAAATAACAAATTTTATTTGTCAGAATTCCCGATAAATAATAATTCAATTTTCTCATTTCACGGCCACTGGGTACCAAACATGCCTGGATTCAAACTTTTATTTAATTACAGCCAATGCATCAATCAGACTGAAAATGATTTTGTGACATGTTAGATAATCAATCCAGCGATAGGTTGTTCAGGATAGGATGGTCGACTTCGATGTGACTTGAATCCAATCGTGATCTTCTCCTCCCAAAACATTGCATCTCTTTCAATGATATGCAAATGAATAAAACTCTAATTTACAGATCTCAGAATCCTCTCTGTGAACTCACCGCTTGCTTCGTTATTATTATCCTTCACAACAAAACTAATCGACCGAAGGATTGTTAATCGTTTATTCACGCTCCAGTGTGCTAGCCACTCGACCACCCGTCTCAGCATGTCACGTGTGTTTCAGGTCCAGCGGTTGGCAGCCACGTGGCACGTACTACGGCAGCGCTACACCGACAGCGCGTTCAACTACGAGGCCAAGCTGAGGCCCATGATCAAGAGCATGAACGAGTGTACCAACCCTCAGGCGCCAAACACCACCATCCCCCACCTGTTGCCCTTCGTGCTCCTGCAGGAGCTCACCTTCGACCACCTCACAGGTAGTACTAGTAGTAGTAGTAGTAGTAGGGCCATTCACAAAAAAGACCCATTCATTCATAAAGACTAATTCATCCAAAGGCTCACTCACAATGCAACGTATTTCTAGAATATGAAATCCATTCCATGTTTTCAAAACCCGAAAATAGCTGTCAATCAGAATTCAAGGATATTGCCATTGTCACTTAAACAATCTTGACGGTATCAAAATAATATCTGTAATTTCTCCCTATTAAAATTTTGACATTTTTCTCTTTTCATAATCAATCACAAAACACTGAATTTCCCCAAGTCGACTCCATTACCTTCTCTTCAGGAGAATTCGGTGATCCGAAATCAACATCTGTGTTTTCGTTTGACCTGTGCAACCCCCTCGAGTCCTGTACTACCGAGAGTGTCAGCTGACGCTCATCCCACCTTGTGTTCCAGGGTCGCAGCCGTGCGGCGTGAGCGGCTCCATGCACAACTGCCTGGGGTCCTGGGAGACGGCCTCCGACTTCGGCCTGGGCACGCTGTTCGCGCACCTCGAGCACGCGCGCAAGGTGGTCACTACCTTACCGGCGCTGCGCCGTAACGCGCAGATCATCCTGGCAGACGGCAAGGCCGGCGACTACCTGCTGGCAGACGCCTTCAGGACCGAGTTCCACCTCAAGTTCCTCTGGGGCAGCAGGGGCGCCACCGTCGCCATGGAGGAGCGACACGCCAAGTTCGAGCAGGTGCTGGACGTCATGTCGGAGAAGTGTGAGCCTGCTTTACCGACCGGGACGTAGTCGCTGGTTGCTCCTCGAGTTCCTCTGGGGCGCCACCGTCGACACGCCAAGCCCGAGACGACCTACTTTGCCGGCCGGGACGTAGTTGCTGGAGGACGGAGTTGCTCCTCTAGTTCCTCTGGGGCGCCACCGTCGCCACGCCAAGCCCGAGACGACCTTCTTTGCCGGCCGGGACGTAGTTGCTGGAGGACGGAGTTTCGTAACCCACCTCATAAACAGTGCTAGGATTTCGTGCTAACAGCAATGGAAATACTCAGAGACTGGACATGTTGCCATGACAGGATAGCTATTCTGGTAGATACTGACCAATCAGAGTTCTAGTCTTCTGGAGCTAGCCAGGCCCGGGACGGAGTGTGCTAGAGTACAGTTACATGAGGGTTGAAATCACTAGTGCCTAGTTCAACTAGTGCACTAGTGTAGAAGCAGCAATAGGATCACTAGTTTGTGTACCATCCCATGAGTGAAGCGGAGATGACTTGAATTATCCAACATTAAATGTAAGAACTTGCGGCATTTTGCCTCTAAACTACCAAACCTAGTCTACTGTAAAACTGAATAATATTATATAACCAAAAAATAGTCTTAACTTATATATATAATTATTATATAACATTTCCTGTATGTTTTTAAATATGGATACATCATTTGTATATTGCAATATATAACAATCTATTTATATAAAGAATACGAGTAAATGTTAGATTTTGTTTTTGTAATGTTGTTAACTAACGCACTGAACTGAAGACTGAGGTCTGTAATGTTGGCTGGCGTGATGAGATCACAGCCATTGTTTGCACTGTTGTTAAGGCTTGAAGCGACCTTCACGCTGTTGCTTCCTGGTCCAGACAATCACTCGCTGGAGAGATCTTTTGAGGACATTACTTCGTTGTCAACTTTCAACACATTCAACCCAACTTGCACACTACTCAAGAACTTACTTCATAACTTGACAGAACTCTTCTTTACATTCTCGTCTTAATTCCTTGATTACGTCGAGTGTCGGAATAACCGAGATGGGAATAGCTCTAACTGGTGGATAAGTCTTCTTATCACCAATGCTGTTTGGTGCTTTTATGCCCGGCATTACCAAGTCCATCAGTTAGCCTTCATCTGAGAGCTGATGAAAACAAATAGGATAAATAACCATAGTGATAACAACTTTAAACTGCCAGTTAGAGCTACTATCATGCTGGCATTTCATGCACTAACTGTTAGAACAAGCCTAACTGGACTCTTATATAAATATACTTATTTGTGTTTACTTTCTTTCTACTACAATGAGCTTTGAGAAACAACAAAATTCTTCTTTTAATTCATGTCACCCATTGTTGTCATCAGTAGACAACAATGGCCGTTGAACTGTCACAGCTTCTGTTTGAGTTTGTTTGCCCCAGCTGTTGTAGTTGCCATGGTAACGCGATGCACGAGTGAGTGTTGTATTCTGCGCAGGACGAGTGTGCGAACAGGAAGCAATGGTGTGAAGCATGCAGCTAGGAGTAGAGGAAGTGGAGTGACATCTGATTGGTTGTTGCTCGGGAGGAAACGGGTGCTATTGGACAGTAATATGGCCGCAAGTCGTTGTCTAGGAGATATACGTGTTAGAAACCGCCGTCTACAATCAAAACGAGAACAATAATATTGAGGGCCCAAGTCAAACTGCGCTAAATGTTGCCTTCTATAAGATTATGATTTTTTTTCTTAAATGTATCGGATCCATATCCCTAATGGGGTATGGAGTGTAATTTTGAAAAATAATTTTGAAATGGAATTTAAAAAAAAATCACTCGTATTTTTTTTCCATTTTTTTTCTCTGGGTTGAATCATCTTGAACTCGATTACATAACCTTGCTTTCCACGCCTATTGTATTTGGGTGATACCAACAGTTCCCCATTGAGATCTGTATTAAAAAAAAATGTTACTTGGAAAATATAAATCCAGGAACATCGGTCTATGATATTAGTTCTGAGTAACTCATAGTCCGGGTCAAAAATACCCTTCATTTCATAGGAGGTTATGATTGGATAAGTCAATAAAGACGATAGTATACGTACACAGGCCTAAATACAAATGTGGCCTATTTGAAAATAATAACAGTTTTTCATGTTAAATACAAAATATACTCCGTATTATGTACAATACATAACAGTGCTTTTGCGGACCCTTAAATTGTCGGATTAAACCATTTGATCTGACCGCAAATATGATATATCTACCCTTGACCATATCTATTTCTATCGTCAACTATAATGTCTATGGCTTTCTTTTAAACTAAAAATCAGCTAGATTGATTTTATTCATCATTTTCCATTTGCTAATTTTTCGAAATGGAGGCAAGTTATTGTGGTTTTGTCCATCAAGCTGTATTATCAAAATATCTCAAAACCCCGTGTTACCAACAATATAATATTATATTATAACAATAAGTCGTCACGGAAAATATCATTGTCATATTATTAATACCAACTGTACAACAAATGAAGGAAAACCAAAGAACTGATGAACTTTATTGTATAGCATTATATATAAATAATTTATCATTATATAATATTGAATCTGATTAGGAAATGTAAACCTAGACAAAACAAGACAACTAGAGTCTAGATATTAGTATGGTATAATCATAAATGTATAGTAATCAATAAATTGAGACGGAATTGTCTGAAATTGTCTGTTTTCTTATTCACCAAGATAAAACCTTATATCTATTCCAACCCACCAACAGCTAGATTATATAGGGATACTTCATCCAAGCGTTTGGTCCGAGGACTGTGGGAAACCACGAAAAACCACGTCAGAATTGACAAAAAAGGTTTCTGTTATAGTCTTTTGTGTGTGTAATATATAGAGTTACTTATTTTCATCATTACCACAGTCAAAGCCCTTATAAGGCTTTGTAGACAAGCGATGTCAATTTTGATCATCTGTAATTTTTGTCAACTCTTGCTGTATCAATAAATAACAAATGTATTTCAATATATTTTACCCTTAGTGTTAATTTTAGGTTGTGTTTTTATGTGTATGGCATATCACAATAATCTTTGTACTGTTAACAGTCCATGGGAGTCGATTTAGTGGAATATCAGTTTTTTGTGATAGCTTTTGAACGATATAAAGTATCGAAATACTAAGAACGTGGAAACACGAATATTTTCAATACCTTCAAGATGATGTAAGTAATAATTACTATTTATCTCAAAACGTCAAATGTCAGGCGTATAGTATTGAAAATACACATTTTCTAACCGTATACGCCTGACAATGCGATATGAGATAAATAGTTATCACGTACACTATATTGAAAGTATTGAAAATATCTATGTTTCTTCGTTTTCAGAATTTCGGTATCTCAAACCATTCAGAAGTCATCATCAAAAACCTGATATTCCGCTAACTCGACTCCCTTTGTACTGTTAATGCACAAAACTGGTTTCGACCTACTAGATAGAATAATAATAACAATATGAACTGCAGTTGCATCATCAGCTCAGTTGTTACTCGCACCGAGCTCGGTGGCTCTGACTCACTGTCCAGCAACCTGTTCCTCATGCACCTGTAGGCTGGAATCACTGCATTCTGATCCGCGTGGCTAGGGGTTGTTTACCAGCCGAGTCGGGGGTAGCGAGAGCTTTCACTTGGCGAGTTATTCGACGAGTTGTCACTTGTTTAACGACAATACTGACGACCAACATGTATTGACGTCGGTGAATGATCAGTGAAGTGAGAGAGAAAGAAACGGTTGTCACAAGAAACTAGTCCAGTGTTATGACAGAGGGAAACAAAGGATTGTTGATCATGGAGGGAATCGAATCGCGGTCTGCTGGATGATGGTTCAGCGTGCTAGCCACTGAGCCATGCGTCTCGGTTTGAGTAGTTATAATGTTTGATTGCGTGTGTCTTGCGGTAGTGAATGTAACGTGTGCAGTGAGTGTCTATAATATGTGTTAAAAAGCGAACAGTTTAGATGTGATAATTGATTATTGTTAAGCTAACGACCCCACCATCAGCTAGGTTATACGGGGTTAAGAATTGGTAGATGACCAATGAAATTAAGAAGTGTTGATAAGTAATAGGACGTTGACAAACACCAATGCTTTATGCGGGACTCGAACCCACGCCTTACGGTGACTTCAGTTCTACAAAGCAGCGCGTTTAGCAAGTAAGAATGTGGTTTTAGTGTATCTGATAAAAGTGATGAAGTGTTAACTCTGGTGAAGACGATGAGTGGAAGAAGAAGGTGATGACGCGGAGTAGGGGTGGACTGATGACGCGGACTGATGACGAGATCCCGGTGATGACGGTGAGTGCAGCTTGTTTACTGGACGGTGATGGGGATTGATTTGTGTTATTTTAATTCCAGACAAGTTGATTGGGAAGCGATTTAGCGCTCGCGAGTCGCAACTGGAATATAAGCGAAACGGTTTCGAGGGGCAAACCCACCCCTGACTACCCGCAACCCGCAACTCTTATGTAGTCCAGTGACAAGGTGGGGTGAATTAACAACGAATATGTTTTCACCACTACATAAGTTTACCAACTAAACGCGCAACTATCGCTTGTATATCGAATGACAAGAAACAACAATGCTCAATATAATTCTACACGGCTCAGTAGTATTATTATGCTAGCAGTGGCATTTGTTTTTGACGAAAATGATAGATTTTGTAAGAACAACAATGTCACCGGTACCGTAGCCACTCTTATCTACATCTAGTTCACAAGGGAATCCGCTAAATAGCGACAGGCAAATGGAACCTTTGGCTCTGATTTGTCCACAAGAAACCACGAATAGATTCCTTGTTATTAGTATGTGAGTCGGTACACCTTCTTTATATTACGATCAAGTCTGTACCGGTCGCTTCATGTGATCCGGGAGGTGAGGGGTTTTCGGACCCGGTTCGATCCCCGCCGCCATCCATCTTTACATGTTTTTTTTCGTGGTTTCCCTCTGTAGTCTAGGCTAATGCCCGGGATGGTTCCTACAATATAGGCCACGACCGCTTCCTTCCCACTATCCTTCCCGTTACCCAAGAACCTTCATCTCATCATCCCATCATCTCATTAATCATTCATCTGCGCTTTCATAACAGTGCGTCGTTAAACCCAATATATAACAAAAGATGGAATCTGTTTGGTATCAGTAGATCATGTTTCGGGTGTGCCGGCCACAGCCTGGTAATCAGGCCTGATAAGCTGGTACCAGGATCTGTGTTGAAACATCAGCAAGGCGGTGACTTGGCCCGGGATTGCGCTTCGGTCTCTTATGGGCGAGGTGGCAGTGGAACACGCACTAGGTGGGTTGCCTATAGCTGATTGTCTCAAGGGGCAGCCGACATCAATCCTATTCTGTTGATTTGCTTTCATACGGCTGAAGAGGGCATACTGGAGTGTTCTATGACCACCGTGCTCAGGGGAGGGGGGGGGGATTACAATACATGTGATTGAATTTGCTTTCGTTACGTATACGCTTATTTCATAGCAATTATAACGATTTCGGTGTGGAATAGAATATTTTCATTACACATTTAAGAGTCTATGGGAGTCGATTTAGCGGAACGTCAGTTTTTTGGTGATAACTCTCGAACGGTATGAGATATCGAAATTCTAAGATGCAGTAAACACAGATTTCTTTACACTTTCAAGATGGTATTAGGCCTAATAATAATATAACTCATATAGCATACATACAATACAAAGTCACATAATGTTTTTTTTTTCAAAATTGCCATTGGCTGGTGCCCCTGGAATATTGTGCGCCCTAGGACTGGGCCTCTGGGCCTTGATACGGCCCTATTAATTGCCCCTCTTTCTTCGAACGAGCTACGCCAAGTTGTATAATTATACTCGACAGAAAAAGTTGCAGTTACGCAACTTAAAACTGGAACTATAGTGAAAAGTTACAAAATAAATCGCGTGCATATTTTCAACAATGACATTTATTCAAATATAGCATTGTTGACTGTTCTTTCGTCTGCGATATTGCATTTCCAAGCGCCTTCTATTATCACTTCTCGTGTCGACTAGAAGGCAGTGCATGTGAATCTACAACACACGGCACACGCAACAATTGCCACAGATTGAAATGTAAAACTTGTTTCGAAGAACTCGCATCCAGTAGGCCTATCGGGAGCCAGGTTGCGATCTGTTTTACTATTCCACATATCCAATATCGAAACAACCTTTAACCTGAACAAAACGATAAAACCAAGAGAATTACAGAAACCATCACTTAAATTGCGAGGGGACTGAAAAAAAAAAACGAAATCAATAACTTTTCCTTCAATTGAATATTCCTCCATACGATGTCATTTTCCTATACGAAAATATCAAACGTCATATCCTAATCTCGCTGGAATTGGTCTCTCTAGCTTTCAGTCTATTCCTCGCGTCTAATATATTCAATGACGCAGTTTGGATTGGGCTTTATGCAGAGCCCCGGTTGATCGGGAAGCACTTTAACTGGTCCCAGGAGTCGAACCTTTAAAAAGTGTCTCTGTATCGTCGAGCAGGTAGTCGCAAAGTGCCCTGGGGACGACACATATCAACATCTAAACTTTCGAACGGCAAATACTGATGCTTCTGTGGGGAAATATTCCGCAGAGTTGATGGACATACGGTCGCCGGTAATATCGCGTATCGCCCGCTAGGAGCGCTGCGGGGCTACTGGGAATACAGCTGCATATGTGAACCTCATTTCAATCGACACTTTTTATAGTTGAATGGCGTTCATTTTTTTAGTGGACGTGCGTTTTTGTGAAAATGCAATGTTGTAAATGGGGGTTGGTGTATTAAATGTTTGATGGGTGGAGTCGGTATTGGGACGGTTTTTATGCGTTGCTCTTCGGTTATTGTATTGGGAAATGTATTTACTTATTTAAGACTGGATTAGAAGAGTGAGTAAAATCATCTATTCATGAATGAGTTTATGATTTGATACCGAGATAAGTGAATACGAGTGCACGGAGAAGCTATGCTCCTAGCTGTATGTGTTTCTAATGTTTATGCAAACAATATAGGATTATGAATATGTAATGCTGAACTAGAGGATATATTCCACTTGCCCCACAATCACAAGCTTGTTTTGAATAATTCTCCGAACAAAAGGATACCAAGATAATAATTCAAAGATGTTCACCGCCAAGACGCATTCTTTTATTTTTAATATTATTATTTGAATCGAATTTTTTCAAGCTCCCACCTTGGAGAAAGTATTAATAATATATATATATATAGATAAATATATATCTATATATATCTATATCTATTTATATTTATTTCTTGGTGGTGTATTTATAATTATTTATATCTGCGGGAGAAGAATTGATTTCAACAAACTTAAAATTGTGGAAAACTTTTGCAATCACAAAATCTCGCGGTAACTTGGAGGATTTCACGCTTTCGAAAGATGACTCAGCTTGGGCTTTCGAAGTGTCCAGGGTGAGGGGAATATCGGGCCCTGGTTCCAACCCCCCATCGTTAATTTTTTCATTTTTTTCGAATTTTCTCTTTGTAGTCTAGGCTAATGCCAGGATGGTGCCTACAAATAGGCCACGTCCGTTTCCTTCCCATTACCCAAGTAACCTCAAATCATCCCATCACCTCATTGTTCATCCATCGGCCGCCAATAGATCTGGTTCTCATCAGAGTGACGTTAACCCGATTGAACTAGGTACTCAGGCCTCACGAGTGATCTGACTCGGCCTAGGCGTGCTGATAGACCCGGGCTGGGAGAGACGGCCTGTGATTGGTCTCCGAAGGGCGAGGCTGCGAGGTCACGAGGTCACGCGACCTATTAGAATCTCTCACAGGGGATGACGTAATCACCGAGCCTATTACTTAGCAGATTTCAAACTTCGAACACGGCTTGTTATGTCCTGCTACCAGAGTGGGTAATAGCTATTAGGAACTCGTTTAAGAGGCCACGGGAGTCGATTTAGTGAAAGATAAGTTTTTGTGATTACTTCTGGACGTATACAACATGTTTTCTGATAGATTTTGGTGGAGGAGCCAAGTTTTGTGAATAGTTTATAGTCTTATCCAACTTGAAACTGTATAGTTTTTGGGTTGAATCATTTCCGAGAAATACCTCAAATCTCATTAGAACGGACCGGGCTCGAAAATTTGAAAATAAATCTCTCGGAAAAATTCAAAATTTTCCTGCATGTGAATGCTAAATTGATGCACAGTACTACAAATTTGTATGCAATTCGGAACAGCCGTTTTGGAGATAATAATTATTGTATAAATGATTGTATTCATCAAATAGATAGAAATAATAGCAGAAAATGTTGCAGGGATAGATTCACGACTCCCTAGATTCGATATAGTAACTAAATGAAATATATTTCATATGAACCAAGGTCTGTAGAGTTTTCGATTATACTCCTCATTAATCTAGATATCTCGTTCATCTCACAACGCATATTCTGCGTTTGCTCATAGTCACTAGTCAGATATATTTCCCACATACAAAGAACAAAACCCCGCTATTATGAGGCCTGGAGCGTCCCTGTGTGTCCTGTGCTCCAGGGCCCCAGGACCCCAGGGCTCCAGGTCTCCATGGCTCCAGGGCTGCAGTGAAATCAGCGCTCCAGCAGCCAGCCACAGCGCGGCGTGCTCTCTGCTAGCCGCGGGCAGATCATTACGCCGGCTAGGTGAGATCATCACTCATACGGTAACGCCGTGCTTTGGAATTGATTGTGTTGAAATGAAATTCCGCCCGCGTGCTGTGTGTGTGTGTGTGTGTGTCGTGTAGAGGGGTGGGGGAGGGGGAGGGGTGGGGGGGAGGGAGGGTCGAACTGCATGCCGCATTACGCGTGATTTATGAACACTTAATTATTATCTTCATTTCGGCCGCGCGGAATGTCAGATTTGGTTCATCACCTCGTTCCCTCTCTCTCTTTCTCTCTCTCACATTCTCCATTTCCTTCTGCTTCTGTCTCTCTCTCCATCTCTCACTCTCATTCTGCTTCTCTGTATATTATCTCTCTCTCATTCTTCCTTCGTATCCATCTTTAGAGTTCTCGTTCATTCCCTCTCTCTATCACCATCTCTGTCTTTCTAACTCTCTCTTTATACGAATCTCGGGTATCAGTATCTTCTTAGTAAATGTATTGGTGGATCTTCTTCTCTTACTATGAGTTCCCTCCACCGTTCTCTACCCTCTCTCGTTCACAACTTCCTCCTAATATATAAATAAAAGAACATCTTTCCTGAAACTGTGTATTTTCCCACCTTTCAACCCTTCCTGTCACCCTCCTCGCTAACAGTCGTTCAACTCCCTAATCTCCCCTACTTGTAGATCCTCGTGTAAGCGTTGCTGTCTCGTACTCGTACCCCCATCCAGCTCGCTGTTGATGGGGTCACGCCTCATCAATACTCGTTATTATCACGGGGGCCGTGTCGGTGACGGGTATAAATAGGACTCATAAATTCAGAGCCAGTCCGTTACGTTGTGTTCCCGCCGCATTCCTGCCTGGGGGGGGGGGGGGGGGGGGTGGTTAATGAAAATCTGGGGTGCACGGGGGCAGAGGAACCGTCCTAATGGTTGTTGCAGGCCGGGGGGGGGGGGGGGGGGTTGACAAGTCTTTAATTTGTACATTGTTAGAGAAGATTGATGAATATATCAGATTTTATTGGACTGTGATTATATTTTCGTTTGATTTTTGTTGATTTTATACATAGTTTCATTTCGTGATTAAAATCTACAATCATCAGAGTCAAGACTGTCTTTCGAGTGTGAAAAATACATATAAACGATCGCAGTGACTTTCTGGATGATCGTATTGTTAGTGAAACTGCTTTACACCATTCAGAGAAGTATCTTATAGAATAATGTACGTCCATAATAAACAATCACAATATGTCACGTGTTATTTGTATGTAACGGTACGCTGTGAGGTGAGAACCGACGGTACGAATATCGAGTGTTACTGTTACATACAAGTTGTGTTACCGCCTGCGTTATTACCTCAAATTCGAGTCATCAACATTCTCTACACATAATGTCTGCATCTTGTGATGTATTTCTTAATTTTGTATTTCGCCCAGTTCAAGTTTCATGATCGTTCATATCTGTGAAATCACCCTGGCGGGAACTTCTTGCCCTATAGGGACTGGGAACATCCTAAGTCTAGATTCTCTAAAACTACCAAATTTCAACCTTTATACAGTTGGTAGACGACACACCTCCTTTGTAAACACAAGTATACACACCCACACACACACAAATATTACAGATTATTCTAAAATATCCACCAAATTCCATTGTAAACACAATAGACCCGATGCTACATCCACATTATTAGATCGGCAAGAATAGCATTATTTCCCTGAATCCCAGGGGAACTTGTGTTGTGTAATCCCTGGCGTGCAATCCTTTGCTGTCGCTCCCATTGTGCCGCCGTCTTCCTCACATTAATCACCCGCTCCTGACAACGCGCCGGTGACGCTCTCTTGTCTCGCGGCAGCCAGGTGAACTAATGGAATATTTTAATGCGTTTTTAAGTTGAGTCGTTCGAAACGCTCAGGGGATAAGAACAATACACTGCATTACAATAATGATAACAGCACCGTGCGTCGCGAGGCCCATTCACAATGCCGCGCTGACAATGATGCGTGGCACTAACGCGACGAGACAAAGTCTTGTGGGATGTCCTTGGTCTTTTCACAACCTACTCTATCCATAAAGGTTCGTTTACTCTCCTACTTTGAGCAACAGGCAACATGACGAATCCGTCAAGTGTTGAGTGCTCTGACGACACCAGACTTACACTTCATTTTGCGGTTATGTTACCACGAAAAATGCTTAAACTCCCACCAAACGTAACTGATCAAACCATATGCGCTAGTTAATATTGTTGGACCATTAATTACCAAAGTAACAGTGCCTAAAACAAATGTAATATCTTCTGCAGACCGGTTTATCGCTTTAGCCATCGACAAGTTGGGTCTGACAGTTGCAGGTGGTCCATCTCTCAGCGCTCCTAGCGAGTGTCCATGCAACACGGAGAAACTCGCTGTCTGATTGATATGTCAGGCAATGCAATGTTGAAATACACCCACTATTACTCCCACCACTCTCTTCTAACCAACATTTAGTACTCATGCAGATCACTAGAGAGCGCTACAGGCATGCTGGATCGTGCTGCTGACTAGCCACCTTCAGTGGCGAGAGTAGGTACTAATTGCAGATGTAGGCGAGGGGATTGGAGGGGATTTATTCTTGTTCAGCCATAATAGTGAAATGTCTTGTGTCATTCTGGTCTGAGACAATTCATCTACCTCTCATCTTCAGGATTCAACATCTCAAAACAGGATCAACCGAGATGTCAAGTTTATTATTATTATAGAATGGAATGAGATATTAGAAATCTTGCCACCCTATCACATCCAGACCCTCTACTGGGCACGGGGCCGATAGCACGCGCGGTGTCGAGTATCTGCCGGCTCATTACGCGGCTAATGACGCGTGAACGGGTGGTGAGAGGGCGTGGTCAAATACCTGGATGTTGACTGCAAGCTGTTTGCACAGCGTTACGGACGTCGGGGCGATAATGTAGAACTTGATTCCGGCAGGACTGATGGAGGGAGAGGGGGGGGAGAGAGAGAGAGAGATAGAGAGAGAGAGAGAGAGAGAGAGAGAGGGAGAGAGAGAGGGAGAGCTTATCATATGTAGGAGGGTTTGTAAATTCCAGACGCTCATCGTACCCCCAAATAACTTGGCTGTTGTTGGGCTCGCCATGTCATCCAACACTAGTCATCATGAATTTGAAATATTCGGATATAGTAAGATTACACCAGGAAAAAAAAATGCTCGTATTTTTCGAGTACAACGAAATTGAGTCTTCACTTCGCTCATCCAATCAACTTTGAATCACGGTTATAACATAGGTGGAGGCGCCGGGTATCAAACTTCAGATTCATAAAAATTGCTCCTTCTCCTACGATTTGAAAATATTATGGATTTATTTGTATTAATTTGGAACTCCGATATATATATATATATATATATATATATATATATATATATATATATATAATTTTTATAAACATGTATGTTGCCTAGCAACATGTCTTCAGACCTCTGATCCAATGAAAGTTTTCTGTGAAATCATTTCCAATGACCAAGAAGAGCAGTGAGTGAGTACAAGGGAGACAACCTTCTTACCGACAGCGCTTCCTCCTGGCAAAACTCCGCCAGGATTAATATTTGATTCGGCCGCATATTTACGGCTCCTCCATGCAGCAGCATCGGTCGGTAAATAATTACCCGGCCACAGAAACACGGGTGGATGTATAAATGATTAGCGAGTCGCATTAACGGGTGATTCGAGGCTAGGATAATGTGAGCAGAAGACGGCCATTAATCGCGTCCACATCTCACCGGTACAGTAGGCGTCATCACCCAATCATCAGGCTCTCAATCCACGAGCCTTGATGCACATGCAATCATTGTTTACCAATAGAGGTGGAGGATGATTCATTTTGAAATAATTCCCAGTAAGTTTTGACAAGAGCCTTCCTGTACAAGATAAATCCAGTCTTAACTTGACCCAAGCTTCAAGGAGGCTGTGTATCAGCTGTTAGGGTAGGATAATACCGCTTTTCTGCTGCTTTTTTCGATATTATCTTTTAAAACTGTTTCAAATTGTAGACCTACTGGAATGCACCCCTCGCAGGACCCTTATCTAAGATTTAAAGAATCAAATCTCTCGAAAAATATTCGAATTCTTCCAAAACACAGAAATGATGATCATTATGACAAATTTGTAGAACTTTCGGACCAGCCTTTTTGAAGGAAATAATAATGAAAAAATAACATCAAATAGGCTTCTGTCAAGTGAATCCACCTATTGCTGTAGAGATAGACAACAATGTCCACCAGTTGGAATTAGCCAATTAGCATGTTTGGTAGTTCACCAGTTCACTGTATTGCTAAACGATTGTTTGTCATTTATTACTTGACAGAAGCATATACACAGTAGGCCTAATAATAGCAGAAAAATGTTGTCGAAATACACGGCTTCCTAGATTCGATAGTAACCGAATGAAGTATATTTCATATGATCAAGGTGTGTAGCGTTTTCTAATTATACTTGATACAGACATCTCGCTCATGTTACAACGCATATTCAGCGTTCGCCTCGTGTAAAATGATAATGACCGAATGATTGGTGCATGTCCAGTGCTGTACCGGGATGAATATTGTATCTGGTCGAGCTGATACGTCAATTCGGTTCGAGCGAAGAAGATGGCCGATGTTTTACGTCGTGTCGTTATCTGCCGACTCTTAGTGGCTCTGCCTGGTCCATCAGGGCACGTGACTCGGGGATTAGACTCGCAGAATATGCGCTGTGAGATGAGCGAGATCTATATAGAGTATAATCGAAAACTATGCACACCTTGATTCATTTGAAAAAATACTTCATTCGGTAAATATCGAATCTAGGAAGCCGTGAATCCACCTCTCCAACAATTTTTCTGCTACTATTTCTATCTATTCGAAGAACAAAAAAATTATAAAATTATTTTCTTCAAAACGACTGGTCCAAAAGGCATACAAATTCGTGATAATTTGTATCATTTATGGTTTATATTCAGCGAACATTTGTAACCGATTAAACCCAAAAACTATACACTGTTAAGGTTGGATAAGTCTGCGTGTGAAGACAAAGTTTCATGTCGATCAGTCAAACCGTGCGACCTGTGCAGTGCTTTCAATCGAACAGACAAAAAACAGACAAAGCTCCGTAAGAGTGAGTTGGATGTCTCCGCTAAAGCTCGTCTAATAACCTTATCCTCATCATTTCAAGATCTTAAGAATAAGGTAACTCATGTAACGAACAATAAATCTTCAGGTAATAATTTCAGGGATATGGTTAACAATTACAACATTCTCAATCGTGAGAAAATATCCTCAATCTTCTCAACACATCATCTCCTAATTATCTTGATCTTTTTTATCTCATTATCCTTGAACTCTTCTCTCTTTCTTCTTTGTTGTTTGTAGAACGAGTAATCTTATTATTAATTATTCTTTGGGGTGGTAATATCACTCTTGTGGTGGTGCATCTAGGACTGTAGGAAGGATTTAGTCAAAAACTAAAGTGTATAAACTATAAAGTAACTCCAGAAATGTAGGTGTGTGGAAGTGCCGCATCTCTCCGTAAGGTGAAAGAAGCAAGTAGAAATATGATCAAGGGCGAGTAGCTAGAGGGTCAGTACAAAATCCACATTACATATTAAAACCATTAAACAAAACGTGGCCCAACAATCAAGTCAACCATCGAGCATCTTCCCTCTGTTGAACCGAACTCTCACCAGATGCTAACCGTTTGAGCCCCACTTGATTGTTACATTTCCAGTGGCTCCGTCGACTTGGGGGGCGTCGATCTCGATCACGGCTGCGGGGGGCGGGGGGTGGGGGAGGGAGGCGGGACGAGGGGATTAAAATGTCCCTCTCACCATTTCCATTTCACTTTCCTTGACTACTCGTGCTCCCCCCCCCTCCTCCCGCCCTAGCTGAACTTTAAACAATTTTATTCGTCTCTATTATAAGGGTGTTCTATATTCCACATCATGCGTGGTGTGGAGGAAGGGAGGGCGAGGGGCGAGGGGTGAGAGGGGGTTGGTAGGGAGTTAAATTGTTTTGCAAAATTGTAGAAAATTGCCCAATCCCGAGGGTTGAGATATCTAGTGTAGGTATCATCGGAGCTGGGTTCACACTGGTTCCTCTCATATCAGAACATCATGATGCTATACTAACACTGGTTAGTGCCCGTTAGTACCGTGGAATGTTCCGTTAGTGCCTCTCTGGTTTCGCTGTTATGACACGTTGACAATGTCAGAGGTCAACTTCACGCTAGATCTCCGGTCTTGAGAACATCAACGGTCAGCGTTAGTGCCCGTTAGTACCGTGGACTGTTCCATTAGTGCCTCTCTGGTTACACTGTTATAACGCGTTGACAATGTCAGGGGTCAACTTCACGCTAGGCCCTTACAGATCGGTGAGCGTTAGTGCTCTGTCAGTACCGGTCAGAAACATCAGAGTTTAGAGATTCAGCAGATTCAGTTTTAAAAACAACTTCTGACATATGTTCTGAAAATGTATTTGAAGGACTGTGGGAAACTATGTCAGGATGGATAAAACTTGTGTTTGTTTGCCTTGAATTCTATATTTCCCTTCGATTCTGACAGTTATTATGATAGATCCTGGATCTTTCAGCAGATATAAGAGATGATATAATGTTGAAATGACACCAATAATCCACGAGTGTTAATATCCGTTTCCGGCGACGCCGTACCGCAGAGAACGCGTGTATGTGAACGCAGCTTCACGGCAGAATGTTCAGAGCGGAGAATGCTTGGAAACTGCGTCTTTAGCTCGCATTCAACCTTTTTAAAGCAATACCTTTGTTGGAAAACCAAAAGCGAAAACAAAAGATGGAAATAAAACCATTTAATTATTCACGACATCCGTGTAATGATCGCTGCTTGCGTGTTACTCTAGAGCTGCGTACATGTGTGGTGGTGCCGTAATGTACTAGATGGCTGTTTCATGCGTGGTGGTGCCGTAATGTACTAGATAGCTGTTTCATGTGTGGTGGTGCCGTAATGTACTAGATAGCTGTTTCATGTGTGGTGGTGCCGTAATGTACTAGATAGCTGTTTCATGTGTGGTGGTGCCGTGATGTACTAGATAGCTGTTTCATGTGTGGTGGTGCCGTGATGTACTAGATGGCTGTTTCATGTGTGGTGGTGCCGTGATGTACTAGATAGCTGTTTCATGTGTGGTGGTGCCGTGATGTACTAGATAGCTGTTTCATGTGTGGTGGTGCCGTAATGTACTAGATAGCTGTTTCATGTGTGGTGGTGCCGTGATGTACTAGATAGCTGTTTCATGTGTGGTGGTGCCGTAATGTACTAGATAGCTGTTTCATGTGTGGTGGTGCCGTAATGTACCACAATGCTGCGTATATGTGTGGTGGTGCCGTAATGAACTAGAGTGTTGTTAATTAAATAGGTGGTAGTGCCGTATCAGATCGAGTCGTTGGTGCTTGTTCATAGCTGTTAGTGCTGTAATGTGGTGGTAGTAAATATGTGGTGGTGCCGTATCAAATAGTCTTGTTGAATAGGTGGTAGGCTGTCACAAACTGTATAGTTGTTTCACAGGTGGTAGTGCCGTAATGAGCTATATAGTTGTTTCACAGGTGGTAGTGCCGTAATGAGCTATATAGTTGTTTCACAGGTGGTAGTGCCGGCAACTATCAGGCAAATCACGCTTTTGAAAGATGTAGTTGTGTTCCTCATCGTAAACCTCGTCCTGAGAAACTATAATACCCTAAAACTCTCATATCTATACGATAATGACCGTGATATTTATGTTTATCACGTTGGTAGCCGCCCTTCTATCATTAACACAAGCATCACACTATATTCTTTCCTCGTTGTTCAAAATTTAATCATCAAACATATTTTAAAAAAACGAAATGTTACTAAAAACGCGTATTACGACTGAGAAGAAATGTGTACAGAGGCCGTTACGGATTCCCTCGCACAAATGAAATTAACATAACACTGTGCGAAACGACGTCGTTCCGGATCTGGTTTGGTTCGCTCGCCGTCGCTCCATCATCACGTGATCCAGAACATTCTAATTCCTGCAACAATTGCCGAAAACTCGTCCGCTTTCAACAGATAAACCTTGTTATTAGTTTAATACAGTTTAAAATAAATTTACATAGACACATTTGTTGGCGCAAGTACCTAGCTGAGACATTACTCTCTCCCCCCCTCTGGACTCTCTTTACTCGCAAATAACAGGTTGTGACTCTTGACCCGGGGGGGGGGAGGGGGGGTAATCGAGTCGTGCGAAGTTAATAAGAGACTAACTTCACGTCACTTCTTCTAGGTGTCCCTGCGGTGTTCAAAGGACAATTATCTATTTAGAATCGAAATGTAATCATACTGAGCTGGGAGAGGAAGAGAGAGAGAGAGAGAGAGAGAGAGAGAGGACTAGACTAAAACTCGTCTATCATGTAATTGTATTGTGAAGATTGCTCAGGATGTTGCCAATCATCCATCTAGAAATGTTGACTTTTATTCTCTCTTTCGTATTATAAATTATATACTTTATAACATTTTCATGGATGAAAACAGAAAGGTGAATATACGAGTGCACGTAATGTTTTCTAGCTGCATTTCTTCTGTAATTGAGTCCATCTGTCGTTACGGTGTTCCTTGTAGAAGGTAATATATGCTAGAATGAGTCGGATAAAGCAGTACACTACTTGATCAAGTAAACGTCGAGGGTCACAATAAGTCGACTTCAATCACCACGCCAAACTGATAGATCCAACACTTTACCCTTACAAGTCCCAGCTCTTGGAGCCGATTGTACCAACTGATGATTAAATAATAATTAGTTATTCATCACTTAAGGTGCAAGAATAGCATAGGTAACCAAGGGGGACGAAGTTAATTCACTAATCATCACTTGGTAGAACCGACTCTTAGAGAGTCTGCGTTGGAAATAAGCATGAGTTGCGTATCCATATAAAATGGGTAACATTTTCGCAATCCAAGAGACCGTGACTCTGTTACTATCTTGCATTGTTGTGGTGTTTAGCTCTACTAGAGAACATTGACCAATCATAGTCCCGGTCTCTTGGAGCTAGCCACGCCTAGGACGTTATTTCAAGCGGCCGTCGCGGTAAGAGTCCAAGATATTAGAACAATCAAAAACATTATTACATGAAAACAAAAAAGATTAACAGGCTAAGTCAATTATCGCTAGCGGTAGTAACTGAAGTCACCGTTGGGCGTGGGTTCGAGTCTCGCGTAAGGCATGGGTTTTTGTAAACGTCCTTTCACCTATCATCTCTTCATCGTTTCATTATCATCCGCTCATTCGTACCCCCGTATAACCTAGCTGTTGGTGGGGTTCTTAAACAACATTAAAAAAAAATCAACAACAGCGAGATTCGAACTGGCGATTTTCGTGTCCAAACTCTCGCGCTACCGCAGCGTCACCACGGTAAGCCAATGTACCGGGTCTATTAGCCGCTCTAAGCGCTAAAAGTGTGTCCTATTACGCGCCGTGCCGTCCTCCTGGGACCCGGGTGGGCGTGCAGACAGATCGAGTCAAGGTGTCGATATACCGGAGGACGGGGCTGGCATCACGATCGTCTACCCTGAGAGGATGCAAAGTTTCCATCACGCGCCGCTAAGGGGATCACCCCCCCACTCCCCTGGAGTATCGCGGGGGGGGGGGGGGGGCTCGATAGTCACGTCGAGGTCGACTGTGACATCGGAGCAACTTGAAACCTTAAAACCTTATTGATATTGTGGATACGTTGCGATACGAATGGGATGGGATGCATTTTAAACATATTTACGATGTGACGCGAGGAATTTCAATGTAAGAGAACGAATGTCACAAGATTTTATCTTGAAACAAAAGAAATATCACATGTTTAAAATTCATATAGTACAATTTCATTTGAAAGTTTTTTTATTGCTGCTTAAGAACCACACCAACAGCTAGGTTATACGGGGGTACGAATGAGCGGTTGATAATGAAAGGATGAAGTGATGATAGATAAAGGGACGTTTACAAAAACCCGTGCCTAATGCGGGACTCGAACCCAGGCCCGACCTGACTTCAGTTTCTACTGCTAACGATAGTTGACTGAGCCGTATTTGAATATTTTCATTTATTGACATGTAGGCCTTAAAACTATGTCCTCGCTACCTGATTAAGGTTGAGGATAAAAGGTAGGATCGTCGGCAGATGTCATAAAGGAAGAGTTCAAGATTCATAACATAAGAACATAATCATTGAATTTTCAATCTATTCGTGAAAGAATGAGCAGTTTTCATTTAGCAGAAGTTTTATACCCGGCACCTCCACCTATATGATAACAGGGAAATTTCAAAGATTCAAAGTTATTCAATCAAGGAATAGCTTGGTTCTGTAATATCTTGAAGCCAAAAATTATTCCACTCATCAATTGGTTTTTCATATTTTATTGGTTTTTGAAAGGTTTGGGAATTTGCGAGTACCATGCCGGAAAAGACCGGCGATCGAGCCCTCATCTCCCGCCAAGCCGTCCAGGGCGCGGTCGGTGAAATGGGAGCCTCCCCCATATCAGCTCGTGTTGTGTACGTTTGTGAAGCGGTGCCTCAGCTGACCGAGCTACCGAGGGCGGCCAATATATGATTATATAATTATATATTTATTTTGACTTTTATGATAAAATGTACGCTTATTCATTTTGATTATGTGTTAGAAACGACTAAGAGGTGCCGCTTCTAAACGGTCTTAACGCTTAAACATGCACCTCAATTGAGAAACAATAGTTGTACTTTGAGATTTCGATAGCAATAATACAAAAAAAATCAAATATCTAGCTTGAAAATTAAAATCAATTTTGTGTAGGGCCTATGTCTGTTACATTTTCATTTTCGATGCATTCCCGTTATTTTTGGGTGTTGCCTTAATATTCTGCAGAGCAATTATTCAAACCATTATTATTTCATTAAGTGCCTGTAAATGTGAATACAAACTGTATTTAATTATGAATTCAGCTCACATTTTTCTTTCACATTTCTGGGTGGCATTGACAGCGTGGTCATTCCATAACTTTTATCTAATTTTTAATTGTATTCATATTCAAAACATTCAACTATCAGAAAAATAAATGAATCATATTGTGTTTCCACTAATAAAGTGGGTATAGTGATATTAAAAAAATATATAAAATATATTTCAAAAATATATAACTTTGCTAGAAAATATGTTTTTAATTTTTCGAAATAGGGCGTACCTATTGAAAATTCTGCGCGCGCCGATTAACCTAATCGTCAATCTCATACGAGAAACAGCTGAGAAAACTGTGATTGATTTCGTCTTTTATGATACCAATTCTGATTGGCTAATGGAGGTGGAATGACAGCCAGGAATATGTGAACAAGTTTGTGTTTATTTCATGTTTTTATTTTATTAACATAGAGGTAGGAGAACATGTAGCTTATAACACTCAACATGATTGAAGTGTTTTACAAAATATGTACAAATATCAATAATATACGCTACATCTTGAATGCACTGATTATCAGATAGTAATATATCATATAATACAAATGTACTTTTATTTAGAAGTATACATATTCCTCGTT
Organism: Brachyptera putata; assembly: GCA_907164805.1. Taxonomy (NCBI): domain Eukaryota; kingdom Metazoa; phylum Arthropoda; class Insecta; order Plecoptera; family Taeniopterygidae; genus Brachyptera; species Brachyptera putata. The sequence continues at coordinate 1,058,926 of OU015465.1, forward strand.
CGTCCTTCTCTAGCCTAGGAGATATAATAGAGCAAGAAAACATCTCATAGTTTTAAAAATATCTTTGGTAGAGTCAGGTAACAGCATTGCACAATAAATAATACCTGTAACATGCGTACAAATCAGGAGAAATAACGCTCATTCATTACACCAAACAAATCATGTTTTACAAACATTGTCACATTATCAGTATAACTGTAGATTAAATAACATTTACACGTCAACGTTGTGTAACCAGTGGTTAATTTGTGCCGGTACTTCTTTTAAACTAGTACTCACATTCCAGTTACAAAATGATAAAGAATAAACGATAAAGTGGATTTTTATTCATTCACTAATACTATGCCATGCATTTTTTTTACGGATGAATAAATATTTGCCCATTCCGAGAATGTTTTTTATTATTTGTTATAAATGATGATCGATCATTAAAGATGGTTATAATTTTGAATACATTCTCTTAAATACATTTTAAGGTTACATTAATTAATCTTTTGTAGTGTCGGTTGGGTAGAAAGGGGGGGGGGGGGAGTGGAAGGGATGGTTTACTTGGAGGTGCCTTCCGTTTTTTTTTTATATTTACAATTCAAGCCCTGTGTGTTAGTAACGATATCAACAACAAAATCTTGATTACAAACGATAAACGAGAAGAGAAAGAAACTTACAAAATATTTCGACATCATTTGAAATGATTTTATAATCAACCATTCACAAGCATTGGATGAGAAAGTATTTTGTATACTTGTGGTCACATAAAGTGATCGATTAAAATAAGCCACATTGAAATGCATCCTGGAGAAAATCTAGTGTTATTAAAGACAGTAAAACTAGCAGACAATTTCATTACGATGTGTACGTACATAAGGCTGTGAACAAATCAGCGATACAAACTTGTGGATAATATCTTTTATTCAAATTTCGGAATAATCATTTCATGCGACCCAAAACTGTATGTGTATATATATATCTATCTATCTATCTATCTATCTCTCTCTCTCTCTATATATATATATATATATATATATATATATATATATATATATATATAAAAGTATCGTCCACAAACTTAGACAGTAATGTATTTACAAGTTGTGTCGACAAATAGAATAGACTACAATATCATTTATTCGTTTTTTACTCGAGTCTTTGAGTTTCTATTGTGTTCGAAGTGACGTACCGACACCCCTGCGCTGTGAAGCTATCTGCTAGGGGAGACAGACAATGGGACACGCCGAGCTCAAACATTGTACGTAATTCGGGGCGGGGTGGGGGGGGGGGGGGGGATATTTGTCAACGTTCTAACCCCTTTTCTCGTCATTAAGAGCAGAATTATAGGGGAGGCTTGAATAATAAATATCAAGAATAGCTACGTTTATAAGAAGAGTATTTTCATAAACGCTTGTGATATCTTGTTATTTGTTGGATAATGTTCTTTGTTCGTGTAACAGTGACAGCAAGTAATACCCATTTTATCTAACTCAGTACCAACTTCGAGGATATTTATAAATAAGATGTCTGGAAATAAAACAGTATATTCTGTATATTATCACTTTGAGAAGGAGAATTGAAAAGATATTCAATTCATAGATCAATGAAGTAGGAAGTATGTATTCATTCCGATATAACGAATAGCACGAATAACTTATATATATATATATATATATATATATATATATATATATATATATATATATATATATATATATATATGTATATATATACGCACGTTTTTTCCATTCCGGTATTTACCGGAAACGTAATTAACCAATCAGAAACATTACTGAAAGTTTCTCACTGCTCACGCGACTTGGATGCGAGAACTTATCTTCAAGTCGGTTTTTAAATGGGACTAAAAGTGACCTATGTGAACGCCATGATTTGTGACGTCATGACTCAGTTACCGACCCGTGCTATGATACGATAAAGTAGCGTTAAGCAAGCATATGTCTATATGGTGCTTCTGAGGGTCCACCGTTCGATTCCCGACGCAGTAAATTTTTTTGTTCAAATAACTACCAAATGTTCACTCGAGCTCAGGGTTATGTTTTAGCTTAGGTTTTTCTTCTATTTGACCGCAGAAACAAATACATCTACATAAACGTTGTGATTTTCAGATTTTCAACTATTGTTTTTAGACGCATTTAAAAACCGCCTCGCAGAAAATGTCTCGCTATCGAAACAGAAAAAACAGTACAAGAGTATTACTATAAATCAACCTTACATCCAACACTTCTAATCCTGCCGTGAATAAGCCTCAACCCCCCTCCCCTCTCCCCCCCTCCCCCCTCACGCTAATGCGAATGCAGAATGCGGCAGCCAAGTTTTAGCACAGTTATTGGATATCATCTTATTGTTATTCTCTTCGTGCAATCTTGAGACGGGAGTGCTTTCAGTAACCCGATCTCTGCTCGGATTGGGAGCCGCGGTTTCTCGGGGGATATACCGTTTCCCGCGCCTCGGTGGGGGGGGGGGGGGGGGGGGGTAGACGCTGCCTGCACGGGTATAAGGTATCGCAGCACGCTGTCAGCCGACAATCAAATTAATGTCAGCGGCGGATTTTTTGATCACGTCGTCATGGCAACGGGATCAGAAGAGCAAGATGTTTCCAGGTTTCGGGGAAATCAAAGCGGCGTGAATAACGCGTAAGCAAGTGTTCAATCGATAGGTGGGAATATAGACGATATGCAGAAGGGTTTTTATGGGATTATTTTGTGCAGATGAAGTGTAATGATGGACACCTTTCGTCAAGCAAATTGTGGAAGTATGATCTGCAAGGTTGAAGCTTACAAGAGATAGTTAAATGGAAAATATATTTTTTGATGTTGACTTTCGAATGGTATGAACTTTCAAAATGTTCAATATGGAGGAAGCACCGACATTTTTAATACCTCCAAGATGGTATAAATGTAAATGATCAACTATCAACTTATTGTATCAACTTATATCGTATGATTGTAAAAGGTACACAACTAGAAATGTTTGTTCTAACTGTATACGTTGTACCACTATGTGATATAAGTTGAATTCTTTTAACTAATACCATCTCGATGTTATAACAAATATCTGTTCTATCCCATTTTCAGAATAATTGTCATATTTCACATCATTCGAAAGTTATCACAAAAAATCTGATATTTCGTTAAATTGATTCCCATGGAATGACAATCGAAAATTATAAAATAAAAATTCCACCGCACACAATGTGACATTCTCATCAACGACCCGCATCCGATTGTTTAAACTTGTGAGCTCGTTATTGACTCGTCGTTAAAGCCTATTGAATACAGCAAGCAGCACAGAAAACAAATGCAAGATTCTCAACGAGAGGATCGAATCGTGCATTGATAGTTTCTAAAGTATGGAATGGCGTAGAGCTGGATGTGATTTTACGATAGCTAATCTTCGACAGATAAAAACTTCATAAAATGCTTATATTATAATTATTAATATATTAACAAAACGGTATTTTAAAAACGAAAGATTGAAGGCTCATTCACAATGCAACACTAACATCAACATGTAACATCAATTCCGTTAGTGTTACGCGGTATTGTTAGCAAGTCATTGTGAATGCGCCTTAAAGGGCATATTAACACTGTGATTGGTTACTGCAGGTAAAAACTAGATCTCAATTCAATGAAATTTGATGAATACGGAATTTATTCAAATTTTTCGAAATTGTGATATACCCAAGAGTGATAATATGAATAAAAGTTTTATTTGTGACGTCAACACCAGTATCTGTGAGCCGTGTGGTATCAGGCATCTACGTCACAGCTGGTGAAAGTTTTAACACTTTCAATCACGAATAAATCAGTTACAAATATCAATAAAAAATATTCCGTTTTCACTCAAAATTAATTAAAAATAATCTAATTCCATCCTGCAGTGACAAATCCCATTGTTATGATACCCTTTATGATAGCAGCTATGATAAACACGCTATATTTGATATCACTTGATCACGAACATTACATTGAAATGCATAATAAATAGTCGATCGTGATATTATAGTACTTCCTATATTAAATAACTTATACAAATATTTACAAATATTTAATAACACATTCTCATATTTTGAATACTGTACCGTGATTCGGTTGGCGATTACGGAAAAATCCACAGAAGCGTTAGAACTCGTATAGTATATACACACAGACACATTTCGAAACTGTTTCTCGTGAGTGTTGTTGTGTTGGTCAGGGTTTGTTTGATGTCGATGTTGGTGCTACTGGCAGAAGATTGATAGTGGCGGCAAGTCGCAATATTGATACGAGGCCGAGTGGAGACCAGTTTTACTCAAGACAAGATGTAGAATCTCTTATTACCGATAGCTATTGCCATTGTTGGCGGATTTGAAGCATACAGGATCCTTATCGCGACTCTCACTTGGGTCCAGCTAGCTCCAAGAGTGAACACTTGGATCAATTATTATTTAACAGTTGAGCTAAATTTTGTAGTAACATGTCAAGTTCTTTTATAATTCCATTGTTGTAAGCACAACATCCTGGCACTGCTCGTTAGATGGGCTACGAAATATGGTAGATTATTTCAGTCTAAGAGACCGTGACTTTGTTATCTTGCATTGTCACAGTATTTATGTCGTCAAGTGAGCAATAACCAATCAAAGCTCTCGAGTCTCTTGGAGCTAGCTGGCCTAGGACGTTTTTTCGAGTGACAGTCGCAGTAAGGGTCCAGGATTAAAGTAGCATTTGACAGAGAAAATTAAAATAGACATTCAATATGAATTAACTGATGAAATATTTGCTACAAGTTTTATTACTAATACATATATTAAATTTGATGACGAGAATTTTTCAATCAAGTTGATCATTGTTCTTTCGGAATGAAGATTTATAATTTCTGGAATGAAAATCAGCTGGGAAAATATCGTGTTGTTTTATACAAGTGAACATGGAGCTACGACGATTGTTTTCATTGTTTGATCGTCCCGAACTGTCACACGTTAGCAGTACATAAGTTGCCTTCACTCTTTCACTCTTTCTCACAAGATGATCGAGTCAACGAACCAGTGAATAATTGTTCTCAATCTACCAACCTACAGCGTGGACCTAGATTAATCTAGGTCCATACAGCTGCCCATGATAGAGCGCTTGAGCTCAGTTCTGGGACGTCAATCCCACCCAGTCACCAAGTTGTGAGGTGAATCCCACCCAGTCACCAAGTTGTGAGGTGAATCCCACCCAGTCACCAAGTTGTGAGCTCAATCCCACCCAGTCACCAAGTTGCGAGGTGAATCCCACCCAGTCACCAAGTTGTGAGGTCAATCCCACCCAGTCACCAAGTTGTGAGGTGAATCCCACCCAGTCACCAAGTTGTGAGGTGAATCCCACCCAGTCACCAAGTTGTGAGGTGAATCCCACCCAGTCACCAAGTTGCGAGGTCAATCCCACCCAGTCACCAAGTTGCGAGGTGAATCCCACCCAGTCACCAAGTTGTGAGGTGAATCCCACCCAGTCACCAAGTTGCGAGGTGAATCCCACCCAGTCACCAAGTTGCGAGGTCAATCCCACCCAGTCACCAAGTTGTGAGGTCAATCCCACCCAGTCACCAAGTTGCGAGGTGAATCCCACCCAGTCACCAAGTTGTGAGGTGAATCCCACCCAGTCACCAAGTTGCGAGGTGAATCCCACCCAGTCACCAAGTTGTGAGGTCAATCCCACCCAGTCACCAAGTTGTGAGGTCAATCCCACCCAGTCACCAAGTTGCGAGGTCAATCCCACCCAGTCACCAAGTTGCGAGGTGAATCCCACCCAGTCACCAAGTTGCGAGGTGAATCCCACCCAGTCACCAAGTTGCGAGGTGAATCCCACCCAGTCACCAAGTTGCGAGGTGAATCCCACCCAGTCACCCGAGTTGTGAGGTCAATCCCACCCAGTCACCAGTTCCGAGGTGAACCCCACCCAGTCACCAGTTGCGAGGTGAATCCCACCCAGTCACCAAGTTGCGAGGTGAATCCCACCCAGTCACCAAGTTGCGAGGTCAATCCCACCCAGTCACCAAGTTGCGAGGTGAATCCCACCCAGTCACCAAGTTGCGAGGTGAATCCCACCCAGTCACCAAGTTGCGAGGTGAATCCCACCCAGTCACCAAGTTGCGAGGTGAATCCCACCCAGTCACCAAGTTGCGAGGTGAATCCCACCCAGTCACCAAGTTGCGAGGTCAATCCCACCCAGTCACCAAGTTGTGAGGTGAATCCCACCCAGTCACCAAGTTGCGAGGTCAATCCCACCCAGTCACCAAGTTGTGAGTTCTGTCCTCTCCGTCAGCTAGTGCCCCGGTCTCTGCTCTGAGTGGGTTTCCGTCAGCCATTGTGCACCGGTCTGAGCTAGTGCCCTGGCTTCAGCTAGTGCCCCGGCCTTAGCTAGTGCCCCGGCCTCTGCTCTGAGTGGGTCTCCGTCAGTCATTGTGCCGGCCTCAGCTAGTGTCCCGGTCCGAGCTAGTGCCCCGGCCTCAGCTAGTGTCCCGGCCTCAGCTAGTGCCCCGGCCCCAGCTAGTGCCCCGGCCTGAGCTAGTGCCCCGGCCTCAGCAAGTGTCCCGGCCTCAGCAAGTGTCCCGGTCTGAGCTAGTGCCCCGGCCTCAGCAAGTGCCCCGGCCTCAGCTAGTGCCCCGGCCCCAGCAAGTGTCCCGGTCTGAGCAAGTGCCCCGGCCTGAGCTAGTGCCCCGGCCTCAGCTAGTGTCCCGGTCTGAGCTAGTGCCCCGGCCTCAGCTAGTGTCCCGGCCCCAGCTAGTGCCCCGGCCTGAGCTCGGCGTGCTGAGTCTCCTTGTGCCGGCGGAGGTCGACCTTGCGCTGGAAGGCTCGGCCGCAGAGGTCGCACGCGAAGGGCTTGAAGCCGGTGTGCTTGCGGCTGTGCGTGATCAGGTTGGAGGACTGAGAGAACGCCTTGCCGCACACCTGACACTTGTGGGGCTTCTCGCCTGAAACAATACCACGTCACACGTTACTACACTGAGCGGGGGGGGGGGGGGGGAGGAGATTTCAAGTCGATTGGTTAGTCCGCATGATCTTTATGACATGCACAAAATCACAAAAGAAAACATTAAAAAGAAGCCCGATTTTTGTCGGTAAGTGAAATAGAAGTCTTGGCTAGGCTCGTCTGGTTGGGAGCAATGTTTTGAGTTTGCAAATATTGCTGTTTCTGTCAATTCCTTATTCCTGACGCGTGCTGTTGTGAACGGGGACATTAAATATCATTGGACACACCTTATTGTTTAAGTTTACTGCCACTTGTTTTTATGAAAGGACATTAAGAAACATGAATTCACAACAATGAATTCACTGTAATCTTGACTTTTGAGGCTCATTATTGACTTTGGCAGTAATGTTGAATGCTCTCATTACAACTGTCGGGATTTAACACTTTCGTAAGACGTGGTTGTGTGTCTAATCGTAAAACTCGTCTCGAATAATTGAAATAGCTTCTAATTAGCACAGTTATGAAAATCTACTGTTGGTATTTATGTTTGTAACGTTGGTAGGCGACGAGGAAACACGGATTTTAAAATCTGTCTGATATTTAAATGTTGATATCGCAGTTTATCTCTACTTGTTCAACAGTTTCCACGGTTTAATGGCGCTATCGGTTCAAACGTGGACGTTTTTATTGCCGAACAGCCTCGATAGCTGGATTCATTCAATCCAGCCCGGCGAACAACAAATAACATTAAATAATGATGGGAGGTCGTTCAGGACCGTACCAACCTTCTCTCTCTGAATCTCTCTCCTTCTCTCTCTCTCCCACTCTCTCTCTCTCTCTCTCTCTCTCTCTCTCTCTCTCTCTCTCTCTCTCTCTCCTTCTCTCTCTCTCTCCCTCTCTCTATCTCTCTATATACAACTCTATCTCTATCTCTATCTCTCTCTCCCTCTCTCTCTCACCCACTCTCTCTCTCTCTCTCTCTCTATCTCTCCTTCTCTCTCTCTCTCTCTCCCTCTCTCTATCTCTCTCTAGATATACAACTCTATCTCTCTCTATATATAACTCTATCTCTAACTCTCTCTATCTCTCTCCTTCTCTCTCTCTCCCTCTCTCTCTCACCCACTCTCTACCGTCTCACTCAGGTTATGATAGCCACTCTTGGACCTCTGGTGCTACCCATCATACAGATTGGTGTTCTGTCTCTCTCCCGCCCGCCGAGATTGCCATAACGCTCTCCTTGTCGCTCTCGAGAGCTGTGATTCGCCGTGTTTTTAAGATGCCAGTCTTGCCGGGCTGTAATCTCGGTCTGGGACGATAACCTGTCCCATCGGGCCGATAAAACGGCGCGGTTCTCTGATTTGACAGCTTCTGCCGGACTCCCGGCTATGATTGGGAGCTTTTACTGGGGCTATATGTCACGGGAACACGGGAACACGGGGACGATATTAGGGGGGAGACGTGTGTGTAGTGATAGTAAATAATAATAAAAGTTTTTCATTCCTGGATGATTGTTGAGTATTATGAGAAGAGTCAGGTTGAGCATATACAACATAGAGGGCGGTGAGACTGCATGCTATATATTTGTGGCCATGCAAGATGGTCGAATTATAATTAGATTTTTTCAACCGCAGAGAAAATTATATCATCAGATGAGCGTTAGCGAAGGTCCTTTTTTTACGGAGCTTTGTCTGTGTTTTGTTTGTAAGCACTGCACAGGTCGCAGGGTTTGACCGATCGTCATGAAACTTGTTGTGTAAACGCAAACTTATCCAACTGAGAACTGTATAGTTTTTGGGTCAAATCTGTTGGATTTTTCTTGAGAAACATCATCTCAAAATTTCTAAAAGCCTGATAATAAGGCTGCATGTTATATACTTGTGGCCATGCAAGATGGTCGGTTGATTGAAGATGGAAGGTGTAAATGTGTATTTTCAACCGTATACGCCTGACAATCAGGCGATTTGAGATGAATAGATATTAATTGCACCATCTTGAAGGTATTGAAAATATCTATTTCATCGTTTTCAGAATTTTGATATCTTATACCTTTCAAAAGCTATCACCTAAGAATTGATATTCCACTCAATCGACTTTCGTGGACTCTTAATAAGATACCTGCCTCAGAATTATGATCTCTTATTATGTTCAGAATGCATCACCAAGATTCTGGTGATCCGCTAAATCCATTAACAAACTCTCTTGGGACAATAATCAAAAAGTACATTTCTCCTTGCTTGTATAATGCACTCGCTTCAACAGTACGTTCCCCAAACATCTTAGTCGTTATTGTTGTTGTTGTTGGTTTGATGTGTGGTTTCGTCATCAACGCGTGTCTAGGTACCCGTTAACTGCCCTGGCATGTTCCGTGATTCACCCCCCCCCCCGTGCTGCTAGCGCTGCGTGCGGCGCGCCACATAAACACACTTATGAATCATTACGTCGGTCCGCGTTAAGTGGATTAGAGCGCGAGCCTGACACCCGCGTGCAACTGGATTAACGCGGAGCTGTCCGGATCAGCTTACAGCGCTCGTAACGACCAGTGTAACAACTTGCCCGCCGGTCTTGGCCTTAATATGGTAAATACGCGAGGATCCCGAGGGGGTTGGTGGGGTGGGAGGGGTGGGAGGGGGCGGGGGGTGTTGGAGGGGTGGGAGGGGGGTGGATCATGTGTCTACGATGTTGAAACATGTGAGATGTTCTTCTTAGTGGTCTCAGATACTTGAAACTAGAAATGATTGTTTTGGTGGAGGTGCCGTGTTTTCACCTAGATTCAAATATTTCCAGTGAATAAGTTAACGATACGGTTTTACTAACTATTAGTTGGGAGCTGATTACTTAAAGAAACATACGTTACCAGGGGTGATAAGAAATTAATCCACTAACTATCAGTTATTCAGTTACCATTGCCGAGACTCACGGCATCCTAGACTATTTATTCACCGAATACAGTATAGGCCTATTTTATATGAATCAAGGTGTGTAGAGTTTTCGTTTATACTCTATTTAGATATCTCGCTCATCGTACAACGCATATTCCGCGTTTGCCTAGTCTAATCTAGACTGTAACCGATGTTGGCCCTATACTGCCGGCCCTAAGAACAGCCACTAGGGCCGTGCTATCCGAGTGGTCGCCATGGCAACGCGTCTCAGCTGGTGGAATCAGAGATCGGGGTTCGATGCCCGTCTTGGTCGACCGGCCCTAAGAACAGCCACTAGGGCCGTGTTATCCGAGTGGTCGCCATGGCAACGCGTCTCAGCTGGTGGAATCAGAGATCGGGGCTTCTGGAGTGGAGTGAAGTGCAGTGCGAGAGAGTTCACCATTTGTCAGCTCCTAATCGCGTTATCGAGTGAGCCGCAATCTCTCCCAGCTGCCGTGCCGTGCCGAGCATCTGGGACCCGGCTCTCTCTCTCTCTCTCTCTCTCTCTCAAACAATCAACAAGGCTGGGCAACAATCGAGCTCAATTCAGATTCATTTGTTGTTATAGAATTTAATATATTCTCGTAATATATACAATTATGTATTGATGTAATGACAAAAACGAGTAAGATTCCGTGGGAGTCGATTCAGCGGAATATCAGTTTTTTGGTGCACTTTTGAATGGAATGAGATATCGAAATTCTGAGAACGAGGAAACAGATTTGTAAAATAATTTCAAGATTGTGTAAGTAATAACTATTCTTCTCAATATTCAGGCGTATACGGTTAAAAATAAACATTCTTTAACCGTATACGCCTGACAATGCGATATGAGATGAATAGTTATTACTTGCACCGGTATTCAAAAATCTGTTTCCTCGTTCTCAGAATTTCGATATCTCATTCCATTCAAAAGTGCACCAAAAAACTGATATTCCGCTGAATCGACTCCCACGGAATCATAATCAATATTTTCATTCGACGAAATCACTTCTAAATGTGTATATTTTTTATTTATATTGGGTATAACGACGCACTGAAATGATAATTAAGATGTATTGACGTCTTTGATGAATTTGAAAATTATTTAATGTTATTTGACTATTTAAAATTATTGTAGCGCAGTGGTTGACGCGCTCGTCTGATGAAATCCGGGAGGTGAGGGGAATATCGGGACTTGGTTCGATCCCCGCCGCCGTCGATCTTTACAGGGTTTCCTCGTGGTTTCTCTCTGTAGCCTAGGCTAATACACCAACACACGCAAATACACGCGAGTCAATGTTTTCAGTCCAGCACACACATGCCAATAAAAGTGTCTATATTCATGAGAACTAAAAAAGAGCATCCAATATTTTGATAACTCGATGCACTTGTCCATAATAATGATTACAACTTCATCTTTACATAGTATAAGTTGATCGAGGGGGAGGGGGAGGAGGGGTGATTCCCCCCCCCCTGGTTCGGGTTTCATCATCCCTCGTGTGGCACATGTCCCCTCAAGGCTCATACTCATGATAATCATATTACAATTCAATCGTCTTAATGATATCCGGCCGTGCGCCCGCGACCTGGCAGCACGCCGGCTACCGCTCGACGATATCTGCATGGCCTACTTGCTGCCAAGCGCGAGATATGATCTCTTTGTGTTACTTGTTGGCAAGCGGGCCACTTTAGACCTGATTGTGTGATCCAGAAGTCGTCCACCAACATGACAATACAAATATCGCCGTTATGTTTGTATAACTGGGGTAATTTTGGGATATTTTGATTTTTCCAATAATGAAAGACCAAACTATATTGAAAAATTCAATGAGTAATAGGAATGAATAGATACATTCAGTGTAAAATAATAAATACAATGAGAATGAAAAAGAATTTATAATATTTAAATATTTATATTTATTTGTAATATCTATGATGTTTAGTTATAATATTCATTTAATGAAAATAACAAATGAAAGTGGAGTCACGAATGAATGAATAAATGAAGAGAAAATGAACGAATATGAAAGAAATGCAACAAGAAACGAAGAAAAAAGAAGAGAACAGAAGAATATTCAAGAATGAGAAGAGAAAGTATTTCAGGATAATTAGAAGATTTGATAAGAAGATTGAAGATTTTCTCTTCTTCTCAATATTTGAATGTAAACTATCCCTAAAATTATCTCATTTAGATTTAATGAAAGATTGCCATCAGACACAGAATAACAGAATACGAGATAAAAAATGTATATAAAGTTTGACTTCCATCTATTCAAAAATCAAAACAATTATTTCCACCGGAGTCAACAATGAAAAGGATAATTCCTAATCACACCTTGTTAGCAAACAGCGTAACACTCGATTCCCAAACAGAAAGAACTCATCGGCTTAGTTCGTTATTTCACCGCGTTTTAATCTTCGGCGCGAATTTTACAATTATTCCAATTCTACAAATCCATACAGAAAAGCCACATGCGTTTATCACCAGTTATAACGCGAGCTTTGTGGAGAGGTTTTGTTGTTAATAAATGGGGGGGGGGGGGGAGGGGGGGATAACTCTCTCGGGACAACCCCCCTTTCTATTCTCTAATATGCACCCACAAAGAGTAACGGGGTGGAAGCAAAGGGGGGGGGGAAACCCAATCGTGTTAATTGGCGCAAGGATTTTTGTTGGCAACGGGTCATGGAGTTCAATTAGCTTATGAGGGGGGGGGGGGGTGGGGGGGAGGGGGGAGTGATCGCGCTAACTAAGCTCTACCCTCTATCAAACTCAAGGGACATGGGGTGTGTGTGTGTGCTGAAGAGAGAGGGGGATACAATCACTTCCTAAAACAATCAACTCTATAGCTTTTCCTTGTCCCTCTTTGCACTCACATGTGCTGAAAAGTGACCAGAGTTTTATTTGCTTTGCGGAGGAAAAATATTGACTTTATTTTAAAGTGAAATAATTGTAATGTCTAAATTGATATTTATTGTTTTGTCGAGAATTGATTGAGAGGACTGAATGAAGTAAAAGACTGCCGGGTTGCATACCTTGACTGATTCGAAGTGATCTTCAGTTCAGCCCTACTTGATTAAATATATCAAGAGATAAAATAGGCTTACATATGAAGTAATAGAAAACAATATATATATATAATCCTATATATATGTATATATATATATATTTTATAATGCTGCTCAACGACCCCACCAACAGCTAGGTTATACGGGGGTACGAATGAGCGGGTGATAATGCATCGATGAAGTGATGATAGGTGAAAGGTTTACAAAAACCCATGCCTTATGCGGGACTCGAACCCAAGCCCAACGGTAACTTCACTCTCTGAAGAGTGCCTCAGCTGACTGAGCTAACGAGGGCGGACCTAACCTAATCTAACCTTATCATATTTACATTGTATTGACAATTGGTTATATAGTAGATCAATATGGCAGTGACCCAGTCCTGCCAAAATAATATTGAATGTCGCCTTTTTTGTTCTATATATACATTATATTATTTCATTATTTCACTTCCCAAGTACCGTGGATGTATTTTACAAAATAAAGACAATTGAACTAGTTTAATCTGAATGTATAAAGCCTACTTCTGGTCGGACGAATCTGAAGAAGGAAGAGAGCGTAACGATCAGTCGGAGGTGACACCTTGTCTAGCTACATAAGCCCTCTTGTCGCGCACCACGCGAGTGTTCAGCGCACAGAACAGCAGAGCTCGCGTGAGTGGCCGGGAAAAGCTGTTACCATAGCAGGCAGTGGCGGTGGCGCCGCGCTTTTCACGAAACAACGCATTTTTTTGTGATATGAGATGAACACTACAATGACTTCCCCGGGTCCAAGTATAAACACCCCGTTTAAATGATTATGAAACTTGAACAGTGTAAGATACAAAATTGACAAATACTAAATAAAATGCAGAAAATATTTGTCGAAAATGCTAATGAGTCAAATTTTATAACAACAAATGTGGAAAGATCACTTGTATGTAAAAGTAACACTAGATATTTTTGCCATTGATTTTCATATCACAACGTACCGTTGCATACTACATATTAATTTTTTATTATAGATGTACAAACTACTTCTCTGAATGTTGTGAAGCAGTTTCACCACAATACGTTCAGACGGAAAGCCACCACAATCGTTTATATGTCACGTTGACACTAAACATTTCACCCTGTGGTTGTACGAACAAAAACAAATCCAAAATAAAACATCTGCGTCAGTTTGTTGGTGTTGTGTGGCCAGTACGCCGCTGTGTGAGGTCGGGTTAGAACAGTGCAGTGATATACGGCACAATCTTCGCTAATGGGCTGAGCGGGGGGGCAGGGGGGGGGTAAGGAGGGGGGTAAGGAGGCACGGCCACCAAGATCTGTGTCTGGCGCCGGATACACCAGCTCTCAATAACCGTAAATTCTCTTAAAACCTGCGCTGCTATCTGAACCCCCCTCCCCCCTCCCCCCTCCCCCCCCCCCAACATGCACTCGCACCCAAATCTCCCATTACTGCCGAGTTTTGAGATCGTAAAGAAGGGAGATTTTGAAATTGTTTTGAATAATTAACTATTCTCGCGGAAAAGTCGGAGTAAAGTTGGATTTGAAGATGATGGGGTTGATGATGTTTTGTGGCGTGGATTCGGTTCGTCGGGAAACGGTTGCGGAAATGTGAGTTGGTTTATTTTCAACAGCGATGATTTGTGGAATTGGAATGAATATATTTGTTGGTATTTTGTTATGTGCTGTTCTTTGATGGTTCACAATTAAATATGGAAAAAGCTACATTTTTGGAATTTTGTGGATGCATGTGGTGGTGCTACGTAAAATTGATTGCATAATCTAATACAAAAATTATAGAATGATTGATGATTTTTGAATATTACTCTTCTGATTCCCACAAAATTTGAAAATTCAGTTCATTCCAGTACTGGCAATTTTCGATTCATTATTTGAAAATGATAAAAGTTATAATTTTACTATTTTTTTCATGAGTAAACAGAACCGTCTCTAAGCCTATAGACTTCTAAATATAAATAATACATTTTCAAATTTAGTGATAATAAAAGATTTTGTTCTCAAACCCATCAAGGTATGAATTAAATTTCAATACTGTTCGCATAAAAAAAAAAGAGATTTCTGCGTAAGAACGTGGTGCTCTTGTGTGCCGACAAACATTTGTGAATAAATATGGTGATTTTCCAAGATGACAACACTCAAATTGATAAATTAATATTATATATATATATATATATATATATATATATATATATATATATATATATATATATATATGTATATAATGGCATACTATGGCAGTCCTACTGCAAGTTCATTTGAATGCAGGTTCTTAAGTTCCTCAGATAAAGTTCTATAAACAAAGTTTCCAGCTTTATTTTCTATTCGCCGTATCTGAAGCAATTTGTGTATCACCATCCTCCCCAGTACAAGTCGCTTAGAGGTCTTGTTCGCCTCTTCTTACTCGACTTAATAAACATGATATTCTGCCCGGAACACCCGGGTAACGGCACCTCGGGCGCCGCCCGGAACACCCGACCTACATGCACGCGAGAGACTCGTCATCAAAAGACCGAGCAAACGAATTAGAAAAGTTATTTCTTCAGATAATTATATTAAAATGTATTCTTGATTCATATTTTGGTTTTTAGTTTCTATTTGAGTTTAGTTTTGTTTTTAACAGTTGTGATTTTTTTTTTTTTGAGAAGGCGTTCATCAATTCTTTCAGGAACATTTTAAGTGTCTACGTAATATATAAACGATCGTAGTGACTTTCCGACTGAACATTTTGTGGTGAAAATGCTTCACATAATTCAGAGAAGTGTCTTATAAAATACTCTAGCTGTGAAATCACGCTGGCAGAAACTTCTCCACAATTTCGAATAATTGGAAGTTTTATTCACGGTTAAAGTAGTATATATATATATATATATATATATATATAACTCGTATAGGCAGATAAACCACATATTTATACTACATTTAGACATATTCATGCTATTTATATCCGATTCTTTTCATATTTTCATAAAGAATCGGTGATGCCTACGTCATGACTCATGGTCTCTGAAGGACAGAAAAATCAATTAAAATTTGCGAAATTGAGATAATTTCTAGTTTTCTCTAGAATTAAGGAAATAAATATTATCACTGTTCATTCAAATCTATTTTCAGGGTCGAGATATCCCAAAATACAAAGAAAAAAAAGATGAATTTAAATTCATAAATTATACAACAATTTTCAAATTAATAACAACATAACAACATAAAATGATAATTTCGAAATGAATAATTAATATCTCAACATAATCTGAAGATGGTAGTTCGTATCACTTGTTAACCCCCCTCCCCCCCTCCCCCTTCCCCTAGAAACAACCCTTGTACCGACATCGTCCGGTCGTGCTAGTGGGTGGGGGGGGGGGGGGAGGGGGGACATAAAGCAGTGGCGAGTTGGAACGCCAGCCTCGTGAAAAGTCATTAACAGCAGAGTAAGAAATCTTCCCTCTCCCCCCTCCCCCCCTCCCCCCGCTCGCTTCTGTCCAATATCTTGGTTTGAACGGATTCCTCGCCAAGACAGTTCATAGCAACTGCTGGAATTCTCACGTTACCCCGGGGTACGGTCACTGCGATATAACGCGGGGCCACGGCCATCTTGCAAGCTCGAACATGCTGCCAGCGAGACTCTGATGCACAATCATTGTTTCCCAATCGAGAAGGGGCCATATTACCAATAATAATAATGTGTTAATTAAGCTAATTAATCAATTGCAGTACCAAAATAACATTGGTAACCAAGGGTAATAACAAGCTATAGTCCACTATTTATCGCCTAATCATCAAATGTATTATTCGTGATACTGGGCCAAAGAGCCGATTGTACCAACTGATGATTAAATATTAATTAGTTAATCATTACGTGAGGTACAAAAATAGCATATGTATCCAAGGGTGATAACAAGTTGATTTGCTAATTTTTGCTTAATTCACTAATCATCATTTGGTACAACTGGCTCTAAGACCGTCATTTGTAATCAATATTTTCGTTTTATAGAAGATAACATCCCAAGTTATGTGAAATAAGTCGAATTACAGTAGTTTCAATACTTTTTGAATTTTACTTTTTGTGTCTCTGAGAGGGATTGGTTAGTTGTACTAAAAATCATCTGTACTGAACTCAACTGCACTAAATCTCGGATTTGAGGACAGTCGAGTTCTTGGCTGATTGGTTTTTGTACAGCTGTTCTTGAATAGTCCTCTATGTAGGAAACAGTACTTTTCGCTTGCCACTAGAGTAGGCTATAGGTCTCACCAAGTCTGTTGGTGGAGGAGCCGGGTTATGATGAGCGGGTAGCACGTCAAGTAACTTATCATTATCATGTATCAATACAGCCCTCTCAACTCAACAACACGTGGAGGTCCTTCGGTCGTCGTGTCAGGCTCAGGGCAAAGGTCAAACTAACTTCAGTTACACCCGTGACCTCTAATTATCATTTAAACGAAATTACCATCATGTCAATGTCAATGTCATTGCACACTAGAAAGTAGGTTGTTTCTATATACAAAATAACTTGTATATTATATCAAACAAAGAATATTGATCAACTCAATATATTTTGGTGGAAGGGCCGTCTTCTCAGTTTGGATTTTTTTGCCGATTTGAGTTATGATATGATTGATTCATCAACAATGTATAGAAAGACGATTATTAGGAGACAAAAGACTCGTATTGACTATCTGCTAGATATCAACAAGCAGAGTCAAAAAGTTGAAAAAATAGTTTTTTTTGCTTTTTGGTTCCTTGTTTCATAATTTTAAGATATCATTTTTCAGTATTGTTGGAATGAATGTTATTATTGTAAGGATAATAGCTTGAATTGAAAAAAGAAGTTGACTTTATAAAAATCTTGTGAAGTGTAATCATGTTTTTCAAAGCTATTTTTGTGAGAATTTCAACTTTCGAATTTAAAATAAAAATAAAATCGTATCTCGGGTAATTTTCAAGATAGAAATGTAATTTTCATTGTGAAATGATCACAGAAACAAACTTAATAAACTGGGCGCAAAAAACGAGAATCTCTTCCCTCAGATCTTGCCTCAGACAGCATCACAGATACTAAACCTAAAATCGAGCTCGACTTTTCATTTCCCGATATCCCCGTCACCAGAGATCGACCTCTCGGATGCGAACCCGACGTTACTCCCGACAACATCATCCATCTCTCAGGCTCGGCTGGAGCGCACGGCTTCACCACGGCCTGATGGGTTCTAAGGCCACCCCCCCACCCCCCCCCCGCACTCACGGCCACCGCCAACCTGTGATTTCAAGCTCTTCCACCGCCCACCTAGCAGTAAACAACACCAACTCCACCGGGCACAGTTGCCATGGTGAAACATCGCTCAAATGCACTCTTAGGATCGTGCCTCGCATTGCATTTACAAACTCTCAATCAATTTACGCCCATCTCCTCATCGAACCAGGTGGGATTCCCCGGGAAAAAACATGTCCTTTAGTCCTTCAAAGTCTTTCTCTTTTCAAAAGTCCTGAAAACATTATAATTAAGTTGGATCCGGTTGTACCAAGTGATGATTAGTGAATTAGGCAAACATCAGCAGATTAACTTGTTATTACCCTTGGATACATATGCTATTTCTGTGCCTTGAGTAATGATTAACTAATTAATATTCAATCATCAGTTGGTACAATCTTATACTTATAAGTATAAGTATTTCTTCATACAAGGCCTGGTTTTACGAATTGATAGTCAGTGGATTGAGTGATAGTCAACAGATCAGCTTGATATCACCCTTGGTCACATATGTTATTCTCCTTCCTCGACTAATAGTATCGGATTAGTGGCTGAACTAAGATTCGTAAAACCGGCCCTTTTAAGGACCCAACTGTATGGCAGTTTTATTAGGATTGCGATGAAGAATTATGTTATTGGTCGATAATTATTATTGTTTGCTAATTCGACTTCAAAAAAAATGTTTCTGACAACCGTGTAAGCTAGACGGAGTGATATTGGCATCAACCGAAGCCCGCCATTTCATGAGTCGTCCATTGTTTCCCAGTCGATGTGTTCACACCTCGCTTAGCTCAACAGATATCCACGTCCACCAACAATACGATCCTGATTGACTAAACCAGGTTCAACTTCTCACCACCCCGCGCGCCCGGCGATCTGATTCCATCAGGGGTCTCCAAACTTGCTAGCCTAAAGGCCAAACTGATTCCTCCAAAAGTCTCAAGGACCAACAGTAGTACAACGCTATCTTGTGGGAGCTACATAAATCTCACTAATCATAATTATAATGTTCAATTTCATTATGTTGATCACCTATTTATGAAACTAAGAGCCGATTGTACCAACTGATGATTAAATATTATTTAGTTAATCATTACTTAAGGTACAAAAATATCATATGTATCCAAGGGTAATAACAAGTTAATTTGCTAATTCTTGCCGTATTCACTAATCATCACTTGGTACAACCGGCTCTTAGTTTACGAATTAGGATAAATCTCATATCATTAATTACAGTTAAAATGTTCAATTTCATGTCAGTAATTGTGTTTCTGAATTGGTCGTTGAATAAAAACATCTGATTACTATATTGTATGATATTATCACATTGTAAATTTCACAATGTAATCCTAATGAATCATGGTGAGCCGGTGTTAGTGGAAGAAGGGACCAACTGACCCCTAATTCTACTTGTTGAGCGACCTGTAGAGAAGTTGAAGTTGCACGTTTGACTCCTCTTCAGAAATGTCATTGGACACAAACCTAACCTCAACCATCACTAGAACCTTCACAACATCTGATGGGTGGTAACAATCTGTGAAGAGGAGGAGCCAAACCCCCCACTCTTACTTCTCTAAAGGTTTCGCAAGAAATATAAGTTTAGGTCAGTTGTTTTTAGAACAGTTGATTTTTAATAAAGTTGACCAATCCCTCCGATTGGTCGTTCTCAGTTTGTCGATCCCTGTTATAGATTCATGCACATCGGTCGCCTCGCTTGATTTCCCTCTTTGATTCCTTGTCCGCGATTAACCCGTTGTTTGCCGTCCCACTCGAGCCGTGCCGTGTTGTTACAGCGCCACCAGCGCACCGGGTGGCTGCACGGCGAACCGCACACTTCAACAGCCGGGCTACAAAAATATTTGGCCAAGAGGGCAATCTAAATTTCCTCGCTCGCTAACAAATTGACTGCGCGAGGTTTGAGGGGGGGGGGGGGGGGGGGGGAGGATGTATGAGAGGAGGGTTGGTTGCCTGGATACAGGCTCAAGTGTTTGTGTAAAACGGATTGCGATTGGTGGGAATGTTTCTATCATTGCCAATCCTTGGAAACACACCACGTTTTGGATTCACTCTCGTCTCTATACGAATGGGTTTCGAAATCAAAATGATTGAAATCAAATGCTGGCGATATTTTTTGTGTGCGTAAAGGAAGAAGTAGCAGTTTACTTAGTGACTTGATGATCAATAAATGCTGTGTAGCTGGTAATATTTGATAAAACTGAAGAGATTGGGTTAAAAAAGGGAAAGAGGAAGTTCATGGATTTATTATGTTTATAGTCTTTTTAGTTACTGTGTTATAACTATATTCGTAGAGATTAAAGGATTTCCATTTTGAATTGTAATTATTTTCATTTCAAAACGGAGATTTAAGTAAGGTTATTATACAGTGTAAAACTATATTACTAGAAACTTTAACTTTTCGAATAATCAACTATAATAACTTTAATAAAAATGGGGTGGTAAGATCGCCCTTGTGGTGCCCCGTTCAAACGATCTCATCTTTCATCCTTAGTCTTAATAGGGGAACAATGACTTTCTATCAAATTTCGATGTTATATATATATAAATAAAAAAACACTATAATGGTTGACAACGGTGCGATATAAAAATCATATAGAAAGACCAAATTCCTACGATTGATTCATCAAAGGAAAGAAATATGTTTTTGTAATTTCCATGAACCGTGACTTGAGTCTTGCACTTCGAACTGATTGTGTTGAGAATTTCAAGTCTTGCAAGAAATTCATTCAATCCAATTCCACTCCACTCTGTGTGTGTGTGTGTGTGTGAGAGAGAGAGAGAGAGAGAGAGAGAGAGAGAGAGAGAGAGAGGTCTTAAGAAAGGTGTGTGCCCTCAAAAGAACACGGGGGGGGGCAGGGGAGGTGTTAAAGGGAGGGGAAGCGAGCTGAAAGTAAAAGGACGAGAGGGTGTGATTGTAGTAACTGATTCCCCCGCTTGACCGCGGGCCGGCGCTGATTGCCCGTGTCGATACTATTCGATAGATCGATCTGGCAGTATCGATAGTAGGATGTCGACGTCGATCATATCGCATCGTTGCGAGTCGTAGAACATTTATACCTACGGGCGAGAAGAGGCCATCAACTAGCTGGATTGAAGGCTTACGTCTAGGAACTGACAGGTCAAAGTTCAACCTCTTTGACTTGAACTCTTCCGAGGATAGAATAACAGAGGAACTGATGTTGAGGGGGACCCACCCACAGTGTAACATTTCCAGTGCCATCTGGAATGATGTGGTATGAATGACTTTCCGTCTCAATATATTGATGATGAAGAAAATGTTAACATGATTGACAAATTGAGTGGCTACTATAAATAATAGAACAACGAACAAAATAAAGAACAAAACGAACACGAACAAATTTAATGAAAACGAACAAAAATAAACGAACCAAAAAAATAAAAAAATTATCTAACAATAAATAGAAATCATCAATGAAAAATGAACTTGAAATTATCGTACATTATGAATGAAATTGACGAATGAACAGAGCAACTAACATAAATGTTATTATATTGTAGACGCTTTTCAGAAATCATTTCAATTCAGACTCAGAAACCAGAATTTAGACCAGATTTAGATTCAGAATTACAATTTAGAAACCATCATTTATAACATTCCAAAAGAAATTACTTTAATTTCAATATCTTCTAATATTAATTCATTAACATGTCGAATATTTTACAGTATGAAATCGAATAATTGACAATAAAAAAGTAATAAATATAAATATAATGGATAACATATAATAATGTATGTATGAACAGAATAGGGAGAAACAGCCTTCTTTATTGGATAAGGCAGTCTCGTTTCATAATCAGAAAAGAATGATCTGAATAAAGAAGGCTGTCTCCCACCTTGCTGCGCATATTTGCGACGAAATAAAATAATAATATTTTGAATCCGTGTTCAAATTTTTCAACACATTTTCAACACATTTGTATAATTATTTTGTTGAAAATAAAAGTAACAGCGTTGGGAGTCGAAACAAGCAATGTCAATTGAGGTGGAATCTACTGAATACCCCACATTGATGAGTGAACACTTTTCAGACGAAATTGATTTCGGCGAAGATTCAGAAATGGCGTAAAGTTGAAGTTAACCACTGCTTTTATGACGTCATATTATGACTCAGCTCCAATCAAAAGCTGTTTTCTAACCGAGTTATTTACTACCACGCAAATCTATGTAAATACTTTCAATTATTTCCAACCATGAAACGTCCTGCAATCTATATCTACAGGCAGTAACATTGACGATAACAGTAAAATGAATCTCTCATATTTTATTCATAATTCAATTTAGCGTTTCAGTTGGATGAGCGATAGCGAAGAACTCCATCCCACTCTTATGGTGCTCTGTCTGTTTGTTTGTAAGCACTGCACAGGTCGCGCGGTTTGACTGATCGACATGAAACTTGTTCTGTACACGCAGACTTATCCGACTTGGAACTGTATAGTTTTCGGGTTGAATTGGTCGGACCATTTTTGAGAAATACCATCTAAAAATGTCTAAAATCCCCCCCAAAATATCAAGAAGAGAAGAAAATTTGAAAAATAAAATCTCTCTCTAAAAAAAAAAAACAGCATAAAAATGATACGCGCTATCACAAATTTGTATGCAATTCGGATCAGTCGTTTTGAAAAAAAACATTTTAATAAATGTATTTTATTCATCAAATAGAAATGTAGGCAGAATTATGCTGGCGAGATTCACGGCTCCCTAGATTCGTTGGTATCGAATAATATAAATTATATATGATTCAAGAAGTGTAGAGTTTTCGTCTATACTTTATAAAGACATCTCGCTCATCTTACAACGCATAATCTGCGATTGCCTGGTTATCTTCTAGCGGCTTTATCCGCTGGCAAATCTACGGCAACTGCAATCCAGTTCCACGGCAAGGTGGGAAGAGAAGGGCAAAAAGCAGAGAACACATCGTATTGGTAAAGCTACAGACAGTCACAAAAAGCTCTGCATTTCAAGGCAAGAAAGTTCCAGACGCTATATATCAAGCACAGGGATTATACTCTAGAATTCGAACACGTTTTTAGAAAGGAAAATCCTGGATTTTTGTCTCAAGAAATGCGAGAAAACTTAAGATCTTTATCGCTTATCCCGGATAAAAGCCGAATATGGAATTAAATGAAAATCCAAACATCAAGCTATGCTGTATTAGTGTATATATATATATATATATATATATATATATATATATATATATATATATATATATATATATATATACACATATATCTTCTGGTGAGCATCCATTGTTATACTCCAGATGAATAATATTATCATTTCCACAGAAGGCAGCTCTTTTTCTCCGGCCAGGCATTATCACAGAGAATGTGTTAGCGGTCATCCTCTTCCATCGCCTGGCGCTGACCGGCCATGAAGTAGACTGTAATAAGAGAGTGGGAAGAGATGATCGATGAGAGAGAGAGAGAGAGGGGAGAGAGGGGGGGGGGGGAAGAAGAGAGAGGGAGAGAGAAGGAGAGAGAGAGAGAGAGGGAGGGAGAGAGAGAGGGAGAGAGAAGGAGAGAGAGAGAGAGAGAGAGAGAGAGAGAGGGAGAGGGAGAGGGAGAGATAGAGATAGAGGTAGAGAAAGTGAGAGAGAAAGAGAGAGAGAGGGAGAGATGATAGAGGTAGAGAGGGAGAGATGATAGAGGTAGAGAGGGAGAGATGATAGAGGGAGAGAGGGAGAGTGAGAGAGGGAGAGAGGGAGAGTGAGAGACAGAGAGATTGAGAGAGAGATGGAGAAAGAGAGAGGGAGGGAGAGGTAGAGGTAGAGAAAGAGAGAGGGAAGAGCGTTATCGACTTATGCCAAGTGCTTGTAGAGATAACATTGGCTGGTAATTGCAGTTGGCTCGAATGTGTACCTGTTTTAATAGGCCGAGGTATTGACAGAGGTGAGGCCGAGCCGATCATTACGATGGGAAAACATTCGCCGGCACTAATTATATTTATAATAGCAATAAGAATACATAATATGAGTGGCTTTAATTGTTAACATGGGGGAAAATTACAATATATTCATTAGAATACGAACATACATATTATAAGTCTACTGCAGTCGCCTCAGTATATTCTTTAACCTGTTTAAGGTGCGTATGTTCGTAGATTCAATGCTGATTATTAAGGCGTCTCCAGTCGCCATGGGGCAAACAGAAATCGACAGGGTGATTTCACAGATATAAATGATCATAAAACTTACGAGATACAATAAACAATCAAGTATAGGCCTACATCACAAGTTACAGACAATATTTGTCGAAAATTCTGAGTCGAATTGTGAAATAACGAAGGTGGAAAGATCAATTGTATGTAACAGTAACACACGATATTTTCATCATAGATTCTTACATCTCATCAATTAACATGTATAACATATTGCGAATGTTTGTTATGGATCGACAGTATTCTATAAGATACTTCTCTGAATGGTGTGAAGCAGTTTCACTACAATATGTTTATCCGGAAAGCCACTGCGATCATTTATGTTATACATTTACTCTAGAATTGTTACGCTGTGTGTGAGTCCCCTATGAAAAAAAACAGTCAAATTTCCCGACCACTAAATAAAACTATCGTACATCTGTATCTATAAAGCTATTCCTAATATTGTCGCTCAACACCCATCTCAGAAACTCTATTCAATTTCCCGACAATTTCCCCACATTTCACGCATCTTAAAAAAACCCTAACTAAATATATTCACCCGAATTGATATCTAGATCGGCATCCTCCAAAATGAAGTTATCCATCTCTAAACTCTCTCAGGGAATAACTATATTATCCTCCTGACGGGCTCATGCATACTGATCCGGCACCCTCAGAAGAAACTCAGACGAGTTCGAAATCACCGGATCCCGATCTCTAAGCACGTCCCAACCAGCCCTTATCTCCCCCCCTCCCCCTTGTCATCCATTCGACGTAATCGCCTTTCTTCGATAGCTTTAATTCGGATCACTAATCGTTGTCTATTACCGTGCTCATCTTCATTACCCACTCGGTCCGAAGCGGGGGGGAGGGGGGAAGGCTCGGGGGTGCTTTTCCTCTCCGCCGTAATGCCGAGGTGGATTTATAATTTATAACGAATACAACCAGATGCATAAAGCAGACTCGGTTCGGCTCGCAGGGGACTGAAATGCGAGGAGATGTGTTTCGGTAAAGTGGAAACCATTTACATGCCTACTTGCCGTTACCGTGTGTTACTGTTGTGTACACACACGCACACCCTCATGTGTGTGCTTATATATATATATATATATATATATATATATATATATATATATATATATATGAGAAATTATTATATTTAGAGGTATTTTAGTCGTTTATTTGAATCATTTATTTGAAATAGTATTTATAAATACTGCTTTATAAATAAATGAATGGATAAATATTTCAAATAAACGACTAAAATACCTTTAAATATGATATTTTCTCACATAAGTCGTTCGAGCCTACGTGAAACCATGTATATATATATATATATATATATATATATATATGTCGACTCTAGGAGGAGGTCGCAATTTTTAAACAGTTCTGAAATCATACCATATAATGTCATACCACACACACATATATATATATATATATATATATATATATATATACTGGAGAATAGTTATATAAGTACTTGAAATGCATGTCTACTCTTTTGAACGAACTAATTAAAAAAGTCAAATACAGAATGAAGCAAAATTCTTTGCAAGTAAAATGTTTTCCTTCATGAAAAAAAGTAAACTATTATAATATATTCAAGATGGCGGTCACAATATCAGAATATCTCCTCCGATAAACCTCAATCTGATTGGACAAGAGATTTCTCTTTGTGTACCGGCTAGAGGTGTGTTATCATTCCCGCTTTCTCTTCCCGTATCCCGGCCTGGAGCCGAGCAGGGAGCACGCTCCGCGGGGACCAGGGGGGGGGGGGCAAGGAAAGTAATTAGACAATAAAAATCCGTTAGAGCTCGCACCGAGACAAGAAACAAATGACACCGACACAATCCTAGCGTTAATTAGCTAGCTGCTAACTCGGAGCTTAAGATCGGAGAAAAAAAAACGCACTCTAAAAAAATACGTGATCTTTTAGAATAAAAGAATGTCTCGAGAATGGAAACGCGGAGGGTTCTTTAGATTAATGAAAACGAGGAAAAAATATATAAAAAAAAAAAAAATACAAAGAAGCAATTTAGCACCGAGACGTTGGTACAGTAGCCATAATAATTGATTTGGACAGGAAACAAAAAACGTTTATTCGTCAGACGTGCTTCGTGGAGGATAACGGAGAGGAAAAAACACGGGTAATTTTGTTTTGTTTTTAATTGAGAAAAGCTGTACTTAGAAGATTGCTGGGGCTCGGCACGGCACGGTTAATGAGATTCCAGGAGGCGATATTTGAAGATCATTCTTTTTATGACCGGTGGGGGGGGGGCGCACTCTTTTAATATTTATTACACAGTTCACGGCGAGGTGATTGCTGGGGGGGGGGAGGCTCAGGGGGGGAGATATTTTAAACGCGTGAAATGCGTGGAAAATCGTAATGGATGTGTGTATATATATCATGTTTAATTTAGGGGCGTGGAACTTTGAAAGCGCCGATTTGAAATATCAACTCACGATTTCTGGTCTTGATCCGCAAATACCGGAGTTGTCTTGAATGCCTTTCTCATCATTAGAATAAAGGATGTGAATTAATATGTAAGATATGAGAAGGAAAAGTGAGGGAAACTGATCCGGGAAAGCGAGTCATCCATTTTGTGTGAGATGTCTTTAACTCACTCAATTGAATTTGAATTGTTTTGAATTGAATTTGAATTGTTTTGAATTGAATTTGAGTAGTGCGTAGTACTACTTCTTCTGGACCCTTATTTCAAGTGAGTGAGTTGAAGATTATCTCACATAAAATGGATGATTTGTTTTCCTTAATCAGTTTCCCTCACTTTTCCTCATCATATCTTACATATTCACTCAGCTCCTCTCCTGATGATGAGAACGGTATCCAAAAATACAACCATCCAAGAATACAAGCTCCCAAGCGTCTATTCAGTTGACATTGATAAACTGGTGGAGGTGCCGGGTTTAGATTTTATTCAGATTTTTATTGCCATGATCAATTAATCACGCACGACTAAATTGATTCTTCATAATAACGGTATCCTAACATTCTACAAAAAAAAACATTTCATCTAAACCAAAATAATATACGTAACTTTTTATTTTTTCAAATCTTGAAATTCAGCTTGTTTTACCCCAGTGTGCTTGCTATTATGTAAATACCGTACGACCTGCACTCTACCGGCAGGACCGGTCTCGTTTGCTCCTCCAGCTCATTACACATTTACCGGCCCAACATGACAGCCGCGTGTGCCTGGGGGGTAGACTGCCCCCGACACGCGAGTTCTGCTTACATAAGGTCTGACCCGCGATGCATGGCTGCCCCGCAGATTGCCTATACACTCATATTATAGTCACAAAATAAACAAAACATCGTAAAGCGTTGTTTGGATTACGTATACACTTTTACCTACGTCATAAAGAATCGTGACGTATGAGACGGAGGCTCGAACCGACCGGGCGTTAGTTGTGTGGGATAGGGGGAACGAACGATCGCAATATTCGGATCGTTGCGTAACGCACGCACTGGTTGTAATAGTGGTCTTGTCGTTTGAAATTAGTTTTGGTTGAGCGTTTTTAGGAATTGTTAATTTTCGTCAGGTTGTTGGTACTGTATTTTGTTTGACTTTAACATCAATACGGTTTTAACATTTAATAGTGTGTACATTTACTTCGCATTGTTATTATTGTGTCCAATAGTCAGTCTCCAATTGTTAATCGTGAATATTATTGATGATTTATCGATTGTAATGCGTATTTTGTCACATTGGAACACGTTTTCTAGAGGGTAATTTCACAGATGAATGAGAACATCAACATCAGAAATGCAAGTTTATGTCATGAGATGCAGACAATTGAGCAAAGTACCAACCAATGAAAACTCACTCCATGAAAAGTAGTTACCAAATAGTTACAAAGTGAAGTAAAGTAAAGTAGTTACAAAAGGACTTGGTAATAATTCTTATAAGCTTGTTTCGGAAAACAAACGGCTGACAATCGTCACTATAGCAACACACATCTGTCGGGTTGATAGGAAAGAACCGATTTAGTGGATTGGGCAATTGCTAGCGGATGAACTTGTCATCACCTTGGTTACATATGTTATTTTCGTCCTCCAACTGATAGTTAGTGGATAGGTACTTAACTAAGATTCGTAAAACCGGACCTAACTATCAGTTCTTAAAACCAGACCCAGGTAAATTACGCAACTATAAAACGTCAATTCTGTCAAACTTGTAAGCCCAATACTCTAACCTCTCCACGTGATACAAGACACAGGCACCCAAACAGCGTGCTTACTTGCTCGACCCAACACGCGATCTCCATGCCCCTCCCCTGGGGATCCCCGGCCACATTGTCTCTGGTCACGTGATCACACACACACACCTGTTTAGTTATTGATGAGCGAGCCAGCGTAAATCTCTCGCTGACTTTCCGCTGCCGGTCAGCGGTGAGCGCTGATACATGGACAAAGACGAGGTGAAGAGTTCGGCGAGATCGAGGTTGACTGTGATGATGCGTTAGTAGACGTTAGTAGACGTTAGTAGACGTTAGTATATAATATAGTATACCATAGTATAATATAACTTTATATTTGTGTGATTTGCCATATATTGTCTACATAATCTTATCTATTGATCTATTTGGACTGATAAACGAAATGGAATAGAATGAATTATAGTGGCTACCAGAAGCGCCCTGGTTTTCCTCAGTTGTTGAGAGTCCATGGGAGTCGATTTAGAGAAATATCAGTATTTTGGTGATGAAGTCCGAATGGTATGAAAGATCAAAATTGTAATACGAAGGGAGCACAGATATTTTTAATATCTTCAAGGTGGTACAAGTTTGATAGTTTGATAGATTTGATATCTCATACCGTTCGAACTTCAGTACCAAAATAGGTTTTTGGACCAAAATAGGATGATATTTCGCTAAATCGACTCCCATGCATTGTTGAGAGAGTTTGCTGGGATGTAAAATCAGGTGAAACCGCGCAAGTCCAACTAAACTACATGAAGCATTTGAGCAACTTAACCTACCCAAACTAACATGAACTAACTAACCTAACCAAACAAACATCAAACCCTAAAACCAATCTAGAACCTACTTCAGGTATTTTCAGTTGGGAACTATTACACCTTACAATCGATTCATCCTTAACAATGCAATATTCATTCTTCTTGTTCAATACTTTATATTCCTTTTTGTTTATCTACAGTACAGTCAAACTAATACCATTACTATCTCTGCATCACTTCCTTGCTAGCGCAATCAGACACAGCATTTAACACGAGGACTTTTTCCTTGCGTCGTCCTACCCGACGACATTGCTGCAACCACAACCGGGGAATCCTGCAAGCGTTCTATTATTTGAATGGATAAGCCAGCTGGATGTGAACCAACCACCGCCGCCTGAATGGATGGTTTGTGGAATGCGCCAAAGATTCCCTTCTGTATTTAATATCTGTGCAGAGAGAAATTCCACAGCCTCCGTTAGTCCTTGCCTCTCTCTCCCCCCTCGTTCTCAACCCACCGCCCACCGAGCGTTTCGAGCGATCAGATTCAGGCTGGCTGCTACGCCGGCTCAGTCAGTAATTAGTGCATAATTCACAAGGGAAGACAATTAATAAAGCGGGCATGTCTTAGGGGCGAGGGGGATTGTGTAGCAGGTATTTCGAACGTTTGGGAAAGCGATATCTGCGAGGTGATTAATCTGCGTCGTTGTTGGGCTCTCGACTCGGTGTTGCGACCTCTAATCAGTCATGCGAGATATGTGTTCGAGAGATTGTGCGTAGAGGCGGACGAAAAGTGTGTTTTGGAAATCTGTGGGCTATTAACCGTATTTATTGAATTAATGCTTCGGGAAATAATGAAGATCTACGGATTATTATCATAAAAAATCATTGTTTCCCGATTGGATGAGAGGTGGAATCGTTCGGATTGGGCACCACAAGGGCGATTTTACCACCCCAAAGAATAATTTAAATGAGATAACTGACTCAACAAACAATAAATCTTGAGGTAATAATTTTCAGGGGTTGTTGAAAATTCAAAATTTACATTGGAGAGATGAAACTCCAAACACAAACATGTTGGGATTTTCATTATACCTGACCTTAAAGACACAGGTTTTCTAGTTATAATTTGTTGAATTAGACATACTAAAATCAAGTATTTATATTTTGATGTAAGATCGGTCATGTGGTGTCTCTTCCAAACGATCCTACCTCGTCATTGTTAGTCAATAATCCGTGTTGAGTTCGAAAAGTGGATAATAAATTACGAATATTTTGACCTAATTTCGTTTTCAATTCTGTGAATAATGACCATTACGAATAAGATTTGACCTTTCTTCATGAACATTAATTCCTAGTAATCGATCTGTTCATCCAATCACGTAAAACACCCACAAATCAAGCACAAAAACAACTACAATTCATAAATAAAGTAGTTTAACTATCAATCAAACAAATACTTCTCACCAGGAAACTACATCACCATATTCACATGTCTCGTAAACACCCATAACAAGTTCCTCCCATGCAAGGCAATCCTGTAAATGCAGTGCCATATCCTAGGAGCGCTGCCATCGCTACATCCCACGAGCACAGATCCAAACCACGACGAATAATTTATCGTGACAAAATGGACTAAAGCATGACATTCGTTCAGAGCTTGCTGCTGATCCCAGTAGACGTAACAGAGTCGAGGGAGATGGCAAGACTTCTCGCATGTGTAGCACGCCGCCCCTAACCTCTCTTCTATAGCCGGGTCGTTACGGCGAATTGAGTATTTACGTTTTCAATCAACACTGCCGTAAACGCGTAACCAACACAAGTATGTATAAAAGAAAACGCAATCGTAAAAGCAATCATATTGCGCGAGGAAACGCATTGAGTTTCTGACGTCATTGCTGGGAGAATCTCTATTGGATGAGAGTTGTGTAGTTGGGAGAGTGGAATAAACCTCGCATTATGATTAATAGTTGATGAAGAGATGAGATTACAGGTTTCTTGGCTTAGTCATTCGAGGAACTGAATTGTATGTTGAAACTGAAAGTGGGTTGGAATCCAGCATAAGTTTTTGTAGACATTATTAACATAGAATATTGACAAAATCGGTCTTTATTTTATCGGTCGGAAGTTTTTGGAGAGTCAATTTTCGAGATTGTAATCATCCTTGCTTTAAATGTGATCCGAATTATCATTATTATTATTTATTAAGGACTTTATTTGGCGAGATTCGTATTGGCAATTCTTAGATTTAGTCTTGTTCCCAGGATAGTGATGAACAAGACTAAGACGATACAGACTAAGACAGACTGAGACTAAATAACATAACCATAATTAGAGGTGATATGCATCTAATAATGCAACCATGGAGACCAGGCTGCCCTCATGTCGAACTGTCGAAGTTCCAATGAGCCCGGCAGGAGGATAGTCAACATTATTCTTTCATTGCATCAGTATAAGTCACATATCCTTACACGTCATGCACGATATTAATTACTATATATTAACTTCCATTGATCAGATAACTATCCCAATATAACGCCTGTACTATCTCATACTAGTCGCGACGCGTCCTGATCTAGTCTAGCGGTAGGTGTCCGAGAGCCGTGTGCTGTACTCACCAGTGTGTATGTAGGTATGCTTCTTCATGTCGGACTTCTGGTGGAAGCGTTTGCCGCAGAACTGGCAGGGATACGGCCGCGTGTCCGAGTGGATCAGGAGGTGGGTGGACAGCGTGGACGAGCGCTTGAACGATTTACCGCACTGTTTGCATTCGAATACTTTCTCTACGTTGTGGACAGCCCTGGAAACAAACGAGAAAACATTATATATATGCCTTCTCTTTTCACACATTTTAGGAAATATAGTAGAAAAAAGCGCGCGTAAATACCAACAATTCATTCAATTAAAATATCTAATAATTGACGATTTAAGCTGAATTTGTGCTCATTTAGAAATACCCCAATTCGATATTTGAATGTTGACACAATTTCCACAGCCCTCCTGATTGAATATCATATTCTGTGACGTCAAATGCTAGTCGTCAACTGTCAATCTTCTATTTAAAAACATCTCGCCGGCCATATTGTATTTATACAGGCGCATTCTGTTGCTACTTTTACATACTAATACCGATCCTAAAGATGAACTCATAATCAAATCTTCATAACGCTTCTTCTCTATCAACTTCAGTTGTTCGCAGTTTCCTTCAAGCCATCTCTAAACGCTTCCCACTCGAGCGCACGCGCGGTGAAATATCCCAGGTAGATTGATATTACATGCAACACTATTGGTCCCTGAGATCTCGGTCCGCGCGGGTTGCCTATCCAGCTTGTCTGTTTGACAGTCCCATCAACTGCCGGGATCCCCTGACGATTGCTCTCACCCCTCCCAGCCTCCTGAACCCCTGATCAAACATTCATGCGGCCTGACTTGCTGTCCGGTTCCCGGCCTGTCTCGGAGGTATTTACCTGAGCTAGAGTCACGGCCACTAGGAAACGACTTGCCGAACATCACGGCCGGTATGATGTGATACACAAACAACAATGACAGTCGGAAGTTGTTTGAACGGGAATTGGCAGACGTGTTATGGGTTTTGTTTTTTTTGAGTAGAAATGGAATCGTTTTGTTGTTTGTTCTCGAGACTTTGAAGTGTTTTTGTGTTGCTGGGGAGGTTTGATGGAAGGGTGTGTGTGTAGGTGCAGGTGTAGTGTTACGTTTGGGAGTGATTTGGATCAGTGGGATGGAAACTAAGAATTGAAATAATGAAATACTCTTTGAGCAGTACTGAAATGGAAGTATGTTCGAATTTAATTATTTACGATCACGAAAAGTATAGGAAATAACACGTCACCAAATAATGGGTTATTTCTAAATAAACAAGAATGACTGGATTGAATTGTTTTTTAAATCTATCAATATTTGGTTTCGAAATTATCAAGAGTAGTAGGGCCTATGGCCGAACATTATCAAATCTTGCGTATCAACAAATAAAAGTCTTTTGTTACAAAACTTGGAATAATAATTTTCCACATTTCGATTATATAGTTATTAGCGAAATGGTGTAGGCCTAATACTTGATTCTAATTACGTTTGAAAATTGAGCCTAACAATGTCTTACTATCAATCGACTTTTAACTGACGCGATTCAGCTTTTCGAAAAATACGGCCCCTCCACCAAAATGTGAAAATTATATAATTCTCACTATTATTCGTTTGGAATGTGATGAGATTCATTTTTATTCAAATGATTATAATACAATGTAAATAATATATTATTATATATAATTATTATATGTGGAATTCATGACTATATTTATGAATTCATTTTAATTGACTAGGAAAATGATACCGGTACGTATTTCCCTCGCGTTGATGGGATGAGCTATATAATTTTTTTATTTTTATGTATATATGAATTTATAGGAATATACGAATCCAAATGAAGACATTGTTGAAATTATTATTCAATTTTATATGAGATAACAATTTGATAATATGAATCTCATTTGACCCAATGTGACCATCCAATATTCTGGTGAAACTAGACTGCCAGAATGTAAAGTGTACTACCTATAAACCTACAACAATGCGAATAGAAAAGCGAGAAGCGAGAGTTTCTCTGGTTTCGGTCCGTTTTGTCATAAAAGTTGTCCCAGAAATCTGCCATCGCCGTGAACCACGCCGGATTATTCAGCTCTCCGAGTCGGAATGAGGAGTGTTCATAAACAATGAATATCATTTCCAGTCTCTGGCTTTGTGGAAGAGAAGTGATAAAACTTTATCACCGAGTTGCCGAGCGAACACTAGAATCTAGCGAGCGGTCTCCGAAGCGCTCGAGCCCGGCTACAGTCCGTTCCGGGGTGCGACTTGACAATCCCGTATAGGATGAACGCAAGAGCCACATTCGATTCAATTATTGAGAAATCAACAGTAAAATATGAATTTTTCTCTGGAGAATACTCAATGAGAACCTTCTTCAACTAAATCCAAGCAGAATGCACGAAGAAAACATTCAAGAAAACACAAACCTAACCCTAATACCCCGTTCACACTATGATCACTAACTGCAGTTAAGTCTCTAACTGAGTCGCCCCGACTCACAGTCTTCGCATCTTCGCTATCATTTCAGGGCCCTTATTCTATAACAGAGAACGAAATGGATGCGTGACGAAAGTGTCAGAGCCAGATGATACACGACTCACAGTCTTCGCATCTTCGCTATCATTTCAGGGCCCTTATTCTATAACAGAGAACGAAATGGATGCGTGACGAAAGTGTCAGAGCCCATATGATACACCGTGTTAAAGTATACGAAATAGTTTGGACAAATCGAAGATGGCCGGATTCCGTTTCACTTTAGAGTTATAGAAGAAGCCTTTTGTGCGTCGTTGAAACCCAATATATATATAAAAGTCGTTTACCCACAGTCTAGATAAAACTATGAAGTATAAGATGAGGAAGTTGACCCTTGACTGGACCATAGGAGGCTGGGCTGACCGAGTTTAACACGTGCTATAAGAGATTCATCCCGCGTGATGGCGAGATGAATTCCAAAGCACTGATAGGACACAGATATCCGCAAAACGGAGGCGAGAGGAAAATTAAATCGATTTCTGGTTTTCGAAACTGTATTTTCCGTGTAGGGATTGATTCTAATGGAATTACTTGATGGGCTATTGTTTCGCGTAACAAATCAGAGTAGTGATTGAATCTATCTCCACCGTTTATACATGAATTATTCACTTATATGAACACTAATTGACAGATTTCCATGTAGCTAATAAAACCTCGGAGGTTAAGAGTCCAAGGGAGTCGATTTAGGTACGGTATTACCAACGTGGGAGTAACTCTAACTGGCAGTTTGAAGTTGTTATCACCATGGTTACCCATGCTATTTGTTTCCACCAACTGTCAGATAAAGGCTAACTGGACTTGGTAATACCAGGTCTTAGTGAATTGTCAGTTTTTTGTAATAATTTTCGAACGGTATGGGATATGGAAATTCTTGTACGAAGACAAAACAGATTTTTGAAAAAAAATCAAGATGATTCAAGTTGTAACTATTAGGTCAATCTGATGATGTATTGTATAATCATAATCATTGATGACACCGGCACATGTGGCGTAGTGGTTAACGCGCTCGCTTCATGTGATCCGGCAGGCGAGAGGAATTCCGAACCTAGTTCGATCCCCGCCGTCGACCATCTTTACAGGGGTTTTTCATGGTTTCCCTCTGTAGTCTAGGCTAATGCCGGAATGGTTCCTACAATAAGTCGGCCATGACCGCTTCCTTCCCACTATCCTTCCCATTACCCAAGAACCTTCATCTCATCATCCCATCAAATCTTCGTTTAATAATCGGATATTGCTTAAAAGGCGTTATAACCTTGGGGGCGTATTCCTGTACAATTTAATCCGATTTTAGTGAAGACAATACCAAAAAACAGAAGAAAAGCGGTATTATCCTATATCAACAGCCCATACACGGCCACCTTGAATTCTGGGTTTAAGTCAAGACTGGGTTCATCTTGTACAGGAATGCCCCCCATGGAATGATCATCTTGTAATGAAAAATGATTCTAATTTTCCTCAATTTCACAGAAAATCAGAAACCATCCCTCAATTTCCGAAGTTATAATCAAGTTCCCCTCACCTGTGCTGACTCAGACTGATCTCGTGGCCGAACGTCTTATTGCATAACTCGCAGGCGTAGGGTCTCTTCCCGTTATGACTCCTCCTCGCGTGCACCTCCAGCCCGTGCGGCGTCGAGAACATCTTCTCGCACTTGACGCACGAGTACACGTCCCCCAGGGGCACGACGCCGGGCCCCCGCATCAGCAGGTGCTGGTGCACGGGGTCCACGCCGTGGTGGTGGTGCCCGAGCAGGCTGTGCCGCAGCCGGAACAACTCCTCGCTGTCCGGGTACCCCGCGCCTCCAGACGTGCCCGTCGACCCCGCCATGGCCGCCGCCGCCGCCGCCTGCACCGCTCCCAGGCTGAAGTACAACGACCCGACCGCTTGAAAGTCTCTGTTCCCTTCCTGAGTTTTCATACCTTGAGGTAATCCGGGATACATACCAGGTGGGAAGAAATTCGGATGCATTAATTGTCTAGGAAGAAATGTGGGTGGGTATTCGTGATGGTGTGATTTGATGCCGTCTCTGAGGAGATCGGCGAAGGGTAGACCGGGGTAGAGGAAGGAGCGCGTCACGGATATCGTCTCCGAGTAGGGGGGGTTGACGCGGGAGGTGCGCGGGAGGTCGGGGCGCAGCAGGGCGCTCACGCTGAAGGTCGACTCGGACCGTTTGGTGGGCAGGGGGGTGATGGCGGTGACCGGCGAGGGGGAGGGGGAGCGGCGGGGGTCGGGGGAGCGAGGGGGGCTGTCGACTTCGAGTTCGGGCGAGGTGGAACTCGAACGAGTAACGGACCAACAAGTGCGCCTTGAGGCGATCCGACTGCCGTGGTCGTCGCTGTCGTAGCTGCCTGCTTTATCGGCCGTCGTCGTCGTGTCGGGGTGCACGACGCTCTTGCCGTAGCCGTTGTTGTTGTTGTTGATGTTGTTGTTGTTGTTGTTGTTGGTTTTGTTCGCGTGGTTCGCGCAGTCCGAGTCCTCGTCGTCGGTTTTGTCGACCAGTCGGTTCACTCCGAATTTGATGGATTCTGTGGAATAATAGAAATAAATAACCATTAGAAAACGATGTCATATATTCAAGGGTAGTCATGAGGTGTGGAAATGTGAAACACTAAATTATGTATTCGTTTATTATTGTGCATGATAATCAAATATGGTTATAATCATCTGTTTACAGTTCATGCTTCAACTATGAACCTAGATACAGTAATTATGACAAAAAAAAAATGGAAAAAAAATTAGTGTAGGGCCTGATGATTACAATTTGAATGAAATTAAAATATATCGAAAGAAAAATATATAACAAGGCACCAACCCTACAAATAATATATGGTATTTATGAAATATAGTAAGTCAAGTCTTGGGTGTAGTATGAACACTGGCTAGGAAGTTGTGGACATATAATGACTGATCCCCACCTGTGGCACTCGGAAATTAGATCATATTACTTACAAAGCGAGTCATTAAACTGGGTTTAATTAATTAATTGTGTAGCAAAACGAGAAACTGCTGTATTGATTAGAATAACACGGAGTTGATGATATTCATGGCTGACTTCTGAGCAGGTATAAAACTGCGACATTCAACAGGAGGTCGCTGGAGTAATGGATATTACCTACATATATTATCAGATGAGCGATAGCGAAGACTTCCATCCCACTCTTATGGAGCTTTGTCTCTCTTTTTTGTTTTTTTGTAAGCACTGAACAGTTCACTATGGGTTTGACTGATCGTCATGAAACGCAGATTTGTCCAACTTGGAACTGTATGGTTTTTGAGTCAAATCTGTTGGACCATTTTGGGGAAACATCATCTCAAAGTTTCTAAAAACTTCATTACATTGGGCTGAATGAGAAAATTTGAAAACTAAAATCTCTTCAAATAACTGAATATAACACATGAATGATAAACATCATTAAGAATTTGTGTGCAGATCGGACCAGCCGTTCTGAAAAAGATTATTTGATACATGTTTTTTTCATCAAATAGATGGCAAAAAAAATGTTACAAATATAGATTCACAGCTTCCTAGATTCGATAGTAACCAAATGAAGTATATTTTATATGAATCAAGCTGTATATAGTGTATATTGATTTTACTTTATATAGACATCTCGCTCATCTTACAACGCATATTCTGCGTTTGCTTAGTTTATAATTCGTTAAGGGTATCAGTTAACTTTCATCTAGCTGCATCAGTTGAATTGAATTAAACTTATTTGTAAGAAGTAGGAAGTACTTTTTGCACTTGTTGTCAATTTAATATAATTCTATTATACCTACTCATAAGTCAGCCATGAATATCATCAACTCCGTGTTATTCTAATCAATACAGCAGTTTCTCGTTTTGTTAGACAATTAATTAATTAAACCCAGTTTAATGACTCGCTTTGTAAGTAATATGATCTAATTTCCGAGTGGCCTAGGTGGGGATCGAGCACGACATTACCCCGCCCGAACGCTGACGGAAACACACGAGCTCGGTTGTTTGATGACAGGGGAATCATATCTGATCAGATCTGACCTCGTGTTTTAGACGATTGGTTTTTATTGATCGAACACTGCATTAAATGATTTCATTTTCATACGAGTTGCATTTCAATTACGTAAGGTACCTGTAGGTCATTGGAGGGTGGAAAATGTGTGTTTTATTAATAATCGATGGTGAAGTCATTAATTTAGAGCTTTTGCTTCTGTTCTTCAGAGAGTGGAGTTTAGTTGATATACGAGTTATGACCCCAGTCTCTATAGGGCAAATAGTTCCCACCAGGTGATTATTTGTGAAAATATTGTGAATGTTCATTCAGCAGTTTCTAATATAAATACATACTTATTCAATATATGCAAAATATATATTGTAACGTAAACGATATTTCTCATTTTTTCGTGATGGAAAATAAGGAAGGTCATCTTCATCGACGTGCAAAGTGTCGTAAGCGCCAAATATGCTAATCTATTTCCTTATCAAAATACAGGTTCATGAAAACTTGATGAATTTTCATATTTTTTGTGACGATAATGTAAATGTTTGCACGAATATCACACACAAATTCTGAAGATTATTTTTTCAAGTTTTATTCAATTAAACATTTTCAACTTTGCTCCCTTTTTTTTCATGCTGCTTAACGACCCCACCAACAGCTAGGTTATACGGGGGTACGAATGAGCGGATGATAATGAAACAATGAAGTGATGATAGGTGAAAGGACGTTTATAAAAACCCATGCCTTATGCGGGACTCGAACCCACGCCCAACGGTAACTTCAGTTACTACCGCTAGCGATAGTTGACTTGGCCACCGGGGCGGCTACGACAACATAGGCCTCTATTAGCTGCGTATCAGTGTGAGACATATAATAGCAGCAAGCCCAACACAACAATGCGACTCACAACAATGACGTCAGAGGGGTGCCACGATCCGGAACCCCCGCTCGGTCCACCTGACCGGGTGTTTAGTGTATCTATTGAACGATCACTTCCAGTCAGTCTTTCACACTCGGCGTGTTGTGCTCACAAAGGAGGTAAATGATTGCGAGCAAACTGCGGGGTAGCTTAACCCCCCCCCCTCCCCCTCCCCCTCCGGGCTGCATTATTCAGGGGGGGGGGGGGGGGTGACATCTGTTGAGCCACGTGGGATATTGAGCCGGTCGTACATGGTGGTGGTTGACCCTCGCTAGGGGTGATAAATGATAACTATGATAACCATGATAAGTATGATAAGTATTAATGGTATTGATGATTGAGAATTGGAAAGAGAGAAACAAAGGAATTGATGAAATTTTGGCGTGAAATGAGTTTTCTATTATTTATCGTTTTGTTTGTGATTGAATACTCTTCATGGTTTAGTTACTGGTTTAGAAACTGAAGGGCGTGGGTTCGAGTCCCGCATAAGGCATGGGTTTATTTATGTAAACGTTCTCTTACTTATCATCACTTCATCGTTTCATTTTCACCTCGTCATTCGTATCCCCGTCTAACCTAGCTGTTGGTGGGGTCGTTAAGCTAATATTTCGTCAAATAAGATTTTTTTCATTGATACGATTTTTTACGATTTTTTTTTTCGTCGTTAAACCCAATATCAATGACTAAAACATGAGATCTGTTGTCTCAAGGTGTATGTATTTATCTGCCTATGATGTTATTGTTTGCTGGAAATGGAAAGGCACTTCTGTTTTATCGACTCGGCACCTCCACCCGGCAGTATTGATAGGAGAATGAAGCTGCGCCGAATAGCAGATAAGTTGGATTCAGTAAGGCAGCCGATTTTC
The DNA here is from genome assembly GCA_907164805.1 of Brachyptera putata. NCBI lineage: Eukaryota > Metazoa > Arthropoda > Insecta > Plecoptera > Taeniopterygidae > Brachyptera > Brachyptera putata. The sequence goes on from OU015465.1 coordinate 1,099,139, forward strand.
ATCGGACTAACGGTCCACACGTTGTTGTTGTTGTTGTTGTTGTTGTTGTTGTTCTGATTGTACTTCGATGTAATTCAAACAGAAGTGAGACGAGTGGTCGAGTGGATACACTGAACCGTCAGTCAGGAGACCGGGTTTCGATTCCCGCCATGGTCGACCATCCTGACAGGGGCTTTTCGTGGTATTCCCTTCAGTTCAATACTGGGATGGTTTAACACGACCGACTCCTTCCCTTTATCCAAAAACCCAATAAAATAACCTTTCATCTCATCATCCCATCATCTCATATATCATTCACCAACGCCAATAGATCTTAATCATCATTACAATGCAACATTAAACTCAATATAAATAAATAAATAATAAAAGACTTGTTTCACTGGCCACTAGAGCTCTGATGTTTCAGCTAGTGAGTGGTTATAGCACTAATCGTCCGCGAGAGATTTAAATTAATCAACATCAGTTCCATTGCGCCGTCAACAGGGGGGTGGGGGGGGGGGGGGGGGGGGTGGATTGATTTGTATTGGCCCGACGTTTTATTGCCGCTCGCCACGTCCGATTAGAGCCCCCGTGCCGTGCCGTTCAATGGGTCGGGACACGATCTCTGATGAGCTGGGGGGGGGGGGGGGGGGGGGGGGGGGCTACTTGAGGGGGGAAGGTTTATTGACTGATTTAATGGGAGTAATTCATTGTACGACGATAACAATAATAATAAATGTTTCAGTTCTCGGATATATATATTCTATTGAATATTGTCAAGTGATATTATTAGTTTGTAAGGTTTTGATTTTGATTGGTTTATTTTTCTGAGAGACGGTTTTAGAAATTATCTTTTATTCTATTCTCTTTGTTCACGAATCAGTGTGATATAATGAACAGCATACCATCTCCAAAATAATTTGATGCCCTTTTAAATAATATGACATTCTATTTTTGTGAATTCGATCAGTTTCAAGATAATACGTGAATTAAAACCAAGATTATGATGAAATTCATTGACGTATTATCTTAAAACTGATTGAATTCACAGGAACAGAATGCCATTTAGTGAAAGAGCATGAAATTAACTTGCAGTTGATATAATTCTCATCCAAATGACACTGGTTCGCGAACACGGAAAAAAGTGGAGATAATCTTCTTCATGACCGTGTATGCACCAGCTTATACTGGGCAACCTATGACATGCAGAACAGAAGAGAACGCAAATTGCAACAATCAGATTCATTGAAAATATCCCATTGTTGTTCGTTTTGTTTCTGCATTTCTCCGGCCATCTTACACGGCCCATGTGCTCACTCTATACTGACAAATACTCCCTATCGCTCTTCTTTCAGTTGCCATGGTTACGTGAGATCACAGCCTCCTCGATTGTTTTACATGCAAGCCGTGCTTTGTTCAATTAACAGAGTTGCAGATTGTGTTTTGTTTGTTGCTCCGATTGGAGGCGCGATATGCCCGATGACGTCATGCGGGGGGGGGGGGGGGGGGGGGGGAGGACATGACCTGCAAGTGGAAGCAGTTTCGAGTCGGTTAAGAGCTGTCGTACACAATACTCGGCACACGGAAGTGGCTGCTTGGAACACCGGATCTAGGGTTTAGTTGCACATGTTTGTTTTAGGTTAGTTGGTTATTTGAATTTTATGTGTAATTTAAAAATTGATTCAATAAATATTAGCAGTTTTTCAAATTTAGAACAAAAATCGGTAAGATGAGTTTAATAATGTTTTTTTTTATATTGGGTTTAACGACGCACTGTTAAGATAACTGAGATCTAATGGCGTCGGATGGATGAATAATGAGATGATGGGATGATGAGATGAAGGTTCTTGGGTAAAGGCAAGGATAGTGGGAAGGAAGCGGTCGTGGCCGACTTATTGTAGGAACCATCCCGGCATTAGCCTAGACTGTTAGTTGGTTTGTTAGTTAGGTGTGTTTGTTTATGTTTATTTTTTCAGAGATTTGTACATGATACAAATATAGCAAATATCAAAACTTGGAACTAGAAATGAAAATAAGTAAACAGGAAGAGATAATTGGAGAAGATAGATAATACATGTAAAATGATGGGATGGTCGATTGAAAACCAAAACGTACTACTAATTATTACTACTTCATTCTTGTAAATAATCATCGACTGATTCAATTACATACAATCTCAAATAAACCTAACATCATTCCATATTTATATTTGTCCGTCAATGATTTGTACCGACATAATTATCATTCTCATCTCATTAATCAATTGTCCAACAATTGTTTGATCAACGCAACGTTCTCAGAAAACTACCCCGTATTGACCCGACTAGTTATGCACCCCGCCTTGCACCCTCGGCGAATTAAAACTAATGTTTATTTACACAGCGTTTGAATAATACTATCATGCTATTACAAGTCCCCCAGTCCATCAGGTTCGAACCCCCTGCGCGCTAGTGTTGCGTGATAGACGAGACGGTCGCTCGGTCCCTGCTTCGAGCCCCGCCCCTTGGGCCTGGTTTATCGAGGGGTTGATTTACTAACGTGTGTTATTAACATGCTATAAACCTTAAGACAAACTCGGTTGGTATCGGCTCGAAAGAGTGGTGTGTTTGTTTGTTTGTTTATGTTTGTTTGCGATGGAATTAACCAGTCGGTTTGTTTGTTGAGTCGTGTTATATACAGTGGCTCGATGTGTCAATACAGAGTTCATTGGAAAGAAACGACAAAGATTGGAATAAAATGTAACTAACTTAAGGGGGACCAAGTCACCAGCGTGACTTGTAAAGGATCGTAGTGGTTTACCGGATGAAATTATTGTAGTGAAACTGCTTCACAACGTTCAGAGAAGTGTCTTATAGGATACTTTCAATCCGTCTTTCACAATATGTTACGTGCTATTTGTATATGTAACGGTACGCGGTGAGGTGAAAACATCGAGTGTTACTCTTACATACAAGTGATCTTTCCACCTTTGTTATTATAAAATTATATTTTTCAACATTTTCGAGAAATATTGTCTGCGTCTTGTGATGTATTTGTTAATTCTGTATCTTGCACTGTTCAAGTCTCATGATGATTTATAGGCCTATCTATGAACTCACCCTGGTGGGAACTTTTTGCGCTATGGCGAGTGGGAACGTCCTTAACGGTGATATAGATTCAAATATCATTATTAATCCAAAATATTATTTTGTCATGAATTAATAATTTGAAGTTTTGTTGGTATTTTATAATGTTACCCCCCACCAACAGCTAGGTTATAGGCCTACGGGGGTACGAATGAGCGGATGATAATTGAACTATGGAGTAATGATAGGTGAAAGGATGTTTACAAAACCCATGCCTTATGCGGGACTCGAACCCAAGTTCGTTATATCTAATTCGACTATTGATGACAGAACACAAAACTGCGTATTATTTCGACGCAATGCGTATTTCAAGATATTATTCTCAGTTTAATTTTCTCTCATTAAGATTTTTCACTCATAAAAGAGCGATAAAGAAAGTCTAGTTTGTTATGAGAATATAAAATATGATGCTAAACTTGGTTTGCTCGTAAAGCCTAATCCCCGAGCACAGCTCTCCTATGACGTATGAGAGAATACGAACAAAACACTTCTTAGAGAGTCCAGGAGAGTCGACTCACAGGAATATCAGTGTTTGGTGATAACTTTTGGAGGATATAAGATATCAACATTTTGAAAACAAGGGAACAGATATTTCCAATGCCTCCACGGCGGTGTATGAGTTATAATAAGTGTCTAAATAACTATAATACTTTTTATACTAGACTAAGAGCCGATTGTACCAACTGATGATTGAATATTGATTAGTTAATCATTACTTAAGGTACAAAAATAACATAGGTAACCAAGGGTGATAACAAGTTAATTTACTAATTTTTGATTAATTCACTAATCATCACTTGGTACAACTGGCTCTAACTGATACTTATACTATAGCTCATGACTTATATACTTATATTAGTTTATACTGACTATATATATGAGCAAGGTGTATAGACGGTATCAGTTATAACGATTTGATTCTTATAGCCCAATTGTCAGGCGTATACGGTTAAGAGTACACATTTTTCAACCGTATGCGCGTGACAATGCGATGTGAGATGAGTAGTTAGTACATACACCGTCTGGAAGGTATTAGAAATACCTGTGTTTTCTTGATTTCAGAATTTCGGTATCTCATACCGTTCAAAAGTTATTACCAAAAACCTGATATTCCGCTAAATCGACTCTGCGGTAAAATGTTTCATTAATGCATGAGGTAGAGACGTGTGGGTGGAGGTGCCGGGTTCGAGTCTTGATCAACCAGCAGGCTGCCTGAAGTGAAGACCAAGGTACAAACTGTACTTGAAACCAACTGAACTAACCTTTGCCTTCTTTAGCAACCTGTACAGAAGTCAGAGTGGAAGGTTTGGTTCCTTCCCTTCACAAATTTAACTTTTTACAAACCTTATCATCAGGTAACAACGTGTAAAGGGGAGGAGACAATACGCCCACTTTGACATCTGTACAGGTTGCTAAAGAAGTAGAAATTCAGAACAGTTGATTGGTTTTTTGGTACAGTTGGTCTGTTCGAGAGATCAACTGTCGGTGGAGGTGCCGGGTTCGAGTCTCAGTTATCTAGTTTTAAGACTTCTCTTTAAAAAAATGAAAATAGTTCACGTACTAAAAACTTGGTTCACGGCGACGAAGCGTAGTCGGTCGACCGTCTTAACACTACCGGTCGGGTGTGTCTACTTGTTTGTTTATCTGCGTGTGTCTAATGTTTGTTTGTTTGTTTGGTTTGTTTCAGGAGAACTCGCAGGCGCCCGAACGCGATCCCAGCGAGGATGGACACTACTCAAGTAAGCCCAGCTGTTATTTCATATTATTCAGATCTGTAATCAGGTCGTTGATTGGTCGTTGATAGGTCGTTGATTCGTCGTTGATTGGTCGCTGATCGGTCTTTGATCGGTCTTTGATTGGTCGTTGACTGGTCGTTGATAGGTCGTTGATCGGTCGTTGATTGGTCGTTGATCGGTCGTTGAACAGAGAGATTTGGTAACAATATGATATAAAGACTGTTCACACCCAATATGATTCAATATAAAATGATGCCATTATTCATGCAATAATAATAACATGATGGAAATCTATTCTCAGTGGATAAAAATATGATTATTTGTATTGAATGCAACATGTGCTCTGATAAATCAGTTGATCACGTGATCAGCCAGCCCGCCGTACAGCTGTGTGCTGCGGGCTGGCCTGCATGCGGGGGCAGTCACTGCCCACTGGATATCGACAGGCGATCGATCTTGCAACGCTGTGCTTGTGCCAACAATGCTCGACAACAATATTACACCGAGTCATGATTTACGAGTCTTATGGGTTTTGGTTAAAAGATTTCAGGAAATTCTGTTTTCAATTTGATCACGCTTGAGCTCTAATGTATTGGGAAACAACGAATATCTGGATGAAAGGGAATTATCGAGTTTGGTTGATTATCATTAGGCCACCATGGTAACTAACATACATAATGATTCACTATCGTGAATTTTAAAAAAACTTATTGATATATAGCAATGAAATATTCAATCACGACATAAATTCTTGGATTTTGAAAATGTCCGAAAATTTCAATCATCCAAATTTTAAATCTTTCCGGAAATGCCAACTGTTGTCAGTTTTAAAAACATTTGTAATAAAAAAGCAAAAAAAACGGGAGCTAAAAATTTTTAATTTAAAAAATGGGGACTCTATTATACTAAACTCGAGTATACAGTAGGCCTACACTATAGTATCATATAATGTTGATGTAAACCATGAGCAATTATAAGAGTAAAGGCCCCACAAAATCCTCAATAAGTTAAATTTATTAAACCTCCTAATACAATTCCTATAAGAGCCACTGAAGAGTATGAAAATTTAAGCCTTTTTTAAAACCGTTTGGGCGTTTAAAAACTAAACCAAATACTCCCCCAAATAAAAAATTTACTCCAAAAAAAAAAATTTAAAAAATAAACCCCGAAAAAACTTTAAAAAATTTTAAAAAACCCCATAACCCATACCCCCCTAATTTCAACAAGACCCCGGCTAAAATTATAAAATTATCACCAAACATAAATGGTTCAACTTGGGAGTCAGTATTATCTGCTTTTATCAATACTGTAAGCGCAAAGAATATATTCTCAAAATTCCGTATCAACTTAAACCGTAATAATATCTAATTACAAATAGATATCAAATGATAAGTAGAGTAACAGGTAATAAAATAGAATCTTTAAACACCTTGGTCCTTGGTTTTATTCGAAATTATCAAAAAACACATAAGCCAGGTTTTTGTCGGAAGATTCAATTAAACTGTAAATCAATCAGAATTAGATAAAGATTCGGCACTAAAACATATTTCGTGGCGATAAGGCAAGACAGGGAGATTTAGTCTAGTTGACACGTGGATTGAGGTGTTGGAGATTTACAAGTGTCTATTCACACGAATTTCGTGGCTCCTATACGCGAAGAAATCCTTGCACACACATTTTCAATGAGATTTCTAGTCTAGGTCAATTGGGTCAGTTAGATGAAGTTAATTGAGAAATTAATTCCAGTTTTATGTAACCATGTTATTGTCTGGCATCAACGCATGCGCACCAACTACTTGGTTATTGTTTGCTTAACGACCCCACCAACAGCGTGGTTTAAAGGGGGACGAATGTAGATGGTTTATTTAAATATCAAAATTTATGATAAATGAGAGGGGAAAGTCACAAAATTTTTCATGGGTTTTAGATATTTTGAAAAAAATCAGCGTACTTTTTAAAATTTATTTTTTATTTATTTTTGGAATTTCTCTTTTTTCTTTAATCAGTTTAAATCTAAACGGGTCATTTTTAGTCATGACACATTAATTTTCTTATTCTACTTCCTTATAGCTCCAGGTTTTCCTTTGTTATTTATAAATAATTACATTATCTATTATAATTCTCTCAATTATTCCGTCTTTTGATTAATTATTCTGTGTCACTTGGCAGCCATTGTTTGTGAGCGGCAGAGTCTTGAAAACAAAGGGATAGAATTTGGGGAAATACTGATCTTAATCCCTTGGGGGCTTTTAAAAGAATGACCCGCGGATGACCCTTTTTGGGGAAATGTTAATTCAAAAAACGTCCTAGAGTAGTAGGAGATTAATTACAGTTTATTAAATTTCGTTATTGTCTGGCATCAACGCATGCGCACCAACTACTTGGTTATTGTTCGCTTAACGACCCCACCAACAGCTGTATTATACGGGGGTACGAATGATAGGTAATGATGAAAATATCAAGTGATGATAAGTGAAAGGACGTTTACAAAATCTTCTATTGGTGTACACCTGATTTAGGTGGTTTCAGAGATTTCAAAGATTTCAGGGTATTTCAGGTGATTTCAGGGGATTTCAAGAGATTTCATACGGATTTCAAGGGGTTTTCAAAAGATTTCGGGGATTTCAAGGGTATTTCAAGAGATTTCATACTGATTTCAGAGGGATTTCGAGAGATTTCAGGGATTTCAATGGGATTTCATGGCAAGTGTAAACCGGATTCCAGGAGTTGTTAACCCCTCGGCATAGACTTGGCTTTTCTAGTAAACCATTTTGAATATCATGTTTTATAATCATTGAATATTACGGTTTACGATTGATATTTTGGGTATATATAACTAAAATATATATTTAAATATTGTACGTATTGAATATGATTGTTGAATCAGTGTGCGATAAGTAACCCAGCTATCGGAGCACAGCTCTGTCAATATCTCCACTGATGTGGTTTATGGCATGCACTGTAATCCCTCGAACTGCTATCTATCTCGTGTGGTCTTTCCACCAATAAATCACAATAAAATACTGCCACGATTTTATCAGCTTTTAGAATAAGTCAAGACTAGTAAACCCGTGCGGATCACTCGATTGCTAATCTCTCTCTCTCTCTCTCTTTGACGAATGCACCGCTCGGTAAACCAGTATAATACCTGATTAGATGTGTTAATATGATTAATATCAGCTATATTATCATTACTTGTCTAATAACAGCTATTGCTAAACAAAATGCGTTCCTAATTTGATGTCATTTGCTTTATCGCATTGATACGATGTTGAATTATGAGGATTAGTTTCAGTGATTATAAAATGTAGGCTTACTTTGTTGATCTTATTGAATATTGAAGTTATGCTCGAATATATTGTATTACTAGGAAAACGCCATATATGCGTTGTTAGACGAGCGGATAGTAATAGTATGGGTACAAATGTGTAAAAACTGCTTCGAGTGGTACCTATTGAGCACATTTTATGTTTTTTATTCAAAATGGCTCACCCGATCAAGCTGAAAGTTCCCAGAAATGTGTATCAAAATGTAATTCAACTTCACGCAAAATCTCATCTTTTTGGATTTTTTTTCCGCTGTATTATTCTAATGGGTATTTTTGAAATTTCAAAAATTCATAAAAAAAATGTTACCACCCGATAATGCCACAAAACTACATAAATTTAAATTAGATGAGGAACCATATTGGAAAAAAGTTTGAAGTTGATAACTGTAGCCGTTCGACCTGTGGAGAACCGACAGAAAAACATACAAGAAAATAAATAAAAACGAACACCAATTTCTTTCAGTATGTCAAATTGAATCCTCGCTAAAGCTCGTCTAATTATATATAATATTTGAGCTATTGCTTGGATGAAGAACCAATCGGTCACGATCTGAATAAGTACAGTGGTATACCTAATTATAATTATACCAATTCAGGCATATCACTTCTTTTTTATGGCATATGATACATTTTACAACTGTTGTTAATAGAAAGAAATGAAAATTGCCTAAAAGAAAATTGATATTCCAAGTGGGAGATATCAACATTCGTGTGTTTGGTTTATTCTTATATACCAATGCTGGTAATGTCCGGATATATCACAAAAACGGTTTAAACTTATAATTTGTTCCGCGGATTTCCGTAAACTGAAAGACTTTTGACTTTTTTTTCTGAAGGGGTGCCTCAGCTGACTGAGCTATCGAGGGTGACTTTTCAAGTCTCTTTTGAGTTCATACAGATATAAATCTAAATATGGTCTAAATATAAATATATAAATCTTTATTATATATTGAGTTTATTTTTATAATTCGATCAAATAATTCTCGTACCTAATAATGACATCACAATCTTTATCGTTATTTTCAGTTATTTATAGCCTGGTTGATTATCTCCAGTTCTCACAGAGAGCCGGTAATCCGCGTGGATATGTTTATCGCCTGTAAATCCCTTCAGACCTTTCGTCTCTGTCTTCAGACCAAGTCGTACCTTACAGGACTAAAGGCTCGAACCATCCGCAGGTTAGTGCTGGGTGATAGGGCGGGACGGTCGCTCGGAACCTTCATATCTCGCAGGATATTAGTGTATAGCTGTGTCCACGAGAGATGAATGCTCGAAACGCCCGCAGGTTAATGGTGTAGGATAGGGGGAACGGTCGCTCGGTACCGTTGACTCGGGTGGATTTGATTGGTAAATAAGAACGTGGTTTTGATGTGTGTGTGTTTATGATGAAATCCAGTGCCGATAACATTGAAAAATGTAATAAATCAAAATCTTATCTAAATCCCCTGATTTTCTACCTTGAATCGTTGAGCTTATAGCGATGACCCTATCGCCGATACGAGCAACAACATTTCTCACTGGGAAATAAGTCTGATGAGGGAAAAAATGTTTATTCAATTCGAGGAAGAACGTTTTATTTCATTAGTTATTGAAAAATGCGAAAGATTACAATTGCTTACTTAGATTATAAGACCATATTGTCTTGAAATACGTTGACGAAAAGTAAAAGTATTCGTAAAATGATTTGAAGAAATAAATAAAAGTGACGTTGTAACAATTTTCAATAATGATGATTGAATATAATAGAAAACATAATGAAAATAAAACAATTAGAATCAAATTAGTGAACATCGGTGATAGTAATAATTAATATAGACTCTGATTACATATTGATTCTAATAATCTTTTCGCTAAATTAGTTGGAATGTTTACTAAAGTAGGCCTATTCAATGAGCATCTTCTGCCCAGCTAGTTTCATGGTTGATGAGATTATCATTCATCCTATCTTTATTTCCATTCAAGGCGTATAGATTGACATATTTTTACTATGAATAACAATGAAGATTTGAAACCGTGAGCCATGTGAACAGTTCAACTCGCCTTTCTTCCTCAGGCCTAGTTATAGTCAGGGACTGCATCAGGTGTCATTAAATGATACGTATGCAACTCCGAGATAATGTATGCTCTTCAATTAATATGACATTCTATTTCTGTTAATTCAATCAGTTTTGAGATAATACGTCAATGAATTTCATCACATCCTTAGTGATTGACGTATTATCTTAAAAGTGATCGAATTCACTCGAAGAAAATGTTATTATAATTAAAGAGCATGCAATTATCTTGGAGCTGTCAACTTTATATGCAATTATCACACTGGTTTGTTAAATTAGAAGAAAAATAGTGAAGATGAATTTCTCTATTTTTATAAGCACGGTGCACGCATCACCTTAAGCTATAGCTAGAGCTAGTTGGTACTTGACTAACGGCCGGTATTACAAAGTCCAGTTAGCCTTTATCTGAGAGTTAGCGGAAACAAATAGCATGGGTAACTAAAGGGATAACAACTTCAAACTGTCATTTGGAGCTCGTACCACGTTGGTAATTCCAGTACTAAGAGGCGATTGTACCAACTGATGATTAAATATTACTTAGTTAATCATTACTGAAGGTACAAGAATAGCATAAGTATCCAAGGATGATAACAAGTTAATCTGCTAATTTTTGCTTAATTCACTAATCATCACTTGGTACAACTGGCTCCAAGATGCGTAGAACTGGCTCTTAGCACAATAGCCCTGTACATCTCACCCAGATTACAACGCATGTATTGCGTTTTCCCGAGCTACAAATGACAATAAAACCCTCGTGTTCGACTCACCCTTGTATCGTGCGGCGGCGTCTTGCGGGGCCGGGGGCGGGAAGCGCGGCGTGATGAACGGCGCCGCCCCCCACAGCCGGCCGCAGTAGCCGTCGCTGCTGGGCACGCCACTGAAGCCGAGGTCGCCTGAACTCGGCTCGCCACTGCTCACTCGGGCTACCAGCTCTGCCAAACAAGAGACGAACAGAAGTTGAGCAACTGCGGGATGATAATGGAGCTCTGTGATTGGCTCGGACGAGGTGCGAGACTTTTTCTGCAAGTTGTTTTTTGAATGGGGCTAAAAGGTGAACGACAAGATTTGTGACGTCATGACGCAGTCACCGACCCGTGCTATGATATGATAAAGTAGCGTTAGACAAGTTTATCTCGGTATGGTGCTATTGGTAGCACATCTGCCTCACGTCTTGAAGGTCCATGGTTCGACTTCCGACACTGATTTTTGTTTTGCAAAGTAAGTGTCAAATGTTCACTCTAGCGCAGGGTTATGGTTTGGGCGTTTTTTTTTCATATTTGACCATGGATATAAAAATATCTGCACAAATGTTGTGATTTTTAATGATTGTTTTCAGTTCCATTTGAAAACCAGCTTGCAGAAAAATTCTCGTGAACGGGGTCGGGTCAACAGTACTAAAACTAGATTTTCATAAAAACTTATTTAAAACCTATTTAACATTATTTGAAACCAATCAACTTCAACACCAGGACTGCGAAGTCTGTGACGTCACACTTTTCCACCGCAGATAAAATCAATTCTAATGAAAATATCACAATAACTAACTGGCGGTTAGTGGTTAATGCGAGCTCGATTCTGTCTCTACTTATTAGCGAACAGAATTGTAAGAGATTGGATTTCTGATCGAGCGATTGGAATCGATTGGTTGGAAGTTTGAAATCGTCGTTGAACCACATCTGAGTGACGGGGAGCAAATCCTCGGTAGAGGATCATAATACGGATCCTCTGGTTTCCTCCCGTCGATCCCGTATTCCCGAGCCGCCGTCCCTCGGGACCGGGACGCAGCTCGACGTCTGATTGGCTCAGAGGTCTGTGACGTCACTGCACGGCGGTAAGCCGATTACAATCAGTTGAGAGAGGGAAAAGAGAGCAAATCTTCGACAGAAATCCGTGGAAAACGAATCTAACCTGAAGATTAGGCTTAACTTTTCACAATTTGTTGCTTGGATGTTGTTTTTTGTGTTGTTTTTGTTGTAAGATCTTTTCTGTGAAGCGGAAAGCGTCCTGATCTTGTTATCAGTGACTTGTGTTGTGTTCGGCTTTGTGTTATGACAGGACGACCTGATGTGGTTAGCACACGGTTAGAGACATGAGCACTCGAATTGAACTTGAAACGCACTCAAAACGCACTCAAAACGCACTCAAAACGCACTCAAATTCATTAAATAAAATATTAAAAAATTAGGAGAATTGTACTGAAGTATTAGCCGCTTCGGTGGCTAAGTCAACTATCGCTAGCGGTAGTAACTGATGTCACCGCCGGTTCGAGTCCCGCATAAGGCATGGGTTTTTGTAAAGGTCCTTCCACCTATCATCACTTCATCGTTTCATTATCACCTGATCAATCATACCCCCGTATAACCTAGCTGTTGGTGGGGTCGTTAAGCAGCATGAAGAGAAAAAAAAACATCGAAACGTGATACAAAATGTTGTGCCTCAGTTGATGCTGAATATAAGAAGCAGGATCATTTGGACGGGCACCACAAGGGTGATCTTACCACCCCAAAGATAAGATCCATTATGAGGCAAAAGGGTGGCTCATACCTTCTCAATACAAATGTTATTTCGTTTATTCGATCAGTATTCAGGGGAACCTATACCCGCAGTGTAACATTAATACAGTGCCAACGCAATATACAGACGAGTTACTTTCCGTCTCAACTTATTGTAATGAAACTGCTTCACACCGTTCAGAGGAGTAGCTTATAGAATACTGTCGATCCATAATGAACATTCACAATATGTTACATCTTATTTGTATGTAACGGTACGCGGTGAGGTGAAAATATCGAGTGTTACTGTTACACGCAACTGATCTTTCCACCTTTGTCATTATAAAATTTCATTCATATAATTAGTATTTTCGACAAATTTTGTCTGCATCTTTTATATATTTTCATTTTGTATCTTCCTATTACAGTACCCACCAAGATCATTTACATATTCTGTAAAATAACCCTGGCGGGAACTTGATACCCTACAAGGACTGGGGATGTCTTAAAACACCACTATATTATTTCTCTCATAATCTCTCCATTACATTCATGTCTACCCTTGCCAATGTAAACATTATTTATGTGGCTGTGCGGTTGTGCGCGTGCGCCCGTGTAGGGGTAGCGTGACGCCGGGTCACGTGCCCTGGGGGGGGGGGAGGGGGGGGGGGGGCTAATTGCATTAATCGAGTATCAGAGACGAGCCGTCATATCCGGCGTGGTATCGCCGACAAGCCACTTGTGTGTTACAGGCTGCTCGGTCCACGCTAGCCTATAGCTACCAGGTTCAAGTTCAGGACCTTCTGGAATATACGAGGCTAAGTTGTTTGGTTGGCTTTATTGGGCTGTGTTTTATATTAATAACAGTTCGATGGGAGTCAATTTGGCGAAATATAAGTTTTTTTTTATAACGGTTTGAGATTTATTTTTTATTCTTTCAATTTTTATATAATCTTATTCTCAAACACACACATATGTACAGTACGTTAGGAGATATAACCGAGCATATAAAGTTCAGGACCTTCTGGAATATAGGAGGCTGCGTTGTTGGTTCACTTTATTGGGCTGTGTTTCATATTTATTAACAGTTTATGGGAGTCAATTTGGCGAAATATAAGGTTTTTTCAGAACGGTTTGAGAATTTTTTTTTCATTTTTATATAATTTTATTCCCAAACACATACATTGCACATGCTTGCACGATCCTCATAAAAATATAGAAATTCATCATTACTATTTTTTCCCATCTTCACGAACCAGTGTAATTGAATAAAAATTATATCAACTCCAAAATAATTTCATGCTGTTTAATTGATATGACATTCTATTTTTGTGAATTCAATCAGTTTTGAGATGATACGTCATTGAACTCCATCACATTCTGGATATTCATTGACGTATTATCTCAAAACTGATTGAATTCACTAAAATAGAATGTCATATTAATTGAAGAGCATACAATTATCTTGGAGTTGATATACTTTTTATTCAATTACACTAGTTATTGTTCATCGAAAATAATAGTAAAAATGAATTTATCTATTCTTATGAGCACTGCGTATGCACCCCTTACATTCAAATAGATTTGTATGTCATTAGATTGTAATATCTGTCTTAATATTCTGTATCTTCGAGCTACTCTCTTGTAAGAACAGAGATCGGTTAACGAATGTATATAACAGTTCTATCTCGAATGGAAATGTTTTCAATACATCTGTGACAATCTCCCAACACTAATTCTCTATGAGCCCACATCGATGTCTCAATACACGCTCTGTGGTTACAAGCCTGCTTCTCCATGCGGCAATTATCTCATGGACTTGTATTAGATTAATAAATCATCGCCGTCTCCCCGGTATTAGTTCACCCCCATTCATAATCAGCATTATCATCAACTCGCTCGGCCGTGATAGCGCCCCGCCGTTGTCGCGTCGTTGAACAACACGGGTCTATACCAGTGTATGGCGGGTCTCATCAACGCCCCGCCGTTGTCTGGTCGTTGAACAATACTGTTTATATGGTTTTAGACGGGTTTATACCATTGTATCGTGGTATAAACCCATGTAAAACCGTTTGTTAAAACCTTATGTAAAACCGTTTGTAAAACCGTATGTAAAAACCTGAGGTAAAACCGTATGTGAAACCTGTTTGTTAAAACCGTATGTATAAAACCGTTTGTGAAACCGTTTGTTAAAACCTGATGTAAAACCGTTCGTAAAACCGTATGTAAAACCGTTTGTAAAATCGTTTGTAAAAATGTATGGAAAACCGTTCATACCGTCTTTGAGCAACGCGGTTTTATACCAGTGCACAGCGGATCTCATCAACTCCCCGTCGTTGCCTCGTCGTTACGGCGGGTCTCGACTCCTCGCGAGTATATTAATGACTCGTCGTGTTATTAATACGATTATCTCGAGGGGGGGGAGAGGGGGGAAGGTGTCAGCGGTTGCTCCTGTCAGCTCAGCGCCTCGTTACGACGCCGCGCTATTAACTGAGGAGGCGTCGCGACGCTCTGCTAATGACGTCAGGCGTGAGAGAGCAATAGAGACAATGGAAAGAGTCGAGAGATGTTGGAGTGTTGTACACGGAGGATGGAGAGGGGATTCAGATGTGTTTAACGCGTGTTTAACGCGTGTTTAACGTGTTTTCTTGTGTTGGTGTGTAGAAGTACAGATATTCAGGGTATTTGGTATTATTACTGTATGAATACTTTTCATAATATACTGCATTAATACTAGAAATACCCCTGGCGGGAATATTTTGCCCCATGGAGGCTGGGTGAGCCTTAATATTCTGCTGTTGAGTTTTTGGTGGAGGTGCCGAGTCCAGAACCAGTAACTAAGCGTTATTGTCACAAAAGTACTCAAGCAGGTTATTACAGGAAAATCGCAACAATAATATAGATGGCAGAGAATCATGAAGATTAGGTGATCATATAAAGTCGGTGACCATGGTGGCCATCAAAAATCAACCAATTAACCAAATTTCAACAACAGCTAAACTATATTTCATGAGCTGACTTTCCGTATGATTCACATTCTATTTCTTATTGTTAATTCAATGATAATACTTGTAAATCCTCCATTGGACGAAAATAAAATAAATGAATAAATATGATTTTTAATTCGATGCCATAATGTGAGTTGCGAGTCAGCGTAATCTCGAGGACCTTGATGACCATCAGAAAACAATCAAACTTTCAATATCAACTAAATAAGTCTCCATAAGGCTCATATTGGTGTAATTATATTTCTGATGACATGTGATGGGAACGTGTGCTATCAGCGCGTAAGCCCGGTATTGTTTGACGGGATAATGACTCTTGTCGGCTGACATGGCTTTGAGGGATTACAGCGAAAAACAGCAAACAATTGCAGATAACGCGTTTAAAGCGACGTTAATTGAAACTAAAAATTGATTCCGCTTCTAATTCACCGCGATACATTTTTACCAGTCAAAAGGAATAAATTATGATCGGGCAAGTTTTTACTGATTATTATCGAAATTGTTAACGCGAAATTAATTCGGAATTCGTAAAATGAACTTTCAAAATCGCATGTCTACACAGTTTATTCGTACTAAAACATCGCTTTCAGTTTCGGCAATATTTTTATTGTACTAACAAAATATGTGGGCCTATATAAATATCTCGATTATCAGACTCTGCCATCATAATCAGTGGCTGCCAAACGACACAGAATAACTAACAATTGATAGAATAATAGAAACAACGGCAATAAATCAAGAGAATGAAACTGAAAATGAAAATGTAACTAATTAATCTATGAAATAACAAACAAAAAATGAAGCTATAAGGAAGTGAAAAAATAAATATACCAAGAACAAGAATAAGCCAAATAATAAGAAAGTAAAAAGGTTATAAAAACTATATATACAAACAAAGAAAGGGGTGGGGGAAATGAAATCGCACTAAATTACTGTGTTCTTGTAAAATAATTACATTTCTTTTGCGTATCACTTCTTGTGTATTATTGATATCCATGTTCATGATTATAATTATTATTATATTGGGTTTAACGACGCACTGTTATGATAACTGAGATCTAATGGCGTCGGATGGATGAATAATGAGATGATGAGATGAAGGTTCTTGGGTAATGGATAGTGGGAAGGAAGCGGTCATGGCCGACTTATTGTAGGAACCATCCCGGCATTAGCCTAGACTACAGAGGGAAACCATGAAAAACCCCTGTAAAGATGGTCGGCGGCGAGGATCGAACTGGGTTCGAAATTTCCCTCGCCTCCCGGATCACATGAAGCGAGCGCGTTAACCACTGCGCTACATGTGCCGGTCATATTCATGATTGAAATTTAGATTGTGCTGAATTAAATTGTATCAAAAATAATAATAATTAAAAATAAATAATTTGCGCACGAGTCTTTTCAAGTGAACTTGTCCCGACGTGTCGGCTTGATACAATCGAGTAAATTGTGCGTCATTTCGAAAACATTCAAAACTGATCAGCCGATTAATCAATCAAAAAACTCGGAGCGTCAAACTTTGAGTTGATACACAGATGCGAGATGCGAGGAAATAAGCCCTGATGCTGTGTGGACCAGTTGTCATGACAGATATACAAACTACGCGTTGCTGATGGGGACAATTTTAATTTTAATTTAAAAGTTGAATTGGAAAATAATCTATCAAGTAATAATTGTGTTATTTTTCACCGAAAAATTGACAGTTTTCTTCACATTATCTATTCATCATGAAACATAAAAGATAGAAACTGAATAGTGGATTGAGGAATTGTTGAGTATAAAGCGGGTTACCTATCAGAAAGTCTTTGTACACTGTCCATCAATTTGAGTTTGAGTCAAAATAAGTCAGCGTTTAGGTTATTATTGAGATCAAAATTAAGGTTGAGTTAAATGAGTATAAAGATGACTTTTGTTAATTTACTAATTTTCTTTTGTTAATATCGTTGTTTGTACGTTGTTAAGGCGTCCCCAGTCTCCATAGGGTGAAAGCCTCCCGCAAGGGTGAGTTCACACATAAATAAATGACCATCAAACTCTAACAGTGGAAGATACTAAACTAACAAATACATCATAAGATGAAGACAATATTTGTCCAAAATGCTAATGAGTCAAATTTTATAATAACAAATATGGAAAGATCAATTGTATATGAGAGTAACACTCGATATTTTTGCCATCGACCGTTACATACAAATAACACGTCATGTTCATTATTAATCGACAGTATTTTATAAAATACTTCTCTGAATGTGGTAAAGCAGTTTCACTACAATATATTCATCCGGAAAGCAACTACAATCGTTTATATAATATTACTTCGACACTAAAAATATTACTCTATGGATATTTCCCCCTCAAGCAACATCAAAAAAACGACCATAATAATATCAAAAACAATTATTTCGACACCACATTCGATCACCCCGCCGTGCAGTATCGGGCGGGTAAATGACATCACATGGGGGGGGGGTTAGGGGAGGCATGTAGTGAGATTTTCCCAGCTGTTAGCCTGCACGCCGCAGAGTTTAATGAGGTGTAACTTTCTTTAAGCCCTCCAGTAGGCCGTGCATGGGGTGTACACAGCCACCTAGATACCGCAGTGACAACAGCGATAAGCCCATGGCAATTACCCTTTGTCGACAGCCAACACTTTCTGATTCGCTTCATTTATTATTCGTTTATAGACTGATATTTTGCTAGCTTAGTCACTGTTGGATAATCAACCGAAATTTGGTGTGTTTTTGGTAATATATATGTGAGTTAAATTGTACTGATACACTTCTCTGTTTAACATTGAGATATTCAAGCTTGGGATTCAGCTATCGTAACGATGGATAGGGAAGAGCGTTCCTGATCTCTGAAACCTGAAGATATACTGAAAACCAAAAACGTGTTTTTAGCACGGTGCAAATTACAGTAGGTTCTTATATATTGCATTTAATATGAAGTTGAAATTATATACTTTATAACATTTTTACGCATGAAAACGAAATAGCAAATATGCGTGTTCATGAACTTTACATTTTCGCGCAGCATTTCTTCTGTCTATATACTGAAATCTTCTATGTAGAAGATATCGCGCACAAATCGAAAAAAAAATGTACACTACTCAATCAAGTGAATGTTGAGGATCACAAAAATGCAATTCACAATTCAATTGGAACTGTAATCAACACGCGTATAACTGAAAGAATTGGGTAATAGTTGACCCTTCTGTTTCTTCTTCTTGTGTTACATAAAAAAACTCTGTCACAAAACTAATCGAAACGCTCAAAAATTACAGAACAATTACAGAAAAAGGCCGATGACGGCCGAATCGTCAAAGACTACGACCAGTGCAGGACCCCTATTCCTGAGATAAATGAGATGTGAGAAAATAAAAATGAGTGAGAAAACGAGTATCTCACATAAAATATGAGATGAAATATGTCATTATTATATGAGATAGTTTACTGAGATAAATGAGATGTGAGAAAAATAAAAATGAGTGAGAAAACGAGTATCTCACATAAAATATGAGATGAAATATGTCATTATTATATGAGATAGTTTTCTCACTGAATTTTCTCACATCTCATTTATCTCAGGAATAGGGGTCCAGTGGGTACAAACGAACAGAAAAAAAACACAGACAAAGCTCCATAAGAGTGGGATGGATGTCTTCGCTATCACTCATCTAATTACAAATGATTTATTCCATTTACCATTTCAACCATATTGATTCTAATTATGTAACTCAAAAACGTCTCTCATTATTGCTGACTTATCGGTTTAATACGTGCCCCGAAGTTATAAATCGACCTACGCGTCAACGGCGTGTCACTTACGCGGTATCGGTACATATATAAATAAATGTTGGGGTATTTTTCAATTTCACCAAATAGATTGTTTCCCTGCGCTTCGTCTTGTCTTGAGGCCATGCACGGCCGTACGTTCCTGCGATTACTCAGGCATCTTGCTTAGCTGTATTAGCCGGCTGTCTCATTCGCGCTTCAAAACAAGACACTGCCTACGTGATCTCAATCCACACTGAGCTGAGACAACGCTGTAGGCGGCGTCGTGGCTGAGGATGAGTGGGTTGGAAGGAGTGATCTGAGTCTACAGTGAGCTGAGACAACGCTGTAGGCGGCGTCGCGGCTGGGGATGAGTGGGTTAGAAGGAGTGATCTCAATCCGCGAGCTGAGACAACGCTGTAGGCGGCGTCGTGGCTGAGGATGAAATTTGAAAACGTATCCAAATACGCAACATATGCGTTGTAAGATGAGCTATTGGTGTTTATATAAAGTCTGATAGAAAAGTCTACACACTTTGATTCTTATAGAATAGAGGCCTACTTCATTCGGTTACTATCGAATCTAGGGAGCCGTGAATCTCGCCAACAATTCTGTTAACATTTCTATCTATTTGATGATTTAAAAACACTTATTTGAATATTTTCTTCAAAATGGCTGGTCCGAATTTCATACGAATTCGTAGCAGTGTGTATCATTTTTGTGTTCACGTTCAGGGAAAATTTGAATGTTTTTGGAGAGATTTTATTTCTTAAAAGTCTTAAATTTCCAAGTCTTAAATGTTCGATTGATCATTTAGGCTCGTTGACCATGGTAACAATCAAGAAACAACGATAAATCAAACACTGAGAATCAACTAAACTCAACTTCTTAAGTATCTGAGCGATGAGGCTCTTCCATAAACTCGAAGAATGCCTTTCAACTTGAGAATTAAGATTTAAGATTTACATTTTCTCAACTTTGGGGCATTAAATTGTAGACGTTGAATATTCTATTCACAATGTAGGCCTCTGGCGACTGAAGAGTATTAGACTAATTAAATGTGTCTAATATTTTCTCCGTAATTCCCGTCAAAGAAGTTCATTTCGAGGAGCTCGCGAGAAAGTTTGTCACAGAAACAGAATTCTACTTTTAAATGTCTTCAATCTTACAAGTAAGGTACAATACTTGCGGTCACATAGAGTGGTCGATCAGTCTACACTAAAATGCATCCTGAAGATAGTTGACTGACATTATACGCACTAAAACTGGAAGACAATATGCATTACGCACTCCACGCATAGTCTCTGAAAATATTAGCAACTAAATGTGCGGAGATTTTATTCAAATTCGAAGTTGAATTTTGAACTAAACCATTTTAGTTGACCACGAGTGACTTTAAATTAGTTGTGCACCAGTAATGTAATGAAGAATGAGATGGGATCACCACAAATATTGGAAGCAATCAATTTCCTTTCAGCGAATCCTTGCATAAAAGCTACTTTTGGTTAAAAGCAAGGAAATATGACATGATTCTAGATTTGTTTCTGTGTACTTGCAGAATACTTGAATTACATTTCTACTGATCTTCACTCATGTACATGTGTTACTTTCGGTGAGTTATGGATTTGATAATTCTATCGACTTGGTTGTTTGGTGGAAGAGCAGGCACTTATGGTTGTTAGCAAATTGTCAGAACAATAATGAAAGATATGTTTCTTAAATCTCACTAAAATCTTGTTAACAATTTCAGAGGAAAAACTAAGACCACACCACTTTACCACTTTTCTAAACACGCTGAGAAGAAATTGCTTTCAGGCCGAATATAGAAACAAAAGAATAAACTTACAACAGGTAGTTTGAGAACCTAATATCCTAATTTGTCGACTCCTCGCCCCTTTTAGGCTTCTTTTGAGCCCATTTTGAGCCTCTTATGAGCCCGTCTCAGTTGGATTATTAACAAATATTGACACTCTGAGCTCTGAGCCGCCAGAAAACCCAACAATACTTTCTTCAATTTAAGGTTTCACCAATATTGAAGAAGACTCGTTAAGTTTCACTAACCATAAACCATAACCATAACTTGTTTCTTATTGTATCTGCAATACACGCATGATTGCGGACACATAATAGTGTTTTCATAAGAATAAAAATTATTCCACAAAATAACCGCTAGCATCGACTTGGAAAATGGATCATACTAGACTCTGAGAATAGACCATGTATTTCTAGTTTATCTAATTTATATCTGTATACATTTTCTTCAGGTTGAATTTTAATGTAGATTGATCGACCACTCAATATGTCATCGCAAAATATCCTTCATCTTATAATAAAATACACATATTAAATGAACAAAACTAAAGTGCAGTGTAAGCAGACACTCACATAATTGGTCAGTGTTCAAAAATTAGTCAAAACTATACAAACATTTACAATTAACCAGGTTTTAAATGCATACTTGAACTGTGAGCTAGATACGTTTCAGTTTTAACTATAATATAACTTACGTTGAGTTATATATCTAAGAGCCGGTTGTACCAAGTGATGATTAGTGAATTAAGAAAAAATGAGAAAATTAACTTGTTATCACCCTTGGATACCTATGTTATTTCTGTACCTTAAGTAATGATTAACTATTTAGTATTTAATTATCAGTTGGTCAACCGGCTCCAAGTTATATCTAAGTTATAAACCAAGGTGTGAGCAGGGCTTACCGTGTTTCTTGGGGGTGACCACGCGGAAGGCGCTCGCGTTTCCGCCGGCATGCTGTTGGCTTTGCGCCGGGCAGCCGTCGCTACTCCTGCCGGACTCCTTGAGCAGCCGCAGGAAGCTGACGTGGCCGCCGGACAGGGGTTCGAGCCCCGTCGACTCGCCGCCACTCGGCCGCGATTTGACCGTTATGCTGAAGTCTAGCGGCATTGGTACAGGCACTGAGATCTCCATGGTTACTATTGTCTACTATATCGACTCGAAACACATCGGGATAAAATGTTCTTTTTTTACCGGCGAAAATGTATTTGTCGATTTAACGACATGGTTTGCGGAGAATTACGATCTTTATTTTGATTTAGAATTAAATAAAGATTCAGATTTTCATTTCTAGTTAGAAACCCACATCGCTACAGAATTATATTATATATATTTATTTCAAACTACAATATTAGGTATGTAATTGTGATTTATTTCAGTGATAAAAATATAAAAAACGAATAATTCACACGCGTTTTCCAGATATAACAATCGTCACTCGTGTTTTTTCTGTTATTTCAACTGTCAACCGTCCGTAAAAAAACTAAAACCGAACCACTAAACTAATATAAATATTTATATTATTATCTAAACGAAATCCGCGACAGATTTGTCTCAAGCTCGTTGACGTCTGTTGTCTTATTGTTATCGTCGCACGGTCTCTCTCGACACGGCTGCTCTGGCTCCCCGCGATCACACACTGTCCTCCGCGCGCCATCCTCCGCCGCCCCCCACCCCGCCCCCGAGGCCACGCCCACCCCCCACCCCGATCTCCATATCGCTACTGATATCGGCCCGTGATATTACATTAGGGTTGGGAGATAAATCCAAGCGGCCGATACAGGTGGCGCAGCGGTTGAGCGAGTAGTGCGTAGTTGTTTCACACTTGTGCGAGATCGTTTATACCTTTCTTCAGTTAGTCGGGTACTTGACATATGGCTCGTATTCAGGTGATCCTTCGTCTTAATTGAGAGAAAACGATTTCATTTCAATTTTCATGGAGAGTGAATATATATATATATATATATATATATTTTCTCTTTTTTTTTTAAATGCTGCTTCACGAAGCCACCAACAGCTAGGTTATACGGGGGTACGAATGAGTGGGTGATTATGAAACGATGAATTGATGGTGGAGGAAAGGACTCGCAAGAAAACACACACACACACATATATATATATATATATATATATATATATATATATATATATATATATATATATATATATATATATATATATATATATATATATATATATATATATATATATATATTTGTATATTCAGGTTGTTGAATGTAATGCGGAATGTTTTTTTGAAAATACTTATCTATGCAATCATTCATATTATTATGTATTGGATTGATAACATTTATATATGTTTTCACTTATTTATTATACCAAAAGTGGAAGTAATGAAATACAAATAATGTGTTCATTCAGTTACTTTAATGTTGTAAATATTCATGATTGATTTGTTTGCATCTCTTGTGTATCGTTTTATTCTTCTTGTTTCGGAAATCATTTCGTATATTTTACTTCTTTACTCACTATTTTCTAGGGACTGTGATAATTGTTATTCTCGATGTGTTGAAATATTGACTTCTTTGAACGTTTTCCACCGACCAAGCACGCTGATTGGTTGTTAGAAAACAGCAACATTCTTCCGTCTTAATCTCTTCCAGTTAAACTCTGTTAATCACGTCTCATCACAGGATTAATCGTGTTTATCTTCAGGGTTTAAGTGCTTTGAACAAATGTACTTGTCAAGTACTCGTGTACTTCGACATTCTCGTGAGAAACGTCAAGATTTATAAATCATCAAATTACACTTCGGTTTTACGAATTGATAGTTGGTGTATTAACTTATCCCCCTTGGTTACATATGTTATTTTCGTACTTTTAACTTATAGTTAGCGAATTAGTACGTAACTAAGATTTGTATAAAACTGGCTTTTATTAATTTCTCTCCATACAATCCACATTAACTGGAAGGTACGACTCGTTTGATCGATGGTTTCCTCCTCAATCAAGTGTTTAAACATATACTTGATATGAAACTAAAATTATAAAACTATTCACCGAAGGGAATGGATCAAAAGTGACTCCAAATGTCATGCTTTTTTTCACAAGACTTGTCTTTGCACACATATATTTCATCTCTCAATTGAGGCTAAGGGTGAAAGGTAGGATCGTTCGGTCGCGGGACTACCGGATGATCTTTCCAACACTTGATTGTAAATATTTTCAAATAGGAACTCGATCATCGGTCTAACATGTTAGACTTACCATCTGATCCAATAACTAATGTACACTTATGTTTATTTTGATGATTTGAAATAAGTACATGATGCATTATTCGATATTCGGTGTAGAAGGCATTATTGAGGTTTCTATAAGATTTCCATTTCAACCTTAAGACACATTTTCATCGAGTTATGACTATGTTTATTCCCATAATTTCCATGAATTATCTCTTCAATTTCAGAAATTATAATTAATGTTTTGTCCTCCATAGACCATGAGACATGTCGTAGACATTACCGAGTCTGTATAGAAACATGAACAGCATCGAGCAATGTCTACGACACGGCTTAGAAAAAAGATCGAGTTCTGGACGACAAATAAACTAACTTCAATGTCAGAAATTGTGATGTTGATTTTCAGTTATCTTTTAAATTAGTGAAATGTATATCGTAATTATTCGTTAAAATCTAGTTCCAGGGTTATGATGCCCTTTAATAACTGCAAGTTGGTCATTATTAATTATTCCAATCAATAAAAGCCAGAATCACAGCGATTCGGTGAACTGAATAACGACAACTATCAACTAACGAATGGAAACGGATCACATGGATTATCATAATGTAATCGCGAATACAAAAAGATAAGTGAGCCAACCACAAAGACAACCACTGTAGTAAAAAAAGTGCACTTTTACTTTTCACTTCCACTTTTGTCATCTCTCACTCCTCAAATATAACAATAAAAAAATTGATAACCAAAAAATATTTTTTATTGCATTATTATTATTTCACGAGATTTTCACTCGCAATATAAATATAAATCAAATTTATTAGACAGAAATACGACTAGATTTTCCATATCCAGTTGAAAAAAACACCATAAAAAGCGAACGAATGAAAATTGAAGCTCTATTTTATCTCTATTTTATACACCCCCTTCCTATTTGACTCGGTTTTGTGCGCTATTACGCCTGTAGCCTCACACCACGCGTGGCACAAGGTTTGCGAGATTCAAGCCCTAAGGTTTTTATCATCTCATAACCACCAAAGAGAGCACACAGAATCGCTAATATTATTATTCCAAGCTATCCATTACGGCCGAACGCGATTCTCTCAGATTGCCTTGTACGCGAAGTTTTATCGTGCGCTAATGTGATTATTGCGGAGACGCGACCGCTGATTGGCTGATTCGAGTATGGAGATTAGACGGAGGGCGGTGATTGGCTGGCGAGCGCCTCCTCTGGCTGATAAGCGTCGCGCGCCGAGCTTCCCCGTTGCTAGGGGCAACCGACGCGCGGCCACGGCGCATGACGCGACGGCGGGATGCCGGCAGGTTGGCAGTATGAGATGAAACAGCGTAGGGGTGACAACTTGATGGCGTGGAGGTTTAGGGTTTTTAGATGGATGTTTTTATTGGTTTGATTCGTTGATGATAAGATGGATCAGTTGGTTGAGCGATGAGTTGTCGTTCGGGAGACCGGGGTTTGATTCCAGTCATGGTCACACCTTGGTAGAGGTTTTTGTGGTTTATTTCTGTTGTTCAGGCGTACCCAGTCTCTATAGGGGGAAAATTGAACTAGAGGGATTTCACTGATAATAATGATCATAAAACTTGAACAGTGCAAAATACAAAATCAACAAATACATGAAAATATGCAGACAATATTTGTCAAAAATACTAATGAGCTCAATTTTAGGTACCCTAATGAAAAAAGGTGAAAATATCACTTGAATCTAAGAGCAACACTCAATATTTTTGCCATTGATTTTTACCTCACTTTTACTCCGGTGTGTGACTAGGTATGACGTTGCAGTGATTAAGTAGTTTGAACACCAAAGCATGTGTAGAGCTGTCCATTACATTCCCATTTGGGTGGTAAGATCACCATTGTTATGCCCCGCACGAACGATCCTAAACTCTCATCCTCATCCTTCATATGGTAAAATGGCTTTGTGTCAAGTTTTCGATAAAACAAAAATAATTACATTTCCTATAACCATCTCTCACATCTTATAAAGCACATGCTGCGTTTTCCCAGTATTATTATAACAGAAGAAAACTCCGGAAAATTCAGGATATTCGTCGTAAGATGATAACAAATTACTCGACACCACACTGTGATCAGTTGAAGTGAGTTACGGGCTCTTCAAAGACACATCTCCCCCTCCCCCCCTCCCCCTCCCCCTTAACCA
The DNA here is from genome assembly GCA_907164805.1 of Brachyptera putata. Lineage (NCBI taxonomy): Eukaryota > Metazoa > Arthropoda > Insecta > Plecoptera > Taeniopterygidae > Brachyptera > Brachyptera putata. The sequence goes on from OU015465.1 coordinate 1,125,815, forward strand.
GCAGATAACGAGCAGGCAGTCATCTCGACACGTGGTCCTGACGTATTGCAGCCGCCTGTTCGGCCGACAACGCCTCGTCCGTCACGATCCCGCGGCGTGTGATTGATGCCCAGCACCCTGTTGTCTGGACAGTGTCACGGCTGGTAATGGTTATTACTCGCCACAGTCGCAATAACTTGCCCTCACCCCCCCAGCAGTTCATCAGCGGTTGTCAAGACTACGCGGCGGAGAACCGAACTGGCTGGTCGGAAGTGGGTGGAAGATGGTTCTCGTTCAGAGACGTGGGTTTTAAATGATTTGTTAAAGTATAAATTTCCTCAATCATGGATATTTATAAACTTATCAAGACAAAATAATGAATACGATAACATTTTCAAAATCGTGTGTAAGTTCATCAAACAAAATCGCATCAATATTTAAAAATCGTTCCTTATAGTGCAATGGTTGGTTGGATTATCAATCCAAGGCCAATACAACAATAGAAGAAGAAGAAGAAGTTTAGATTGAATTAGTTCAGGATGTTTTTATGGATAGCTTAGTTGGTTCATTTTGGTTAGGTAGAGTTCGGTTCGATTATGCTACTCGCAACAACAACGTCCCGGTCCATGTCGTGAAATAGACCGATGGTCTGATGAATTTTTATCAGTCGAAAGTAAGTGTTCTTCACAATCGACACTAAAAGTAACAACATAATGCGCTTCTGAATCCCAATATGGCCGACCAAATATCACACATACACTGTCACCAATGTAACATTTTTGATAGATGTCATTGTTGAGATATGCGCCCTCTTTATTTAATTACCTTCAACTACTGCCAGCGTATCTGCTACGTTCACTGGCGACTATGACTGTGTCGTTGACTATGACTATGACTATGACTCGTTAGCTTATACGCTATTGTTGGTCAAAGTGCAGACAAAGTCCTTAGATAGGCGCAATTTGGTGATCGTTTCAATACTACTGTCGACTGAATAGTCATGTTGGATTACGCTATTGTTGTAAAAACACAGGCAGAGTCCTTAGATAGTCGTTCCATTGAGTCGGTAAAGTAGTGACGCTATCAGTTATCTCTCAATTGTTGTCAAAGCACAGACCAGGTCCTTAGATAGTCATTGCATCGAGTCGGTATAACAGTGTTGCTACTAGTTCTCTCTGTATTGTTTTCAAGACACAGGCAGAGTCCTTAGATAGCCGTTCCATTGAGTCGGTATAGTAGTGTTGCTACTTGTTCTCTCTATAGCACAGACCAGGTCCTTAGATAGTCGTCTCACCGAGTCGGTCTAGTAGTGCCGCTGCTAGTTCTATAGCACGGTCCTTAGCTAGTCGTCTCACCGAGTCGGTCTAGTAGTACCGCTACTAGTTCTATAGCACAGACCAGGTCCTTAGATAGCCATGTCTCATCGAGTCGGTCTAGTAGTCCTGGTGTTATGATCGCGCCTGATTGAGAGCAATGAGAGCCGCGACTTCCTGCTGGGAGGACAATTGGAGCGGCTCCAGCCGAGCACCCTCTCATCAGCGTCTCGCGGTGCCGCGATACAATTACTGACGTCATCGACACCCCGGCCCGCGTCACGCGACTCCTAGCTGTGTGCAACAGGCAATCGCTGGATGCGCACGCAGTTATACGGGGGACAATTGGAGGGAATAGGTTAAATAATGGAGGACTATAAATGTTATGAATGTTTATCAATTGATGGATGCATTTATTTATCAACATCGAGACTTGATACAAAGTCATTGGATGGAAGGCAGGATCGTTCAGATGGACACCACAAGGGCGATGTGACCACCCCAAAGAATAATTATAAGATAACGCATTTAAAATGCAATAAATTTGACGATAACCATTCAAGGGATAGTTCACAGTTCAACATTCACAATGGGGAGAAAAAATCTTCAACTATCTCATTATCTTATTTTTTTTAAATAACTTTAAAATTTTTCCGTTTTTTTCTTCTTTCTCTGTTATTGTATTGTTGTGGCCTGGAATTAGGGTCATCTGGTAATTTCACTGTTATCGTTATTATAGCTTATTAGGTATCATTATAGATATTGCATCAGGACACTTATTGTGATAGCATGTTGTCAAACTCTAGTATTGTTTAGATACGTCATCTTATACTCTAAAAAGGACTTATGTTGTATTCAAAATATATATATATTATACATATTATTATGGAATAATAATAATATTTATTGATCATGGTGATCGACCCCACCAGCAGCTATATTTGATATGGGGGTACGAATGGGCGGATGGTGGATGAGTGTTGATTACTCTAGGAAAACGCATCACACGTGCGATGAGCGCTTTAGCCCTATATTCATGTGAGATGTAATGGATAATATGGCTGTTGAGCAAACCACAAGAACAAGTGTCTTGTGTTGACTTGTTGCGCCTGCAAGTGAACAGCTGTCAACGCGTGACGTCACGGAGTACCTGTGCACGTCACGGCGGGGCGGATCTCCGGCTGTCTGTGACGTCAGACCACTCATCTGCTCGCAATATTGCTCCTTGCAGCATCCTCCTAGAGGGTCACGTGCTACGTGGCCTTGGAGGAACCAGACGTTGCTATAGGGACAGATCTTAGCGGGAACAAAACTATCAAAAACTGTTTTATAGATCATATTTTTTATTGTTTTTATTTTCTCTTTGGCATAAACTTGTTGTTCAACAACTCAACAAGAACATGTAATCATGACACTGAAAACTTGAACAGTGGAAGATTCAAAATAATCATGATGATAATAATGATAATTAATCATAAAATATGAACCGCGCAAGATACAAAATTAACAAATACATCATAAGATGCAGACAATTGTCTGAAAATCCTATTCAGTCAAATTTTATAATAACAAAGGTAGAAATGTCAATTATGTGTAACAGTAACACTTGATATTTCTGTCATTGATTTTCACCTCACAGCGTACCGTTACATACAAATAACACGTAACATGTTGTGATTGTTCATTATGGATCGACAGTATTTCATGAGATACTCCTCTGAATGGTGTGAAGCAGTTTCAATACAATACGTTCAGACGGAAAGCCACTGCGATCATCTATATGTCACGTTGACACCGAATATGTGTGGCTGTGGATGAATCCCCATAACGCAGATTTCCAAAATGATCCATTCTCAAATCCGTGCAACATTCTCTATATCATCTCTAACCAAGCAGCCAATACGCCACTGGTAACTGATGCGCCACTGTGACCCCACAAGACCGACAGGCACGTACCAACCTAAGCTAACTGAATAAGATGATTATACTATTAATCTGTGTAGAAGTCGTTAGTTGAGGCGCCCACCACATCCTCTGTTTGGCGCCACTCGATGACGTCACAGAGTAAATCACGTCTCGGGCTCACCACTTATCAACTGTCTCTAGCTGGCCGTGGTTTATGCCGGATCAGTCCAGAGGAACTCTGCCCTGATTGGGTTCGTCAAGTTAGGATCCGGCAGAGGTTAAAGGCCCATTCACGGTAATGGGTATAACATTGACGCGAGAAATGTTTGCCTTATGGTAGCAGCCTCATGCGGAGGTTGTTGTTGTTGTTGTTGTTGTTGTTGTTGTTGCACGCATCCTAACGTAACCGTAATGCCCCAATCTAACCAATTGATTGAACCTAACCCATTCTCACCAACCTGAACCAACTAACCTGACCTAACAAACATCCTAAACTAATCCAATACAAACTGAAACCTTTGCTGAAAATAATTTAATTCACTTCCGGTTCTGCGAATAGCCGCTTCCCTTATGGGATGTCTTCGGTCTGTTCACCACCAACACTAACCATAACGCTAAGATTTACGATGATTATTGTTTGCTTAAGGACCCCACCAACAGCTAGGTTATGTTGGGGTACGAATGACCAGGTGATAATGAACTATGAAGTGTTGATAAGTGAAAGGTCCCCATGTCTTATGCGGGAATTGAACCCACGCCCGACGGTGATTCAGTTACTGAAGCAGTGCCTCAGCTGACTGAGCTACCAAGGGCGGCTGGATAAACGAAGCTTGCAGCTATGTTGACGTGACTGTAGATACATAAGAATCATCCAATCAAATCCCTCAATCACGTAACAATGAGAGGCAAGTGGCGAGACATGTTTCCAGCGTCGCGTCCATCAGTGCCAGCGAGATTATTGTTATTATTTTATTTTCTTCCAAAGGATATATACATTCAATTATTATAATGTAACATGTATGGAAAGTCAATCGATAAGTAAAACTCAATCATACAGTTAAAACAATTACACAATTATTAAAATTCATTCATAAATAATCAATCATTCATTCTATATATTCTATTATATTCATTCTATAGGCATTCTATTATGTTATTGCTGGAATCGTTATCCGACCTTATTTCGTGGATACACTGTATGATGTAAACCACCTACTTATATACTATATGTCTAGCGCAGGATTTAGATAAAATGCTCGGTGCTCAAACAGAAATCTGCAGCAAGATTAGGAACAGAGCTGCTTGCAGGTACAGTCTGTCTCACCTCTGTGTAGAAAGTGTACGGACAAATGTAAAGTCCGGCAATAAGAAACAGTTGGCGGGTGCAGATTGCTCGTGCGACCACGAAGGTGATTTGACAAACAATGTGTCGGATATCTTTTTAGTTTACTCTTCTATTGTCCAGCGAGAAAAGATATGTACATGTCAATCATCTCTACAGACTGCATTGCACTCATACACTGTTGCATTTTCTCCAAAAAATCTCACCCTAAAGTTGACAAAAATCTAAAATAATCTGCAAATGTTGAAAGTTTGAATGGTCAAAAACGTAAAAAATTCAGAATGAAAACAAATTTGCAATTATTCATACTATCATCTTCAGTAAAAATGTAAATATAATAAATGTTTGATTTCTTAAATATATTTTAATAGATTTCTGAAGCGATTCAGTAACTTCGCCCCACAATCTCTCAACTATTTACGAACTTGTCCTCAAAATGCGGACAGAAAAGCACATTTTTTTTTTTCAATGCTGCTTACTGACCCCACCAACAGCTAGGTTATACGGGGGTACGAATGAGTGGGTGATAATGAAACGATGAAGTGATGATAGGTGAAAGGACGTTTACAAAAACCCATGCCTTATGCGGGACTCGAACCCACGCCCAACGGTGACCTCAGTTTCTACCGCTAGCGATAGTTGACTTAGCCACCGGGGCGGCTCCACCTTTGTTACATATTGTTGACAGCGACTGTATCACCACGAGATGCGCAGAAGTGTCGTGTTTACGGTGCGCGTCGACTGGGTGATAAGAGACTGGATCAATCAGTTCGGAGAGCTGTCAATGAGTGAGATGATCGATCGAGTCTCGTGTCTTTGTCGGCTACATGCAAATCTGACTCTCCTCTCGCGTAACCATGACGACGGTTGTTAGGCTAACACAGTTGTATCTGTGCTTTGATTCGACATTTGGCACGTTGGTATACTTGCGTCCACGAGAGATGCACATCGTCTACCAAAATAACAGTTGAAAATAACAATTGTAACAATCGTTGGGTGGGATTACATTTTTTCTTAGCAACATTGAAACTTATTTCAAAATCCTTGTTCCCCAATTAAGGTTAAAGATGAAAGATAGGAGCGTTTGAACGGGGCACCACAAGGGCGATCTACAAATAAGAATTCAAAATAAGATAACTCATTCAACAAATAATAAATCATGATGTGATAATTTCAGGGTTGGAAAACAATTCAAACATTCACAGTGAGGAGAACATTTTTTGAATCTTCTTATTATCTCGATCTTTTTCTTCTTCTTCTTCTTCTGGAAATCTTTTTATTTTTTCCTTTTCCACCGTATCAAAATATAGCACAGATATACAAATATCAGCCCAATATTAGTATTTGTTACGTTGGTATCTAGACCTTCTTATTCCATGGATATATGTATACAAGACCGAGGTAAAGTATATAGCCTACACATTGACATCTGTAGTTTGGTATAATTAAGATTTTAATTGAGTATTAATTATGTAACTAATCTAATACCAGTATGAGGGTGAATGTCAGTCATGGATGTTATATGTGATGTCGTTGTTAGGGCTAACGAAACTAACCAGAGATTAGCGTTTAACTTGATCATTTTTCAACCAAGCTAAATTAAATTAAATTAATGAGTATATTAATTTATTCCTGAATATATTCTATTTCAATATACAATTTCACATTGTTTCCTTTATATTTTACAAATTATCAATTTTGATTAATAATTAAACCCTTAAACCATAGAATCGTTTATAAAACTGAATGCTTAGTTTTATTTTGGAGATCATAACTCGATGTTTGATGTTACTCATCAGGAAAACGCACTACATGCGTTGTGATACGGTTGAGATGTTTATGAGGCGGTGTTCGATAGAAAACCTGGCCCTTCCACCAATATAAAGCAACCGACCTGAACGATGATGACCATCAAGTTTTACGATCATTTTTATCTATGTTATCACTCTGGCGGAAGCATTTTACCCTGTGTGAAATAGGGACACCCTAAATAATATATATATTTGCATATTTTCACAATTGTCTGTATAATTTTTTTATAATTGTATCTAAAATTGCTTAGAATTGTTTCTAATTCTGAAATTACTACCTCATTCAAGATTTGTATGTTGAATAGATTATCTTATTTATTTTATTCTTTGAGGTGGTAAGATCGCCCTTGTGGATCAAACGATCTCATCTCCTATCCATAGCCTTAATTGGGTAACAATGATTTTGTATCAAGTTTCGATGTTAATAAAAATGAGAAAACAATTGTTTGTTTAAAATAATCAACTCAAATGACAGTTTTCGTTTCAACATCAGCCTATCAGACAGTTTATTAATAATCATTCAATATTCCCCACACTGACAAGTTATACTATAATCCCAAACAAGTGTGATTCCACCGAGATGGCTTCGAACCCACACCCCTCTAGCACGCCGTCTTTTTACCCACAATACCCACTCATCCGAACACTACATAAAAGGTCTACTATAATACATAACACAATGACTGGGCGTAGTAAACAGCTGTTCTTTTAAATGCCGATACCCATAACAAAGCCCCGTGATGAGGGGTGATCTCCCCCTCCCCCCCCCCCCGCTACATCGTTACGCAGGCATACACACGGCCACGAGCCCCCCCACCCCGCCCCTCGGATTAGGGAAGGGGGGAGCCCTCTAGAGCGACTGAGACGGAAGAACCGCGAAATTAGGTTTAAATCAGACGGATGAAAGGGTGGGTAATGATTGTGAGGCTGACAATGGTAAGCTCTAGGCTGGATTGGTTACTAATAGTTAGTTAACACTGCAGTGTAGTAATGGGCTCGCTCGATCATAATGTAATAGCCATGATATTTGAGGTCTTTATTAGAGATGAGATATTGTAATGACTTTTAAGAGATGAGGTCTCTATCAGGAGAGAGGGGTTGTTACTGGAAGCGGGAACCATAAAACAAGTTGAGATTTATTACAAAAAATATATTTAGGGTATATGAATCTTGGGCCTATATACATACGTATGCCCTTTGGATATAAATATATATATATATATATATATATATATATATATATAGTATATATATATATATATATATATATATATATATATATATATATATATATATATATATATATATATATATATATATATATATATATATATATATATATATATATATATATATATATATATATATATATATATATATATAGGCCTATATGTGATGTTTTAGCCATGTCATAAAAGATACGTCTCGACCGGGACTCGAACCCGGGATTCGATCTTGATATTGAATCGTATCCAAGAAGTTTTCATTGGATGAATGAGTACAAAAATAAGAAATTGTAATAAAGAAAAAATGAAACGTTAATGGAAAAAATAAGGAAAAATGTAAAAACAGAATAAGAGTAAATTCACAATAAAAACAGAACAGTGAAAAACAGTACTATCACAATATGTTACGTGTTATTTGTATGTAACGGTACGCTGCGTTGAGGATTGATGGCAGAAATATCGAGTGTTACTGTTACATGCAACTGATCTTCCCACATTTGTTATTACAAAATTCGAGTTATTATCAAGTTCAACGAACATTTTCTGCATCTTAAGATGTATTTTTTAATTTTCTATCTTTGACGGTTCAAGTCTCATGATCATCTACATCCATGTAGACCCCCTAGCGGCAAGTGTTTGCCCTATAGAGACTGCCGACGCCTTAACCTCCCGCCCGCCTATCTGTCCTCCAATCAGCAGCCACAGTACCAACTGATGAAACATCACCCGGTTATAATCACTAATCATAATCAACGCGTCTAATAGCCTCTAAAACACTCACCCATCTGGCGGCTTCAATTGAACGACTGCGTCACTTTACTGCGCACTTCATTGATTCAAACAATTACTTTTTACACGTTCACAATTCCGCTTTCTCAAAATCCAGCTGACCTTTTTACGTTTTAATGAAATAATGGAAATATATATTATTTGACATTTGTTGCTGTCTGTTGGTGATGCGGGTGCTGATAACTCATTGTGTCGTGTAGCCACCTTGACTCCACGGATATGAAACTGAGTGGATCAGTGGCTAGCGCGCTGAACCGTCTGTCAGGAGACCGGAGTTCGATTCCCGACACGATCGTGGTTTCACTTTTTCTTTGTATTCTCTTTTTCACATGACTAAAACCTGGATATGTCGTACATGCACCCCCTGGGTTGGAGAGTACAGCGTGAGCCCCTGAGTTGGAGACTACAGCCTTTTGGGTTAGAGACTACAGTCTTTGGGTTAGAGACTATACAGCTTTTGGGTTAGAGACTACAGCCCTGGGTTGGAGACTGCAGCCTCTTGGGTTAGAGACTATACAGCCTTTTGGGTTAGAGACTACATCCCCTGGGTTGGAGATTACAGCCTTTTGGTTAGAGACTATACATCCTCTGGGTTGGATACTTCAGCCTCTGGGTTGGAGACTACAGCCTCTGGGTTGGAGACTACAGCCCTGGGTTTGAGACTGCAGCCCTGGGTTGGAGAGTACATGGCTAGAATAGAATGGAATATAATAGATTTTCGCGGCCGATGGTTGATGGTAAATATATCTTCACGGTAAATTTGCCACGATTCTAAATAATCAGAGTTTACCTGTGTAAGTTTCGACGAGCATTTTCATAAATTTAAATCTCCGTTTTTCTCTCGTCGTGATTGTGAATTTGATTAGATGTTTCGATATGGTGAATATTTTTCTTCACATTAATAATAACTATAATAAAATATACAAGCTGAATAGTGTTGGGATTCGCGAAATAACAAACAACCGCCTACAGAGGGCTTTTGGCTTGCAAGAAGCGCTGAAAGAGTCCAGCGTAGTTAAATGGACCGAGTTTATTAACTGCAGGTGGATTTAATTAAGTGGCTCGAAGAAAGGGAATTGATGTTGGCAGCCCTGTTGGTGGGGTAAACGGTGCTGATAACAAGGTTGGTACGCATGAGCTGATGAGTCAGGCCTGCCAACAAACACAGTGATGAAGATTAAAGTTCTTTCAACTGTTCATTGCCATTGGATTAAATATAACATATACACTCACTCGCTTCTACACATTTATCTACAAATTATGTTTTGAAACTTGGCACGTAATCATTCTTCCTCAAACAAAGGTAGGATCGTTCGTCCGGGTCACTACGAAGGCGATTTTACTACCCAAATATCGTGAAAGTAAAAGATACTTTTATTAAAATTATCCCTGATTTCAACCAAGGATTCCGATTGTCTCCAGTAGGTTTACATAATCCAGCGTACATGCTTTTGTTTCTCTTTATATACAAAAATATATATACACATATATAGAAAATATACATATAATATACATATACAAAATATACACATATATACATACATATATATACAAAAAATGGAAAACATTTCGACATATAACCTAAAATAGTCATGATTTTAGTTTCGATTAAAAGTTGAAGAGGTTTGTTTGTTCTGTTAGTTGGTTTAAGTTAGTTTGGATATTCTATAGGTTCATTGAATTAGGTTGGGTTATTCAGGTCAGTTCAGGCTACACGCAACAACAACAACAACAACAACAACGTCTGCTCGTGGTGACATGGACCCGATGAATAGCGACTACCTATTTTCTAATTCATATTTCACAGGTCATTACGAATCCATCCCAACACGCCCCGGGCACAACAAGCGACCGCCGTGCTTTCCAGTCAGCTTGTCAATATACTGGCATATTAATGAGCGTCGCGACGTCCCTGGACGACGCTCGACGCCCATGTTTATGATTTTATATACATTGTTTTGTTGTTTGCCGATCTCTCAGCGAACATAAATACGAACACATTTGATAGGACACGATTATTATTGATCGAATGTTATCAAACCAGAATATAGCGCGAGGTGTTTTTTTATTTCTGTTATGTTGTTGTAAGTGGGATGTGAATTATTAATTGAATGCATGTTGTTAAATCGTGTTTTTGGGATTAGTTTTGTTTTTAATGTGAAAGGTTTTATAACTGTTGACACGGGGTATGTGTCACGTAAGTACTTGTATTAATGCCACGTCCTTGTTTCGAAGACAGTAAATAATGATTGTAGATTAGTTTGTTTGTATTGTAGTTGGCTGGCGGGAATCAAGAATAGAATATGGAATATAATTTAATGATTCACATATTCACATATTTATTCATTCATTACAGATTGTTCATAAAACAGGTGGTAATGGTTACTATACCCAATGAAATTACAGTCAAACATACTCGATATAATTATACTTCATTTTTTTCTTAGCTCACTTCTTAAATCACCAATCTTCGTTATGTTCTTGATATCTTCTTCCAATTCATTCCATTCCCGCGTCGTTCTTTGTATAAATCCATATTTACCTACTTCTCTATCCACTTTTTCCACTTCCATTCTTACCCCTCCCCTTGTACTTCTTTGTAATCCCTTTCCAATTCTATTGCTTAATTATTGCTTGATAGTTCGACTGTTGAGAGTGGAATAAGTGTTATGTTGAAAGAGTGAATTAACTAGTGCTAGAATAATCACCGTGGGAGTAGCTCTAACTGGCAGTTTAGAGTTGTTATCATCATCGTTACCTGTGGTATTTGTTTTCACAAACTCTCAGTTTAATGATTAACTGGACTTGATAAAACTGGGCATTTGAATAAGTGATGAATAAAACAGGAGGGCAGTGACGTAATTGTTTGGATCTCAAGGTGGATATATAGCTTTCCTTACATTTCATATAAATACGACTATATCACTCATCCAACATCGCATGTGTTGCGTTTTCAAAGTAATTAAAGACATCTCAACTTCTCTACAATCATTTCGATGCTTCAAACATGCTATTGGGAATGGGTTATGAGTGAGTTTATTGATTTTGGCGACTCATTGAAAATGTTTTGATGCACTTGCACCAAAACGGCATTCATCTTTGAGTGCTTCATGCATAATCCATCATTTTCAAGGGAGTTTTAAACTATTCAATAATAACAATTCTCAACGTGTCGTGGATTCATTCAATAGACCTAATGAAGATCCACTATAAAACACCAATTTCAGGATAAAAAACCTGAAAATTGTTCGCAATGTGCTTTATGTTAATTTCTTCAACAACTGCTGTTCATAACCACTGTACACAACTGAAAGTAAAACATATGTATAATACATCACGAATTCCCAAGACTTTCCCAAGAAAAATAAACGATTAATTATTCATTGTATTTTCATTAGTTTAAGTTTGAACCTCGCAAAGTTTACACTCTCCACTTTATGCACGGTGCAGCTTTAACATAAAACATCCATAAAACAGTGGTTGTTAGATCCAATTCAACACGTAAACCAGGCAAAAAATCTAGCCTTGTAAACCCAGCTTATATAGAGCTATAAAAAAAACAGTCACCATCTAACAGACTTGGCTGTATAAAACACAGAGACAATATTATACAGTAGAATTCAGTTCAACGAGATAAATAATTAGTATTACTGTTAGGGGTGATTTCACAAGCGACCATCCAGATTATCACCCCCTAACCTAAACATCCCCTTTGATCCCCGGGGATCACCCCCCCCCTCCCCCCTCCCCCCCACGAACAGCAGTCTTCTTTATCAATTTTAAACCAGCATAATTTAAGGTCAGTGAGCGACCCTACATGTGTGTGTTACCCCACTCTCCCCTAGACTGTAATGGCCGTGTGGGGTGAGAGGCCGTGTAATAACACTCCAAGAGTCACGCACTGACACTTGGCCACGGAGTAGCTACACCAGCCAGCAGGCACTGACACTTGGCCACGGAGTAGCTACACCAGCCAGTAGCAGCACTGACACTTGGCCACGGAGTAGCTACACCAGCCAGTATGGCACTTGGCCACGGAGTAGCTACACCAGCCAGTATGGCACTGACACTTGGCCACGGAGTAGCTACACCAGCCAGTATAGCACTTGGCCACGGAGTGGCTACACCAGCCAGTATGACACTTGGCCACGGAGTAGCTACACCAGCCAGCAGGCACTTGGCCACGGAGTAGCTACACCAGCCAGTATGGCACTTGGCCACGGAGTAGCTACACCAGCCAGTATGGCACTTGGCCACGGAGTAGCTACACCAGCCAGTATGGCACTTGGCCACGGAGTAGCTACACCAGCCAGTATGGCACTTGGCCACGGAGTAGCTACACCAGCCAGTATGACACTTGGCCACGGAGTAGCTACACCAGCCAGTATGGCACTTGGCCACGGAGTAGCTACACCAGCCAGTATGGCACTTGGCCACGGAGTAGCTACACCAGCCAGTATGGCACTTGGCCACGGAGTAGCTACACCAGCCAGTATGACACTTGGCCACGGAGTAGCTACACCAGCTAGATTGCAGCTATCGTACCGACAGTTAGGCAACAGCGTTCCAGAGCTGTGCAACCAACGACATACTAAAAAATAAATTGTGCTGTTACGGTTCAAATTACATTACTTTCTCATATATTGCACTGCGCTTCTGGCGTTTAGTCTCAGTTATATACTCTATAACGTTTTGATTCATCACAAAACAGTACACTTCAGTACAATAAAACTTTGAGTATCATAACAATCCAGTTCACAATATAATCCGAGCTTTATTTCCCAGGAAGAACTGAAAGATCCAACCCTCATGTTTCTCTGAGTTCTGAAGAGAGTCTACTTTAGGAATTCAAACAGCTTTTATGCGAGGTATTATTTGCTTCTCAACTTCTATTATTAATTAATCACCGCACTGAATTAGACCTGCTACGTACTCGTCGATTAATCATCTTTTTTGCTAACCTTTGATATAAGTTAATGTGTATTATTATTATTTATGTTGACGATTATAATTTCGTTGTGCGTAATTTATATTGTATTGAACATAATGAAAATGAACGGATAGAATAAATAGTAAAAGAATATGTTGATACGGGGCCGAGCGAGGGTTCGGATTAGTAGACCCTCGGCTCCTTTGTGAGTCAAGGAAAGAGAGAGAGAGAGAGAGAGAGAGAGAGAGACGGATGATGACTTGATTAGAAGGGAGAAGAGAGACCGGAGCCGCAGCCACTTTGGTTAAACTGATCTTGGTTTCCGGTATGAAACTAATGTGTAATCAAAACGATGAATAAATTGTCGCTGAGAGAAATATGTTTTAAAAACCAATGAATGTTAGTGTACTATTCTATTAGGGTGCTCTCAGTCTTCATAGGGAAAAAAGTGCCCGCCAGGGTGGCCAAGTCAACTATCGCTAGCGGTAGTAACTGAAGTCACCGTTGGGCGTGGGTTCGAGTCCCGCATAAGGCATGGGCTTACGTAAACGTCCTTTCACTTATCATATCTTCATCGTTTCATTAACAGTAACTCATTCGTACCCCCGTATAACCTATCTGTTGGTGGGGTCGTTAAGCAACATTGAAAAAAAAAGTGATGGTGGCCGCGTAAATCTTCAACCTTATTATAAAATGAGCGTATCGAAGACTTCCCTTTCCTAAATCGAAAAAAATTGGGCTTCGTTTTTTTTGGCAAATTTTGTACGTGGCATACAGATCAGTAAAAAAACCCAATAAACTTGAAAATTTGTGTGCATATTCGTGTCACACCAGAACAGGTTGGGACTTTTTTTTAAAAAGAATCGATCGAACGAATTGCTCGGAAATAAATCGGAAAGTTTGGAAAATCTTTTTACGAGTAACCTTGGGGAAAGTTACTTAAGGATCGAAAAATTCTCACAAGCTCTCACGTTTCTACTGAAAATGAAACAAACTAATCCAAGGTAGTAGTAGTAGTAGTAGTAGTAGTAGTAGTAGTAGTAGTAGTAGTAGTAGTAGTAGTAGTAGTAGTAGTAGTAGTAGTAGTGTTTATTCCTTTAACCCTCTTTCGAGGAAATCGGTACACAAATGACATATTTTACAATATAACTTATAGATAATAATCCGAAAAATAGTAATCCAAGGTCTATAGATGTAGATTGAACTGACGGAATATTTTTCATTCTATTTTCCCATACTTCTAAGCTCATCTCACAACGCATATCCTACGTTCTCCTGGTTTATATATCATCATTATATTACTCTAAAAAATACGTGATATTGTATGTTTCCGCCGTTCATTTTTAAATCACACCGCTACGAGCGCTCGGCTGTACGTGCTCGGAGCTAACGAAGCCGAGCGGCGGCCATGTTGGATCTTATACCACGTGACCTGCGAGCCAAGCGGGCGGGGAATCACGAGCGGCGAGTCGGGCAATCAAGTTAACGGCGGCTCCGGCTGATTGCATTAGATCGACAAGGCGGTGGATGTACGTGGAGCTAGCCGGTCAAACGGTACAGTCGACGCTCGGGTCTACGTGGCGGCCGAAAACTAGACTAACTGAGACAAATACACGATTTTTAGATGAACGAAGATTCATACCCGACTCTTACGGAGCTTTATCTTTTTTTTCTTTTTCTCTCTTGTAAGCACTGCACACGTTGCAGGGTTTGACTGATCGACATGAAACTAATTCTGTAAACGCAAACTTATTCAAATTAGAACTGTATTGTTTTGGGGTCAAATCGGTTGGACCATTTTTGAGAATCATCATCTCAAAGATTCTAAAAACCCTACAGGATTAAGCTGAGCGCAAAAAATTGAAAAATAAAATGTCACCAATAGAATTCAAATTTTCACTGAATGTATACGCGGAAGTGATATACATGATCGAGAATTTGTATCCGGACCAGCCGTTTCGAAGAGAATAATATGCAATAGATGTTTTTTATTTATAGAATAAATAGAGATAATGGTAGAAAAATGTTACAGTGATAGATTCGAAGCACTAATACCTACCATGTTATTAGTGTGGGAGTTGGTACACTTTCTTTGTGTTATGGTGGAGTCTGTTGGTATCACTACATTGTGTCAAAAGTAGAGAAATGTAGAATCGATATTTGTTTTCATGGTTGAAGACGATTTTTTCTCCGTAGTAACGAGCTGTCGATGTTTTTCATGTAGTGGAAGAGCCAGGTATTGGTGGAAGGGCCAGGTATTGGTGGAAGGGCCAGGTATTTAATATGTGTGTTATTGCGTCGTACTGTTATTTTCTTTCCAGATATCACAAAATAGAAATTGAATTGCATCTATTGTTGTAAAATTTCACCCTCCTTCTACCATCAATAATTATTTCATTTTATATTAGACTATGGTCTCCTATTTTCTCTGGTCAAGTTTTATTAGTTTATAACTACTAAAACTGGTAAATAATGTCTCCATCAGAAGATGTATTTGTTAATTTTGTATCTTGGACGGCTCAGACCTTATGATCATCTATATCCCCTAATACCAATGTTGCTAGTGGCCGGATATATCGCAAAAACAGTTTATACTTATAATGTGTTCCGGACTTTCGGCAACTGAAGACTTTTATCTGCGGCGAAGATGTGTGGTCACAGACAGCGCAGACCTGGTGTCAAAGTTCACTGCTTTTAATTTCAAATAATGATACAATGGGGTGGTAAGATCGCCCTTGTGGAACCCCGTCCAAACGATCCCACTTTTATCCTTAGCCTTAATAGGGGGACAATGATTTTGTATCAAGTTTCGATGTTATTAAAAAAGTTATATATCATCTATGTAATCATCCTGGCGGGAGCTTTTCGACCTATGAAGACTGGGGACGCCTTAACCGACACCCGACTCGACTTCAGTTTCTAAAGCAGTGCCCCAGCTGCATGAGCCACGGGGGAGGCTCGCGTCTCGCAAGGAGAAGGTTGCCAAGCAACTGTATAACTGTGAAAGCATTGCTCGAACTATTAACTCCTAATCTGGCCGCAGCTTCCGACATCAGCAACAATGATTGTCAGTAGCGATGCTCCAGCGAGCTCGTGGCTGCTCGGGTAGAGTCGGGGCACGTCGGCTCTAAGGGGGGGGGGGAGAGGGGCGTATTCCTTTGATTAGGACTTGATTGTTTTCATAAGCGGAGCGCTCCGGACTCATTTGAATTCCTTTGAAGTGAACGCTTGCTTTTCTTTGGCCCCATAAATATCATCACCCAAAAGCTCTACAATCATACCAACTTAGGTACTCTCGTTGACGATAACAAAACGTCACGTTGGTGCAGTTGGTAGAACCTGAAACTGACGTATTGTAACAAGAACAAATTGACGAAATATATCCTGGATTTTTGTTCTGGATATAACAATCACTCGCAAGTTTTTTGGATGCGCGAAATTACCGCATTGGCAGTGAATCGTATAGTTTATGTTGAAACGCTTGTATATTATATGAAATAGAGCGGCCATACATTAGTGACTTCTTCTTGGCAAAAACATGGCCACCTCTTATAATGTCCATCATTTATACCCAGAATGATAATGGATTATACATTCATCTAGTTTTCAACCAAGAATCAGCCAATAGAGTTTTTGATCGGTTGGGAGTGGAAAAGTTTAGTTGGCAAAAACAAGGATTCCAGAGCCCCAATGATCATTCTCTTTTATATCATGTAGATTCTCTTATTTGACTCTAGTTTGATCCTAGTTTGACCTTCTAAGATGGTCAAAGAACAATATAAGTGCTCAAACGTTTCCTTCTCCTACGGATGGGGCTCTGGACCCCGTATTGACGAAAACCCAAAAATATATAATACCTTTTGATTCACATTCATGCCCCCCCCCCCTTAAATCAAGGTTCCTCTACGCGCCTGAATGTATCACACAATCATGACGCGTGTTAACACAAGCAATAGAATGATGTTTTAAATGCCGTCCACTCGGCCAGATCTGAACGTCTGTTGATAAACTAATTGAGATTTAATACATGTCAAATAGAATGACCAAAAATAACCAAATCAAAATCAATAAACAAACATAAATCTGAATCGGGTAACTTTCACATCTCAATCCTCACTGTACCAAATATATACATATACTTACATTCACGAGAGATGAATGCAAACTTTGATAATGTAGACAATTTTAAATATTTACCATTTTTGAAAGATATAGTTCTGTTTCTGTTCATGTGTATCACTTCCTGAAAACGAATGCATCCTTAAAATACCACAGGAATGATGACATTTAAGGTGGACCCACCAGCAGTGTAACATTTCCAGTGTCAACATAACACATAAACGATCGCAGTGACTTTCCGCTCTGAACATATTGTAGTGAAACTGCTTCACACCATTCAGAGAAGTATCTTATAAAATAATATCGATCCGTAATGAACATTCACAATATGTTACGTGTTATTTGTATGTAACGGTACGCTGTGAGGTGAAAATATCGAGTGTTACTGTTACATACAACTGATCTTTCCATCGAATTGTTATTATAATTTGACTCGTTAGCATTTTCTACAAATATTGTCAGCATCTTATGACGTATTTGTTGATACTGTATCTAACATTGTTCAAGTTTATGATCATATAAAACCCCTGGCGGGAACTTCTCGCCCTAACGAGACTGTGAAAGCTTGAGCCGCCAACTCTCGTGGCCTCGAGTATAGCAAGCACGTGACTTCAATCTGTGGAGGTTAGAGGAGGCCGTGGTGATTGCGATTGATGACTCGTCTATGGGGTCGTGTCGAGTGTCAGTAGTTTCGCACGCTCCCGCCAGAGGTCTCGCTCGGCGGTGACGTCACTCGTGACCACTGGTCAACTCGCAGAGTACAGTTCACTGAGAATTGCAACATACTTGGTCAGCATGAGTCAACCGATTGGCTTATTCATTTGTACAATTTGTTAGTTACAACTATTAGTTTGAGTACAAAAAAATGGTTTAACCAATGGTTATAATGAGTCTATTCGCCAACTATCGCTGAAGGGGGTGAATGCACGGAGTAAAATAAAAATAAAGACATCATCTTCACTATTTTTACTAGCTTCACGATCTACTGTAATTGAATGAAAAGTATATAAACTCCAAGATAATTTCATGCTCTCGAGGGGTTAACAACTCCTGAAATTCGGTGTACACTTGCCCTGAAATCCCATTGAAATCCCTTGAAATCCTGGAAATCTTTAAAATCCTTGAAATCTCTTGAAATTCTTGAAATCCCCTTGAAATCCGTATGAAATCACTTGAAATCCCTGAAATCTTTTGGAATCTCTTGAAATCACCTGAAATCTCTTGAAATCTCTTGAAATCACCTGAAATCTCTTGAAATCTCTGAAATCACCTGAAATCTCTTGAAATCTCTGGAATCACCTGAAATCAGGTGTACACCAAATGTTTGAGTTGTTAACCCCTCGCATGCTCTTTAATTAATATCCATTCTATTTTTGTGAATTCAACTAGTTTCAAGGTGATACGTGAATGAATGCCGAGACTCTGATGTAATTCATTGTCGTGTATAATCTTGAAACTGATTGAATTCATAAACGTAGAATGTCATATTAGTTGAAGAGCATAAAAGTATCCAAGAGTTGATTTTCTTTCTATATACATTCACACTGGTTTGTGAACATATAAAAGAATGGTGAAGTTGAATTTCTCTATTTTTATAAGCAGAATGCATGTACCCCCTTAATCCACTAACTACTAGTTAGTGAAACCAGGTCTTCTGAAATCAACTTGATGACATATTTGTCTATAAATAAAAGTTATTGAACCAAAATAGACTGGTTCGTTTGATTCTAGAATTCAGATTGTTTTTTCAACGAATCAAATGAACTGTCGTAAAATCCTGTAATTGAAGAGTAATTAAAACTTTGTCAGGCACGCAATATTTGTTTATAAAAACTTCGGAATATGACGTCATTATTTTTATTTTTTTGGTAACTATGAGATCAAAAATGTACAGAAATGTTTTCGTAAAATCATGTTTCATTCAAGAACTTTTTTTTGTTTTTATATTCATCAAAAGATATGTTGATAATGTTCTCTTTTTTTTTGTTACAGCACACAAACAACTCCAAAGGGCCGTGCGTGCTACCAGAGTGAGTTAAGGTTAGTGGGCCAAGTTTTATTAACGGAATGTATTGTCACTGGAATGACTGGAATGACTGGAAGAAGCTCCGTGCACACAGCATATCCCGTGGACCTCCACAGGAAGGATGTACTGCATATTTCACCCTGAATTACTTCGGACAATCATAACTGAATAACATTTCTTGCACCAATTTCATTTGTACTTCGGCCTTTGAGCCGTTGACTAAGAGAACTGGGACTCGTCTTATGATAGCAGCATGCAGCCACATTCTGTGATGGAATATAGGAACACATAAGAACTGGCACCTCCACCAAAGACAGAACTTAGGTACAAGATGTCTCCAGTCCCCATAGGGCTAAAAGTTCCCACCAGGGTAATATCATAGATATATGATCATAAAACTAAAACCGTGCTAGATACAGAATCAGCAATTTCATCACAAGTTGCAGACAATATTTGTCGGATATGCTAATGAGTCAAATGTTATAATAACAAAGGTGGAAAGACCACTTGTATGTAACAGTAACACTCGATATTTTTACCATCCACTTTTTCCTTACAGCGTACCGTTAATACAAATAACACGTAACATATTGTGAATTTTCGGATCGACAATATTTTATAAGATACTTTGTTCTTCGCATTGATTTTAAATTCTTGTTCTAGTATCTGTAATTGTTTGACCACTAAGTTCAATGTTGTGTGTAACGGTCTAGTCTTGTAGCTAGCTACACACTACACGCCCGCATAGCTCAGAGGGCTGAGCACGCAAGGGAAGTTATCTGCCCACATCGTCATGCAGGACCGAAATCATTACACTTATTACTGTTAAATACGTTCTTTAACATCTCTGGTTAACAGTAATTGGAGGTTTTAATATCTCGCTACACGCGAACTTCGAGGCTTGATGGTCTTCTGACATGATCCATTCGTTGGATGAGCGAGAGGGGAGACTTCCAGCGGTTTTGTTCTGTGTGCGCTCCAGGGGCTGGGTGGGTCAACTGTACTAACAATTGACTGTCCTGTATATCGACAAACTGTACTGAAAAATCGACATACTTCATCCACACGAATCTGAAATGTACCCGAAATGTCCTCGAAATGTCCTCGAAATGTCCTCAAAATGTCCTCAAAATGTCCTCGAAATGTCCTCAAAATGTCCTCAAAATGTCCTCGAAATGTCCTCAAAATGTCCTCAAAATGTCCTCGAAATGTCCTCGAAATGTCCGCGAAATGTCCTCGAAATGTCGCCGAAATGTCCTTAAAATGTGTCTTCCTCTTCTTCTCTTCCTACGAGTTCCCTCCACCGTTCTTTATTCTTCACTTGACTCCATTCCTCCCCTCAATTCACCACCCCTGCTCATCTTCCTTCTGCCATCTTTCTCTTGGTCTCCCGACTCTTCTCTTCTCTTCAACCATCTTGAACATTTCCTTCAGAATCCTCTCATCTGAGCCTGAACATCCTTCCTTCCTTCCTCATCTCTCTGATTCTCTTCCTCTCCATCTTTGATACTCCCGCCACGCTTCTGCTAAACTTCATCTCTGCTTCTTCCAGCTTCCTTTTATCTCTCCGTCATTTGGCCTGTGAAGAATAAATTGTGAACAATTCATATTGCTGTATAAACAGCCATGCCTGAGGTATTCATGTCATCCATTACAACATGTCGTAATGAATAAAAATAGTAACATTTGTGTTTGATACTCTCCAGGAACCGAAAGATCTCTCCCTCTATTTTTATACTCATACCCTGGAAGATGAAGGTTCCGAGCGACCGTCCCCCCTATCCCACAATAATGCCGCACGGGTGGTTCCAGCCTTCATATCTCGTGTATAACTTGTATCCCTGAGAGAAGGTTCCGAGCGACCGTCCCCCCTATCCCACACCACTATCGCCCGGCTGGTTCGCACCTCCATCTCTCATGACCACAAGTACATACGAGGCTATGCATGCGACTTTTAATTCGTATTAATTGTGTTAATGATCGTGAATGCAAGGCAATGTGATGGCAGTAAACAAGAGTCGGCGTCAATTGCTGCACATTGTTGACTGAGAGAATCTGGGGCCGGGCCGGTTCACACGCCCTCGGGGGGCGGGGGGCGGGGGGCGGGGGTCAACTGGACCAGAGCTACTTGATACGAGACAAAGCAATTAGCAAACAAATGAAAGAAGACTATAATTCAAAAAGAGAACAGTTTTGATGTGGTTGGTTTTTATGATGATATGCAGAAAATTGTTGAGAAAGTGTTTTGAATTGGATGATTTGACGACACAGAAATGAATTAATGAATGGTTTGATATGGGCCCACATATATACACACACACATATATATATATATATATATATATATATATATATATATATATTGACGGAGATTCTCGTGGCCGATGGTCAACGTACCTACAAGACCTGGCACTACCGAAGAAATAATGTAACCATATATATATATATATATATATATATATATATATACATATATATATATATATATATATATATTTATATATATATATATATATACCGTTTATATTATTACCATTATATTACCATTATTACGTTTATATTATTACCATTATATTACCATTATTACGTTTATATTATCACCATTATATTACCATTATTACGTTTATATTATTATTATATTATTGTTGTTTAGATGATATATTTATACCGTTTATTTGTATGTATGTATATTTATAAATAGCGGTGATATCCATGTTGTTACGCTGTTAAGCAACCTTCTTCGCTGGATACAAGTAAATGAAACATTAATGAGATAATTGTCAGTATTGGATTTCCGACCAGAATGCTGTCATCGCGCCATTTAGCCGGGAATCATGATGAAATGCATGTTGATTACCGGCAGGCCGAGCATAAAGCATCCTACTAGATCGACGTGACGTCATCAGTCTCCATTAGGTCGAGCTCTGATGAGGCTGATTGCCTGGATTTAGCTGATTCGCACGCCTCTTAACGGATTCGTCACTCATTAACCCCTCTCTCTTAATCATGGCTATTGTTTTAGCGTTTTTATGATTTTATGATGAGTGATATAGTCACGGTCTAGAATATATCAGGGCTTTTTTTTATAATTCTGCTTAACGGCCCTACCAACAGCTTGGTATTCTTCACAAATGTATTCAGTTTGAATGAGTTTCAATGAGTGATAGCTTATTCACCTACAAACATTATTTATCTGTATACTGACTTGCCATACATTCACATTTTTGTAATGTTGAATCCTTTGGAATAATAAAGAAATCTAATCTAATCTAATCTAGGTTATACGGCGGTACGAATGAGCGGGTGGTAATGAAACGATGAAGTGATGATAGGTGAAAGGACGTTTACAAAAACCCATGCCTTATGCGGGACTCGAACCCACGTCCAATGACTTCAGTTATTATCCCCGGTAAGGATAGTTGACTGAGCCACCGGAGCGGCCATATATCAGGTCTTGTATGGAAGCTATTTCAGCTGATACAAACAGTGCGGCTAGTTCCACCAAAATCCGTGCGGAACGCTAGGTGAAAAGGGGCCAGTCACCTGGTCCAGTTGATATTTGACAGGAGGATTCCTATTCTTTAATTGTAAACGAAATGAAAGAGGCACACATTTGTTTTATTCGAACGATTCCGTATACTGTGCATGGAGTATCATATGGATTTTTTGACATTATCAATTGTATAATTAATGTACATTTTACAAATAAAATAGAATAGAGATGCGCCGTGCTAGTGATCCCGACGTCTCCCACTTCTCCCCGGCGTCTGTCCCTGGAAGAACAGGAAGCACTTGTCCCGACTGGCCGGTAGCCGCAGTCTCTGGACTCCATGGGATCGCGTCATGCTTTTAACTGAAACACCGGCCGACAGTTGATAGCTTCCTGCCAATTAGACAACTCTGGAGTTAGAGGGAAACGGATATTAGACCCGAGAAATGTTTGAGGCAAAGCTGTATACTTATACTGAAAAAAATGAATTACTTAATTATGACATTTAACGGTGACCTAAACTCATGGTTTAACCGTAACATATTAACTGTTGTTGTGACTTTCCGTCTGAATGTATTGTAGTGAAACTGCTTCACACCATTCAGAGAAGTATCTTATACAATACTGTCGATCCATAATGAACATTCACAATATGTTACGTGTTATTTGTATGTAACGGTACGCTGTGAGGTGAAAATATCGAGTGTTACTGTTACATACAAGTGATCTTTCCACCTTAATTATTACAAAATTTCACTCATTAGCATTTTCCACAAATATTGTCTGCATCTTTCGATGTATTTGTCAATTTTGTTTCTTGCGCTGTTCAAGTTTTATGATCATTTATATCTATGAAAACACCCTGATGATTTCATAGACATATAAAAATGTTCAAACTTTCTTGTACATTGCGTACTACGCATTCAACATTGAGTGTACATTACTTCATAACCTCTTCATGCACACAACAGAAAGGTAAATGTGCAAGTAATTTTTTCGAGTAGCATTTCTTCTGTCTACATCAATATCTCCTTCGTAGAAGATATCTCTCACAAATCGGAAACAAATGTACACAAGTTGACCAAGTAAACATCGAGGATCAAAATAATCCGATTTACAATATATACTTCATCAAGTGAATTCATCGAGGATCACAATAATTGAATTCACAATATAATATAAACTTCATTCACTAAACACAACTGAAAGACCCAACAGTTCACCCTCACGTTTCCTAGCTCTGGAGCATGAGCTGCGTATCCATAGAGCCATAATCATACTCATATTGAGACGCCAATAGATCTTCGCTATCATTACAGTGCGTCGTTAAAACCAATGTCATATTGAACCGGAAAGAGATCAAGACAAAGGGAACAAAATAAGTCTGCTTTGAACATATCCTCCAATACAGCATGAATAATAACCTAAATATATTTATTATGTCTTGACAATAATCTTCTATACACTTTCTGTTCAGTTTTCCAACTCACTATAATATTGAAATTGTTTTGGTATTCGTCAAAGATCCTGAAAACCTGATAGAGAGAGAGAGAGAGCGGGGGAGAGAGAGAGAGAGAGAGAGAGAGAGAGAAAGAGAGAGAGAGAGAGAGAGAGAAAGAAAAGAGAGAGAGAAAGAGTGAGAGTGAGAGAGAGAGAGAGAGAGAGAGAGAGAGAGTGAGAGAAAGAGAGAGAGAGAGAGAGAGAGCGAGAGAGAAAGAGAGAGAAAGAGAGAGAGATAGAGAGAAAGAGAGGGATTTCGAAAGTAAACTACATGCAAAAGTAATATTTTTGTAAGGTTCCACTCTGTTTAACGATGCATGGAATCCTTTAAAGCTTTGTACTGGATTTGGTTACCAAACGACGGGCCACGTTTAATCGAAACGAAACGATGTATCATCATCATCATTTTCAAGTCAAATTAAACGGAACCTTTTGAGGTTTCTAAAACTTTGTTTGAAGTTTATTCGAATCGACGAGTCAAAGTGGTTGCCTGAAGGAGCAATCATTTGCATGGGAGGGCTGAAGAGTACACTCTTTGGGCGCTGCGAGCGCGCGGCGGGAACATGCGGCTCGGTGGGGATATTCAGGGCATTGCATGGGAGGGCTGAAGAGTACACTCTTCGGGCGCTGCGAGCGCGCATTCAGGGCATTGCATGGGAGGGCTGAAGAGTACACTCTTCGGGCGCTGCGAGCGCGCGGCGGGAACATGCGGCTCGGTGGGGATATTCAGGGCATTGCATGGGAGGGCTGAAGAGTACACTCTTCGGGCGCTGCGATCGCGCGGCGGAAACATGCGGCTCGGTGGGGATATTCAGGGCATTGCGTGGGAGGGCTGAAGAGTACACTCTTCGGGCGCTGCGAGCGCGCGGCGGAAACATGCGGCTCGGTGGGGATATTCAGGGCATTGCATGGGAGGGCTGAAGAGTACACTCTTCGGGCGCTGCGATCGCGCGGCGGGAACATGCGGCTCGGTGGGGATATTCAGGGCATTGCGTGGGGGGCGGGGGAGGGGGGACAATCCCGATAATTCCTGGTTTTCATGTGTAGTATTCATATAGTTTCACTTGATTAGTCAAATTAGATATGTGATACTTGGTTCAGATTTTCATGGGCCCCGTTAAAGAGAATTTTTCTGCAAGTTGGTTGGTTTTTAAACGGGTTTAAAAACAATAGTTGAAAATCACAAAAATTTTATAGATAGTTTCGTGTCTGTGGTTGAATAGGAAAAAAAATTGATAGTTTCAAGTTGAAAACATTTGAAAAATAAAAGGAACAGCGTCGGGAGTGGAACCATGGACCCTAAAAAACGCCACACCGATATATGCTACTCATCGCTACTTTATTGTATCATAGCACGGGCCGGTAACTGAGTCATGACGTCACAAATATTGGGGTTCCCATTGGTCACTTTTAGTACCATTTAAAAACCGACTAAAGTGCTCTTTACACGATCAATTTTAATTGCATGAAGTTTCAAGAATCGCACGGAATTGCAAGACAATTTCAATGGTGTAAAGGCGCTTTCAACTTCTGATGCGAAGTTTTCATTCTAGTAGCGAAACGGTTTGTAGATCCTACGGAGTCAACGGAAATGCACGTGACCAAAGGCTCCTCGCTCATTGGTCAGCCAGTGAAAGATTGCAGTAAAAGTTGAACGTATTTTAACTTCGTGAAATTCGTGCATGCAAGTGTAAGATTTCCTTGCTCATGTGTAGGCAACATAGGAAACGTGGGTATTCTACTTTTCTGAAATTAATTTCAGCGAAAAGTTGATCGTCTAAAGTGGCTTTAACAGAAAAATTCTTGCCCTTTGTTATACAACATGTACAGATGCTTGAATAATACGTTGCGATGCACATCTAAGTAGCCGCTCACCCGACTTCCATACGACTTCTCAGACACGTCATCATTGTGGTCATTTCAACGGCTGGAAATGCACGGAAATACATTACACGTTTCCGCATGTTAATCTTATGGGTATTTTCAATACTCCCATAATCAATTCCTAGAAATCTACCCGCGTGTGACGTCACCCGAAAACAATACAGATCTAATTGAGAAGACGGACAATTCGTTTTATTTATCATTTTCAAAAGTCCGGGACCTTTTCATTTGAATGTTGTTAGATTCAGGTTTTGAATTATTTTTAATGGAAAATAAAAGTCTTCACAATTCACATTGGAAATCAAAATATCGAAAGAAAAGTTGTTATGGGTTTATATTTGAATAAGGGCCCGTTAAACGAATGATCGATTTGTTGTCAAGCGATAATTAGTGGATTAGCTTGTTATTACCCTTGGTTACCAATGTTATTTTTGTACTGAAATTGATTAATAAGCTTCATTAACACATTTTTATGATTAGTAATAAGGGCCCTAAGAGTATATTGAATATTAAAAATGCAGGGTATATTTAATCGTCAGTTATCGTACTAGAAATGCGGGAGACTTATAACGAGGGTTACGAGCTCTAGCGGAAGATGATTGTACTTCCGACATTATCGACTGTAGAGTAGTCGCCTGCTGTAGCGGCAATCAAACGAAACTACCGATCGTTTTACAGGCTGTATAGAAATATGATTCAATATATAGTGGTACATGGAAAATGGCGTTGACAATGTGGACAATGGGAACCGGATTAGGTTCTGGTCGTTGCTTTATGTAATTTGAAGACGAATCAATAAAATG
Organism: Brachyptera putata; assembly: GCA_907164805.1. Lineage (NCBI taxonomy): Eukaryota > Metazoa > Arthropoda > Insecta > Plecoptera > Taeniopterygidae > Brachyptera > Brachyptera putata. Next base: position 1,152,932 of record OU015465.1, read on the forward strand.
TTGATATATTATCGTTCGAATATTGCTTTTTATTTGGACAATTTCTTGATTTGTGTTTGGAAACAGGATTTTCTTTGGAATTTTTTTTACACAGCCGTGTGTGGTATCGAAATGAAGGTACGTTCAATTGATTGCATAAAATGTTGATTTCAGCCGGATCCAATGACTGGTTCTCCGGAAGAAAAATTTTAAACACCCCCTCCCGCAGAGGGGTGTCGGAAAATTTATGATTTTCCCTGGAAAAAATTTGACAGGGCCGTGTGTGGTATTAAAATGAAGGTACATTCAATTGAATGCGAAAAAATCTAAGTTTGGCCCAATCCGATGTCTGATTCTCCTGCAAACAGGTTTTGAACAACCCCCCGTGCAGAGGGGTGTCGGAAAATTTGCGATTTTCCCCGGAAAAGTTTTCAGAGGGCCATGTGTGGTATCAAGATGAAGGAAAATTCAATTGAATGCGAACAAATCCAAGTTTGGCCCGATCCGACGTTTGGTTTGCCGGTAAACATGTTTTGAACAACCCCTTGCGCATGGGGGGGCCGGAAAACTTACGATTTTCTTCGGAAGAGTTTTCAGAGGGTTGTGTGTGATATCAAAATGAAGGTAAATTCAATCGTTTGCGAAAACTTCAAACCTCAGTCCGATCCGATGTATGGTTCTCCGGCAAACAGGTTTTGAACACCCCCCTGCAGATCGGGTGTCGGGAAATTCACGGTTTTCTTCGATTTTTTTTTACAGAGTCGTGTGTGGTATCAATATGAAGGTACATTCAATCGAATGCGAAAAATTCTAATTTTGGCCCGATCCAATGTATGGTTCTTCGGCAAACATGTTTTGAACAACCCCCTGCAGATCGGGTGTCGGAAAATTTATGATTTTCCCTGGAAGATTTTGGTCGGAGCCGTGTGTGGTATCGGAATGAAGGTACATTCAATTGATTGCGAAAAATGTTGATCACGTCCCGATCCAATGTGTGGTTCTCCAAAAAAAAAATGTTGAACACCCCCTCGCGCATTGGGGTGTCGGGAAATTCACGATTTTCTTTGGAAAATTCTTCACAGAGTCGTGTAAGGTATAAAAATGAAGGTACGTTCATTTAGATGCATAAAATGTTAATTTTGTCCCGATCCAATGTCGGGTTCTCCGAAAAACAATTCTTGAAAACCCCCATGGAAAATTTATGATTTTATTTGGATTTTTTTTTAGGAGTTCTGAGTAGCATCAAAATGCTCAGGCGATTTCTAGCTTCTAGAAAATCGAACAATCAGCCCGATCGCATCGTGGGTTCTCCAGCAATCGCCGATCGAAGATTATCAATTTTTTTTGTCGGACGGGTACTAGTACGGGGAAAAAACCAAAATTTGAGAAAAAGTCAAACTCTTTTGCCGAAGCCGTGTGCGGTATCAGAATGAAGGTACATGATATCTGTTGCCAAAAATGTTGATTTTAGCTCGATCCGATGTCTGGTTCTCCGTAAAAATATTCTTGAAAATGGAGGCAAATTTGCAATTTTCTTTGGAAAAGTTTTTACACAGCCGTGAATGGTATCAAATTGGAGATAATCGAAATTGATGACGTACACTTCTGATTTCAGCCCGATCCGATGTACGGTTCTCCGGCAAACACGTTTTGAACAAACCCCTTCAGATCGGGTGTCGTTAAATTTATGATTCCCCCTGGAAAAGTTTTGACGGGGCCGTGTGTGGTATCAAAATGAAGGTACATTCAATTGATTGCGAAACATTCTTATTTCGTTCCGATCCGATGTGTGGTTCTCCGGCAAACATGTTTTGAACACCCCCCCGTGCAGAGGGGTGTCGGAAAATTCATGATTTTCCCCGGAAAAGTTTTCAGAGGGCCGTGTGTGATATCAAAATGGAGGTACATCCAATAGAATGCGAAAAATTCAAACCTCAGCCCGATCCAATGTATAGTTCTCCGGCAAACATGTTTTGGACACCCCCATGCGCAGATGGGTATAGGAAAATTCACGATTTTCTTTGGAAAAGTTTTCACAGGGCCGTGTGTGGTATCAAAATGAAGGTAAATTCAATTGGATGCGACAAATTCTAAGTTTGGCCCAATCCGATGTCTGGTTCTCCTGCAAACAGGTTTTGAACAACCCCCCTGCAGAGGGTGTCGGAAAATTCGCGATTTTCCCCGGAAAAGTTTTCAGAGGGCCGTGTGTGGTATCAAAATGAAGGTACATTCAATTGAATGCGAAAAGATGCAAGTTTGTCCGAATCCGATGTTTGGTTTGCCGGTAAACATGTTTTGAACAACCCCCTGCAGATCGGGTGTCGGAAAATTTATGATTTTCCCTGGAAAATTTTGGTCGAAGCCGTGTATGGTATCGGAATGAAGGTACATTCAATTGATTGCGGAAAATGTTAATTTTGTCCCGATCCAATGTGTGGTTCTTTAGAAAAAAAATGTTGAACACCCCCTAGCGCATTGGGGTGTCGGAAAATTTACGATTCTCTTCGGAAAATTTTTCACGGCGTCGTGTGTGGTATCAATATGAAGGTACGTTCATTTGATTGCATTAAATGTTAATTTTGTCCCGATCCAATGTCTGATTCTCCGAAAAACAATTCTTGAAAACCCCCATGGAAAATTTATGATTTTCTTTGGATTTTTTTTCAGGAGGTCTAAGTAGCATCGAAATGCTCAGGCGATTGCTAGCTTTCAGAAAATCGAACAATCAGCCCGATCGCATCGTGGGTTCTCCAGCAATCGCCGATCGGAGATTACCAATTTTTTTTGTCGGACGGGTACTAGTACGGGGAAAAAACCAAAATTTGAAAAAAAGTCAAAATCTTTTGCCGAAGTTGTGTGAGGTATCAAAATGAAGGTACATAATATCCGTTGCCGAAAATGTTGATTTTAGCTCGATCCGATGTCTGGTTCTCCGTAAACAAATTCTTGAAAATGGAGGCAAATTTGCAATTTTCTTTGAAAAAGTTCTTACACAGCCGTGAGTGGTATCAAATTGAAGATAATCGTAATTGATGACGTACAGTTCCGATTATAGCCCGATCCAATGTATAGTTCTCCGGCAAACATGTTTTGAACACCCCCATGCGCAGATGGGTATAGGAAAATTCACGATTTTCTTTGGAAAAGTTTTCACAGGGCCGTGTGTGGTATCAAAATGGAGGTAAATTCAATTGACTGCGACAAAATCTAGGTTTGGCTCAATTCGATGTCTGGTTCTCCAGCAAACAGGTTTTGAACAACCCCCCGTGCAGAGGGGTGTCGGAAAATTCGCGATTTTCCCCGGAAAAGTTTTCAGAGGGCCGTGTGTATCAAAATGGAGGTACATTCAATTGAATGCGAAAAAATCTAATTTTGTCCCGACACAATGTCTGGTTCTCCGGCAAACAGGTTTTGAACAACCCCCCGTGCAGAGGGGTGTCGGAAAATTCGCGATTTTCCCCGGAAAAGTTTTCAGAGGGCCGTGTGTGGTATCAAAATGAAGGTACATTCAATTGAATGCGAAAAAATCCAAGTTTGACCAAATCCGATGTTTGGTTTGCCGATAAACATGTTTTGAACAACCCCCTGCAGATCGGGTGTCGGAAAATTTATGATTTTCCCTGGAAAATTTTGGTCGAAGCCGTGTATGGTATCGGAATGAAGGTACATTCAATTGATTGCGGAAAATGTTAATTTCGTCCCGATCCAATGTGTGGTTCTTTAGAAAAAAAATGTTGAACACCCCCTAGCGCATTGGGGTGTCGGAAAATTTACGATTTTCTTCGGAAAATTTTTCACAGCGTCGTGTGTGGTATCAATATGAAGGTACGTTCATTTAATTGCATAAAATGTTAATTTTGTCCCGATCCAATGTCTGGTTCTCCGAAAAACAATTCTTGAAAACCCCCATGGAAAATTTATGATTTTATTTGGATTTTTTTTTAGGAGTTCTGAGTAGCATCAAAATGCTCAGGCGATTGCTAGCTTTCAGAAAATCGAACAATCAGCCCGATCGCATCGTGGGTTCTCCAGCAATCGCCGATCGAAGATTATCAATTTTTTTTGTCGGACGGGTACTAGTACGGGGAAAAAACCAAAATTTGAAAAAAAGTCAAACTCTTTTGCCGGAGTTGTGTGCGGTATCAAAATGAAGGTACATGATATTTGTTGCCGAAAATGTTGATTTTAGCTCGATCCGATGTCTGGTTCTGAGTAAAAAAAATCTTGAAAATGAAGGCAAATTTGCAATTTTCTTTGGAAAAGTTTTCACACAGCCGTGAATGGTATCAAATTGAAGATAATCAAAATTGATGACGTACAGTTCTGCTTTCAGCCCGATCCGATGTATGGTTCTCCGGCAAACACGATTTGAACAAACCCCTTCAGATCGGGTGTCGGAAAATTCATGATTCCCCCTGGAAAAGTTTTGACAGGGCCGTGTGTGGTATCAAAATGAAGGTACATTCAATTGATTGTGAAACATTCTTATTTCGTTCCGATCCGATGTGTGGTTCTCCGGCAAACATGTTTTGAACACCCCCCCGTGCAGAGCGGTGTCGGAAAATTCATGATTTTCCCCGGAAAAGTTTTCAGAGGGCCGTGTGTGATATCAAAATGGAGGTACATCCAATTGAATGCGAAAAATTCAAACCTCAGCCCGATCCAATGTATAGTTCTCCGGCAAACATGTTTTGAACACCCCCATGCGCAGATGGGTATGGGAAAATTCACGATTTTCTTTGGAAAAGTTTTCACAGGGCCGTGTGTGGTATCAAAATGAAGGTACATTCAATTGAATGCGGAAAAATCTGGGTTTGGCCAAATCCGACGTTTGGTTTGCCGGTAAACATGTTTTGAACAACCCCTTGCGCATAGGGGTGTCGGAAAACTTACGATTCTTTTTGGAAAAGTTTTCAGAGGGCCGTGTGTGGTATCAAAAGGAAGGTACATTTAATCGATTGCGGAAAATTCAAACCTCAGCCCGATCCAATGTGTGGTTCTCCGTCAAACAGGTTTTTAACAACCCCCCGTGCAGAGGGGTGTCGGAAAATTCGTGATTTACCCCGGAAAAGTTTTCACAGGGCCGTGTGTGGTATCAAAATGAAGGTACATTCAATTGAATGCGAAAAAATCCAAGTTTGACCAAATCCGATATCTGGTTTGCCGGTAAACATGTTTTGAACAACCCCCTGCAGATCGGGTGTCGGAAAATTTATGATTTTCCCTGGAAAATTTTGGTCGAAGCCGTGTATGGTATCGGAATGAAGGTACATTCAATTGATTGCGTTAAATGTTAATTTTGTCCCGATCCAATGTGTGGTTCTTTAGAAAAAAAATGTTGAACACCCCCTAGCGCATTGGGGTGTCGGAAAATTTACGATTTTCTTCGGAAAATTTTTCACAGCGTCGTGTGTGGTATCAATATGAAGGTACGTTCATTTAATTGCATAAAATGTTAATTTTGTCCCGATCCAATGTCTGGTTCTCCGAAAAACAATTCTTGAAAACCCCCATGGAAAATTTATGATTTTATTTGGATTTTTTTTTAGGAGTTCTGAGTAGCATCAAAATGCTCAGGCGATTGCTAGCTTTCAGAAAATCGAACAATCAGCCCGATCGCATCGTGGGTTCTCCAGCAATCGCCGATCGAAGATTATCAATTTTTTTTTGTCGGACGGGTACTAGTACGGGGAAAAAACCAAAATTTAAAAAAAGTCAAAATCTTTTGCCGAAGTTGTGTGAGGTATCAAAATGAAGGGACATAATATCTGTTGCAGAAAATGTTAATTTTAGCTCGATCCGATGTCTGGTTCTCCGTAAAAAAAATTTGAAAATGGAGGCAAATTTGCAATGTTCTTTGGAAAAGTTTTACACAGCCGTGAGTGGTATCAAATTTAAGATAATCGAAATTGATGACGTACAGTTCTGATTTAGCCCGATCTGATGTATGGTTCTCCGGCTAACATGTTTTGAACAAACCCCTTCAGATCGGGTGTCGGAAAATTTATGATTTTCCCCTGGAAAAGTTTTGACTGGGCCGTGTGAGGTATCAAAATGAAGGTACATTCAATTGATTGCGAAAAATTTTTATTTCGTTCCGATCCGATGTGTGGTTCTCCGGCAAACAGGTTTTGAACAACCCCCCGTGCAGAGGGGTGTCGGAAAATTTGCGATTTTCCCCGAAAAAGTTTTCAGAGGGCCGTGTGTGATATCAAAATGGAGGTACATCCAATTGAATGCGAAAAATTCAAACCTCAGCCCGATCCAATGTATAGTTCTCCGGCAAACATGTTTTGAACACCCCCATGCGCAGATGGGTATAGGAAAATTCACGATTTTCTTTGGAAAAGTTTTCACAGGGCCGTGTGTGGTATCAAAATGAAGGTAAATCCAATTGGATGCGACAAATTCTAAGTTTGGCCCAATCCGATGTCTGGTTCTCCTGCAAACAGGTTTTGAACAACCCCCCGTGCAGAGGGGTGTCGGAAAATTTGCGATTTTCCCCGGAAAAGTTTTCAGAGGGCCGTGTGTGGTATCAAAATGAAGGTACATTCAATTGAATGCGAAAAAATCCAAGTTTGACCAAATCCGATATCTGGTTTGCCGGTAAACATGTTTTGAACAACCCCCTGCAGATCGGGTGTCGGAAAATTTATGACTTTTCCTGGAAAATTTTGGTCGAAGCCGTGTATGGTATCGGAATGAAGGTACATTCAATTGATTGCGGAAAATGTTAATTTCGTCCCGATCCAATGTGTGGTTCTTCAGAAAAAAAATGTTGAACACCCCCTAGCGCATTGGGGTGTCGGAAAATTTACGATTTTCTTCGGAAAATTTTTCACAGCGTCGTGTGTGGTATCAATATGAAGGTACGTTCATTTAATTGCATAAAATGTTAATTTTGTCCCGATCCAATGTCTGGTTCTCCAAAAAACAATTCTTGAAACCCCCATGGAAATTTATGATTTTCTTTGGATTTTTTTTAGGAGTTCTGAGTAGCATCAAAATGCTCGGGCGATTTCTAGCTTCTAGAAAATCGAACAATCAGCCCGATCGCATCGTGGGTTCTCCAGCAATCGCCGATCGAAGATTATCAATTTTTTTTTGTCGGACGGGTACTAGTACGGGGAAAAAACCAAAATTTGAAAAAAAGTCAAACTCTTTTGCCGGAGTTGTGTGCGGTATCAAAATGAAGGTACATGATATTTGTTGCCGAAAATGTTAATTTTAGCTCGATCCGATGTCTGGTTCTGAGTAAAAAAAATCTTGAAAATGTAGGCAAATTTGCAATGTTCTTTGGAAAAGTTTTACACAGCCGTGAGTGGTATCAAATTGAAGATAATCGAAATTGATGACGTACAGTTCTAGCTTTCAGCCCGATCTGATGTATGGTTCTCCGGCTAACATGATTTGAACAAACCCCTTCAGATCGGGTGTCGGAAAATTCATGATTTCCCCTGGAAAAGTTTTGACAGGGCCGTGTGTGGTATCAAAATGAAGGTACATTCAATTGATTGCGAAACATTCTTATTTCGTTCCGATCCGATGTGTGGTTCTCCGGCAAACAGGTTTTGAACACCCCCCCGTGCAGAGGGGTGTCGGAAAATTTGCGATTTTCCCCGGAAAAGTTTTCAGAGGGCCGTGTGTGATATCAAAATGGAGGTACATCCAATTGAATGCGAAAAATTCAAACCTCAGCCCGATCCAATGTATAGTTCTCCGGCAAACATGTTTTGAACACCCCCATGCGCAGATGGGTATGGGAAAATTCACGATTTTCTTTGGAAAAAATTTCACAGGGCCGTGTGTGGTATCAAAATGAAGGTAAATTCAATTGAATGCGAAAAAATCTAGGTTTGGCTCAATTCGATGTCTGGTTCTCCGGCAAACAGGTTTTGAACAACCCCCCGTGCAGAGGGGTGTCGGAAAATCACGATTTTCCCCGGAAAAGTTTTCAGAGGGCCGTGTGTGGTATCAAAATGAAGGTACATTGAATTGAATGCGAAAAAATCCAAGTTTGGCCAAATCCGACGTTTGGTTTGCCGGTAAACATGTTTTGAACAACCCCTTGCGCATAGGGGTGTCGGAAAACTCACGATTTTCTTTGGAAAAGTTTCCAGAGGGTAGTGTGTGGTATCAAAATGAAGGTACATTCAATCGATTGCGGAAAATCCAAACCCCAGCCCGATCCAATGTCTGGTTCTCCTGCAAACGGATTTTGAACAACCCCCCGTGCAGAGGGGTGTCGGAAAATTTGCGATTTTCCCCGGAAAAGTTTTCAGAGGGCCGTGTGTGGTTTCAAAATGAAGGTACATTCAATTGAATGCGAAAAATCCAAGTTTGACCAAATCCGATATTTGGTTTGCCGGTAAACATGTTTTGAACAACCCCCTGCAGATCGGGTGTCGGAAAATTTATGATTTTTCCTGGAAAATTTTGGTCGAAGCCGTGTATGGTATCGGAATGAATGTACATTCAATTGATTGCGTTAAATGTTAATTTTGTCCCGATCCAATGTGTGGTTCTTTAGAAAAAAATGTTGAACACCCCCTAGCGCATTGGGGTGTCGGAAAATTTACGATTTTCTTCGATAAATTTTTCACAGCGTCGTGTGTGGTATCAATATGAGGTACGTTCATTTAATTGCATAAAATGTTAATTTTGTGTCCGATCCAATGTCTGGTTCTCCGAAAAACAATTCTTGAAACCTCCATGGAAATTTATGATTTTATTTGGATTTTTTTTTAGGAGTTCTGAGTAGCATCAAAATGCTCAGGCGATTGCTAGCTTTCAGAAAATCGAACAATCAGCCCGATCGCATCGTGGGTTCTCCAGCAATCGCCGATCGAAGATTATCAATTTTTTTTGTCGGACGGGTACTAGTACGGGGAAAAAACCAAAATTTAAAAAAAAGTCAAACTCTTTTGTCGGAGTTGTGTGCGGTATCAAAATGAAGGTACATGATATTTGTGGCCGAAAATGTTGATTTTAGCTCGATCCGATGTCTGGTTCTGAGTAAAAAAAATCTTGAAAATGAAGGCAAATTTGCAATTTTCTTTGGAAAAGTTTTCACACAGCCGTGAATGGTATCAAATTGAAGATAATCAAAATTGATGACGTACAGTTCTGCTTTCAGCCCGATCCGATGTATGGTTCTCCGGCAAACATGATTTGAACAAACCCCTTCAGATCGGGTGTCGGAAAATTCATGATTCCCCCTGGAAAAGTTTTGACAGGGCCGTGTGTGGTATCAAAATGAAGGTACATTCAATTGATTGCGGAAAATTTTCATTTCGTTCCGATCCGATGTGTGGTTCTCCGGCAAACAGGTTTCGAACAACCCCCCGTGCAGAGGGGTGTCGGAAAATTTGCGATTTTCCCCGGAAAAGTTTTCAGAGGGCCGTGTGTGGTATCAAAATGGAGGTACATCCAATTGAATGCGAAAAATTCAAACCTCAGCCCGATCCAATGTATAGTTCTCCGGCAAACATGTTTTGAACACCCCCGTGCGCAGAGGGGTATGAGAAAATTCACGATTTTCCTTGGAAAAGTTTCCAGAGGGTCGTGTGTGGTATCAAAATGAAGGTAAATTCAATCGATTGCGGAAAATTCAAACCTCAGCCCGATCCGATGTATGGTTCTCCGGCAAACAGGTTTTGAACAACCCCCCGTGCAGAGGGGTGTCGGAAAATTTGCGATTTTCCCCGGAAAAGTTATCAGAGTGTGTGGTATCAAAATTAAGGTACAATCAATTGAATGCGAAAAAATCCAAGTTCGGCCGAATCCAATGTCTGGTTCTCCGGCAAACAGGTTTTGAACAACCCCCCGTGCAGAGGGGTGTCGGAAAATTTGCGATTTTTCCCGGAAAAGTTCTCAGAGGGCCGTGTGTGGTATCAAAATGGAGGTACATTCAATTGAATGCGAAAAATTCTACTTTTGGCCTGATCCAATGTATGGATCTTCGGCAAACATGTTTTGAACAACCCCCTCAGATCGGGTGTCGGAAAATTTATTATTTCCCTGGAAAATCTTGGTTGAAGCCGTGTATGGTATCGGAATGAAGGTACATTCAATTGATTGCGGAAAATCTTAATTTCGTCCCGATCCAATGTGTGGTTCTCCGAAAAAAAAATGTTGAACACCCCCTAGCGCATTGGGGTGTCGGAAAATTTACGATTACCCCGGAAAATTTTTCACAGAGTCGTGTGAGGTATCGTTAGGAAGGTACGTTCATTTAATTGCATAAAATGTTAATTTTGTCCCGATACAATGTCTGGTTCTCCGAAAAAAAAATCTTGAAAACCCCCATGGAAAATTTATGATTTTCTTCGGATTTTTTTTTTCGGAGTCCTGAGTAGCATCAAAATGCTCAGGCGATTGCTAGCTTTCAGAAAATCGAACAATCAGCCCGATCGCATCGTGGGTTCTCCAGCAATCGCCGATCGAAGATTATCAATTTTTTTGCGTCGGACGGGTACTAGTACGGGGAAAAAACCAAAATTTGAAAAAAGTCAAACTCTTTTGCCGAAGCCGTGTGCGGTATCAAAATGAAGGTACATGATATCTGTTGCCGAAAATGTTGATTTTAGCTCGATCCGATGTCTGGTTCTCCGTAAAAATATTCTTGAAAATGAAGGCAAATTTGCAATTTTCTTTGGAAAAGTTTTTACACAGCCGTGAATGGTATCAAATTTAAGATAATCGAAATTGATGACGTGTAGTTCTTATTTCAGCCCGATCCGATGTCTGGTTCTCCGGCAAACATGTTTTGAACAAACCCCTTCAGATCGGGTGTCGGAAAATTTATGATTTTTCCTGGAAAAGTTTTGACGGGGCCGTGTGTGGTATCAAAATGAAGGTACATTCAATTGAATGTGAAAAAATCTGAGTTCGGTCCAATCCGATGTATGGTTCTCCGGCAAAAATGTTTTGAACAACCCCCTGCAGATCGGGTGTCCGAAAATTCACGATTTTCTTTGACAAATTTTCTACAGAGTCATGTGTGGTATCAATATAAAGGTACATTCAATCGAATGCGAAAAATCCTGATTTTGGCCCGATCCAATGTATGGTTCTTCGGCAAACATGTTTTGAACAACCCCCTGCAGATCGGGTGTCGGAAAATTTATGAATTTCCCTGGAAATTTTTTTTGAAGCCGTGTGTGGTATCGGAATGAAGTACATTCAATCGAATCCGAAAAAATCTAACTTCGGCCCGATTCAATGTCTGGTTCTCCGGAAAAAAATTCTTGAACACCCCCTCCCGCAGAGGTGTGTGAAAAAACTTACAATTTCCTTTGGAAAACTTTTTACAGAGTCGTGTGTGGTATCAACATGAAGGTACATTCAATCGATTGCGAAAAATTTCAACCTTAGCCCGATCCAATGTATGGTTCTCCGGCAAACATGTTTTGAACAGGGTTCCACACATACCCGCGTTTAAACATATATTTAATTACAATCATTGCTTCCAACGGTCTGAAAATGTTATTTCATGCATGAGAAATGATGAATTATTGAATTTGATATGTGTCAGTATGAGATCGCCTCATCCGAACGATCCTACCTCAGCCTGGAGAGGAGAACAAACAATTGTGTCAAGATTTACTCCAAGTCAAAATAATCAGGAATTATTCACATTATTGACCAAACCTTGCAGCATTCTTCAATTTAATTAATCAATTATTCAATTATTGAAATATATTTTTTCTGTCTCGTTTTCTAAATTAAATGATATTCATATCGAAATGATATCCTCTAAAATTGCCAACAGTTTCATTTTAGTTGACTATTATCGAGCGACATTTTCGAGTCGATTGTTCAGTTTTAAATGATTGTATAAAGGGACAGACAATTTCCCAAAAATATCACCAAATGCAACAATTCTCCCTCTTTGTCAGAGAAGTATCATCTTGGCTTCCGCTCATTGAAAAATATCACTCGCTCATAAACGAGGCCATGTATATCATTACCATAGTACCCGAAACGACCGCTCTATCAATGACCATCTCCACCGTACTTTCACTGACAGCAGCACCGTCGCAACAAAATATCTCATAACACGCAGATGTCGATTCGCTAAAAAGGATGAAAAGATTAACATGAAACCTGTTGAACAGAAAAAAAGTTTTATTTTTATTAATTACTCCCAGAAAGTAGGTCAACGCAATCTGTATAGGGAAGTGATTCGGGCGTAGCATGTGCGCGCGCACCTGGCCCTAGTGCACTTGCACTTCGGAGATATGGATGCAGTTTGTTGCACATGCAGTTGCAGCTTGCACCAGCGACATTCTTCGAAACCTGATCGGATCTTGGTCCACGATGCAGCCTCTCGGCCGTAGCAATGTCCTGTGCAATTCATCTGCCCCTCCCTCCCCCTCCCCCCCCCCCCCCACTCATCAACACTTACAGATGTGATAATGGCACAGGTATATTGATGTCGTCCACCAACGTAACAAAGACAAATATTCGAATAGCTGTGGTTTTTGTGAGCCAAACTTTTTCAGGACGAGGTTTAAAATATAATAATATATTATGATATATATATATATATATATATATATATATATATATATATATATATATATATATATATATATATATATATATATATATATATATATATATATATATATATATATATATATATGTGTAGATATGTAGATATGTGTGTGTCTGTATATTGATATAATATACTCTCTTACATCTGCTCTAATATATGCATTCTTCTATTCAACTAAAAGGCTTGATTAGTTGATACTGAAAGTGGACATTTAGTTGCCGGACACCATGGTCTCTGATCTTGACCGATCACCCAACACACAGCCATCTAGATACCTGTTGTTGTTGTCGAGAGATGACCCACAGCCCACCAACAAATCGCACCCCATCCACGACTAAACATTCCTCCGGCGTAACGTATTTTGTGGTCGTTTAAAGCTCGGACACGTGGAGGTATTTGTCGTGAGGCCGAGGCAGGTGCACGTCATTTTAACCTCTACGGTATAGGCCTTCGCATGTGTTTAGCCTCATTCTCCCATCACACACCCGAGCGATCTGCACCCTGGCTTTAGCAGACACTGATGGGAGATGTGGTTTGGGAGAGTCCATGAGAGTCGATTCAGTAACATAACAGTGTTTTGGGGATAACTTTTGAAGGGTTTGATATATCAAAATTCTAATACAAAGGAGACTCAAATTTTTTTATTTTTTTTACCTTCCAGATGGGATAAAATATAACTATGTAACTCATGTATCATAATTGTCTAGCGTATACGGCTAAAAAAAACATTTTTATTTGAACATTATTGAATATTATTTGATATGAGAATTAAATAATTATAACTGTTATTTAAGGTGTCCCCAGTTACCATAGGGCAAAAAGTTCCAACCAGGGTGTTTATTTTAGAAAATAACACAGTATCGAGTTAGATTATGATACATGTGTGTTCCAAGTTCCATCAAAATACTGTTTTATTTGGCCTGTAGAGAGCAAATTTTTTCGAGTATGGTAAAATTGGGTATTCGCTTCGCCAATGGACAATGGTCAGCTATTTTAAGAAATACGATCAATATTCCGGAGGTGACTCCCTTCCATTCTCAAGGTCATAATGACAATACATTGGAACGATTATGAAAATTTAGATAATTATTTTTAGATTTTTTTTATTAACACCGAAACTTGATACAAAATTATTATCTCTCAATTAAGGCTATGCATGAAAGGTAGGATCGTTTGGACGGGACACCAGAAAAGTGATCACCATCCTAGAGTATAATTACAAATAAAAATGTCATCAAATAAACAATAAACCAATAAATTAACAATAAATCTTAGGCCTGGTATTACCAACGTGGGAGTAGCTCTAACTGGCAGTTTGATATAGCTATCACCATGGTTACACGTGGTATTTGTTTTTACAAACTCTCAGATAAGGTCTAACTGGACTTGGTAATACCGGGCCTTAAGGTAATAAGACCAGAGTTGAATCAGTTTTGAGATGATACGTCAATGAATTTCATCACATTCTTGATATTCATTGCTTATTATCCTCAAACTAATAGAATTCACTGAAATAGAAAGTCATACTAATTGAAGAGTATAAAATTATCTTGGAGATGATATACTTTATATTCAATTACACTGGTTCATGAACTTTTTTTTTTATTGAGATGATTTTTTTGTATAAGCACCGTCCGTGCACCCCACCCCTTAACCATCAACGCGTCATTTCCCTTCAAATTCCCAACAAGCATAGGCTACCAAAACTCCAAGAAAAACGTTTAAACTTTAAACGTTTAAAAATACTCCCAATAATTTGTCCTCCGCATTTCAACGGCCAACACTTTCACTGCTCGCCTATTTAATCCCGACATCTAATAGCTAATAGCAGCCGTGTTGGTTTATATAAAAGGGCATCGTCAACCGTCTTGTCCGATTGTCGCACCTGCGCACTGCAAGCGGCGGTTTGTCTTGCCGAACGCGCCGTTCTCAGATCGCGGAAGTTCCAACTCTTCTGACCACATGTCTCTTACTATCACCTAGCAACGGCTTTTAATCAACTAAACATGATACAATACAACCTGGAAACGTTGGACTTATTGATGGACGGTGGCGGGGATCGAACCAGGTCCGATATGCCCCTCCCGTATCGGATCACATGAAGCGAGCGCGATAGCAAATCCGTTTTTTGTATCAATATCGAAACTTAATACCGAGTAATTGTTCCACGGTTAAGGCTATGGATGGGAGGTGAGATCGTTTGGACGGGAGATCACGAGGGTGATCTTACCACCCCGAAATATCAAATATCAAATATGACATCAGCTGGACCCTTACCGCAGACGTCGGGCTCAGGTTAGGTCCGAGCTTGGCGGGAGTTGGAGGCTCGACTGCCGGGCCAGACGAATAACGACGCACGTCGTTCGTCCTAACGCATAAGTCGCGAACGAATAACGTCCTAGGCTAGCCAAGAGACCAGGACTCACATTGGTTAATGCTTACTAGGAGAGCTAAATACCATGACAATACAAGATAATAACTGAAGTCATGGTCTATTAGATCGCAAAAACGTGACCTATATTTTATCCCACTTCTAGAGCAGAGCTAGATTCTGTGCTAACAACAATGGAACTACACAAGAACTGGACACGTTACTATGGTACCTAGCTCTCCTAGTAAATAGAGTACTAGATACTCCAATGTTAGTCCTGGCATCTTGGAGCTAGCCAGGACTAGGACGGACAGTCGCGGTAAGGGTCCTGTGTCTCTGTGTTCTGGTCCTGCTCGTGTTGGTCGGGCCGATGTTCGCGCCGCGGCTAGTAGGCCGTGTGGTAGTGGCGGTAGCTGTTCGGCGGGCGGACACGGCTGGCAGCAGGTGAGATGTCAACAGCCACCTGCACCCGTAGCTGCCAGCCACCACATCTCGAGCACGAGCCACGCCGCGGGCTACTTACACACTAGATAGGACTGCGATTCGATATATCGGCACTTGGAATCGATATGTCAGGACGTGGATTCGATATTTCAGGACTTGGATTCGATATTTCAGGACTTGGATTTGATATTTCAGAACTTGGATTCGATATTTCAGGACTTATGAATCGATATTTCAGGACTTGGATTCGATATTTCAGGACTTATGAATCGATATTTCAGGACTTGGATTCGATATTTCAGGACTTGGATTTAATATTTCAGAACTTGGTTTTGACATATCATGACTTAAATCCAACATATTGGAAATTCAATTCGATATATTAGGACTTGGACGGTGAATGAAATTATGAAGTGATGATTTAGGTGAAAACGTTCACACGTTTAACGCATGTCCTATGCGGGACTCGAACCCACGCCCAACTGTGACTTGAGAGTCTCGTTTCATTTGCGCACTTGTTGCATGACGTCACGTGCTGCCAGGTTCGAGACCATCAGTTTTATAAAAGCTTATACTGATATATTATATATATATATAGTTCTTCTTTTATATAAATAGAATTGGTACCCAATGGACCTACCAGCAATTAGATTATTTGGGGGTACGAAGAGCGAATGATTTTAAAGAAGCGATGTCTTTTCCGGGGCTCGAACTCATGTTGGCTTGATTTCTGTTTCCAGGAGGAGCCTCGGATATCTGAACCTGCGCAGAGAAGCGGCGCCTAGAACTGAATTTATCCTGAGATTTCGTACGGAGAGAAGAATTGGTGAGTAGATATTAAAGTTCTGCATTTCCATTTTCCTATTCTGATTGGTTCTTGAACAAGAACAAAATAACAATTCAGAAAATGTGTCTTATTATGTGTTAATTAATGTTCTTGTTAAAGCGTCCCCAGCTTCTCTATAGGGTAAAAAGTTCCCCCCAGAGGGATTTCATTGATTCAATTGATCAAGAAACTTCAGCAGTGTATTCATGCGAAAAAAATAACAGAGGTACGTCACAAGTTGCAGACAATATTTGTCTGAAATTCTAATCATTCAAATGTTATATAATAAAGCAGGTGTAAAGATCACTTGTATGTAACAGTAACACTCGATATTTTTGTCGTCGATTTTCCCCTCACAGCGTACCTTTATACATACAAATAACATATGTAACATATTGTGAATATCGAGAACGTAAAAGAAAGGTTTCCAGGGGCATGAGGGTTCTTGGAGGCTCTGGAGGCTGAGGAGGCTCTGGAGGCTCTGGAGTCCCTGGAAGATCGAGGGCTCCTGGAAGATCTAGGGCCTCTGGAAGATCTAGGCCCCCTGGAAGATCTAGGGCACATGGAGGCTGTATAGGGCCCCTATAACAGACAGCTGCCAGGGTATGTCTAAGATATATAAATACTCCACTGAGATTATCGTCCCTACTTCTTATAACCGTTACGAAACATACGTATTAAATCAGTTAATATTTCAATCAGGCTCTGATATACACATGTCAGTATTACAATCTGCTGGTGGTTGTCTTCAGCTCGGTTAGAAGACTCGAACCTCCCAGCGGTAATGATGTGGTATAGGGGGGACCACCGCTCGTAGCCTCCACGTCCCGCGGGCACAAGTGCACAAGGTGCTGGTGGTTGTCTGTAGGCTCGAACCTGCCGGGCGGTAATGATGTGGTATAGGGGGAACCACCGCTCGCAGCCTCCACGTCCCGCGGGCACAAGTGCACAAGGTGCTGGTGGTTGTCTTCAGGCTCGAACCTGCCGGGCGGTAATGATGTGGTATAGGGGGAACCACCGCTCGCAGCCTCCTTCTCTAGCAGGCACAAGTGCACAAGGTGCTGGTGGTTGTCTTCAGGCTCGAACCTGCCGGGCGGTAATGATGTGGTATAGAGGGGACTGCCGCTCGCAGCCTCCACAAGTGCACAAGGTGTTGCGCCAACGGTCGAGTGGTATACGGGCCGAGGCGAGGAAGCCCGTACATCCTGCGCAATGTTCAATTAGCCACCTGGATAACACCACGCAAAGTCAGGACTCTTCGAACACGTCTTGGAGCTGCTTGCGTTGAGCCCGTTCACGACGCTAGGCTAACGCTAACTCGAACACTAACACTAACCGAACACTAACACTAAACACAAACGCTAACGCTAACTCGAACACTAACAATAACAATAACGCCAACACTAACGCTAACTCGAACACTAACACTAACACTAAACGCTAACTCTAACACTGACACTAAACGTAACTGAAACACTAACAAATAAACGCTGACGATAACTCAACGCGTAAAACCCACAACGCTAAGCTGATGTGGAACAGTCTTGTCTATCCTTGGTCTTTCTACACGCATGTTAAGCGTAAGTCTGACCAATCTGTAGCAAATGTTCATATCTCTCCGATCAGCTTAACTGCTAACTATAGGTAAACATGTCAATCATAGGTCAACAGTAGCCTACCAGAGGGAATATTCTTTTCTGTATTTTGATTTTTCGTGATTTTCCTCTGTAGTCTAGAGTGATGCTGGGATGGTTCCCCCAATATAGGCCACTACCGCTTCCTTTCTATTATCCTTCCCATTACGTTCAAAACCTTCATCTTATCATCTCCTTTATCATCCATCCGACGCCAATAGATCTCAGTTATCATTATACTGCGTCGTTAAACCCAATCGGTATAAAAGTACTGTCCTTGAACATATACCGATCACTGCTCGCCCTATATAGTGTAGGCTTATAATATGAAACTATAATTCTGATTGGCCGATATTTTCGCGTTCTACGTTGGTTGGTGTGTTTTGTGAATAGACAGTCTCGATTACGTATTCTCGTCGTACGTTATGCGTTGACGTTAGTGTCGTGTTGTGAATGGGTCTTTACCTGCATCGAGACGCTGACTTCAGGTTACCATGGCAATCAATCAACAACTTCTGAGAATGAATGGTTATAACAAGATATCGTGAGCACCGACTATGAGGGCTTTGCGTAAGAAAAGATTTAAGTGATACCATTATATAAAATGCCCTCGAGTTCTGTCGACTCTAGCTGGCGGTGGCTTGCGGTCTTGCAGAAGACTGTTTGACCGTCTACCAGCAGAGATAAAAACCCATTGATTCATTACTGATCAAAGCTGCCATAAGAAGCTTCATTGGTTGATGAAAGATCAACATAGTGGTATGGGTTATTTAAACTGTTGACTTCAATTTTACGCTTTTGTTCCAAATTTTTGAATTTGAATCGGTATAGATGTTTGTCATGTCTCCCAAGGAAATCGTAAATGACCTGAAATAAAATTATAATATATATATATATATATATATATATATATATATATATATATATATATATATATATATATATATATATAGAGATGTGTGGGATATTTTAGCCATGTCATTTCTTTTACGACATGGCTAAAATATCCCATATATATATATATATATATATATATATATATATATATATATATATATATATATATATATATATATATAGTCCTAGACTTGAACCAACTAATTAATAAGAGTTGAGTGACGGTTTAATTTGAAGCAAGTTTTTCTGAAAGGTATAAAAACCGTATAAACGTTTACATTTCTAACAGACTTCATACATGATACGTTCAATGTGAAAAAATAGAGATTTATATACATGCACATGGTGGTAATTAACGAACCCATCAAGTGCCAGATTATACGGGGGTACGAATGAGCAGGTGACAGTGAAAGGACGAAGTATAAAGACAGGTGAAAGGACGCTCACAAAAACTTATGCGGGACTCGAACCCACGCTCAACGTTGACTTCAGTCAGTTGAAGCGATGGTTTATAGCTTTATCCCATTCTCGTGATTCGTGATTTTACGACATCACCGCGTAATAAAAGTCGAGGCATGCAGTTAAATGATATGTAATTAAGAGATACGTTTGGGGGAACAGAAACTACTCTGCAATTAGATGAATGTTGCTACTCGTCGACGTTATTCAACATGTGGGCATCTCGTGACCGACTGAGCGTCCGCTCCATACACACCTGTGGCCATGTCTTGCCTTTGAGTAACAATAGGAAGGCTAGCATTGGTTACCGTGGTGATAATAACTTCAAACTGCCGGTTAGAGCTAATACCTCATTGGTAATCCTAGTACTTGGCCCTGTGTTATCAAGTCGCAGTTATAGCATTTATCTGAGAGTTTGTTAAGGGAAATAACATGAGTAACCATGGTGATAACAACGGTGATGAAACTTTAAACTGCCAGTTAGTGCTATTACCACGTTGGTAATTCAAGCACTTGGACCATGTGCTACCAAGTCGTATTCAGACTTTATCTGAGAGTTTGTGAAAACAAATATGAGCAACTACGGGGATAACAACTTCAAACTGCCACGTTGATTACTTATTTATTTATTCATTTATTGAATATACATATTCAATAAAAAGAATGTGATGAAATTCATTGACGTATTATCTCAAAAATGATTCAATTCACAAAAATAAAATGTCATATATTAATTGAATAGCATAAAATTATCTTGGAGATGTGAACTTTTCATTCAAATACACTGGTTTTTAAAAAATGAAATGAATATAGTAAAGATAAATTTCTCGATGTGTGTGAGCACCGTGCACGCATCCCCTTAAAACCTAATATAAAAATAATTAGAAGAATAAAAATAGATTATCGCAGCGGGAATCTTTGAAGATCCGAAGATTCGACCCAAAATCGTGAATACTATAAGATATTCCAGGGAAAGTTCCTCGCATTGAAAAGCAACTACAATTTTCGAAAGCGTACACATTGTTGTAGCAAAATCTTATCTTCACAATCATCAAAGTGTGTACGATTATTCAGTTGTTGATGGACGACCGTCTGTTCTCGTTGGGCCATCAGCATATAAAGAGTTACTTTGTAAAAAGGGGAGTAAACAAAACGTATACTTGGGTTACACCTGTACATAACTTAGTGTTTAAGGTTTGAACACAAATCAGGTCAACTGTTCACCTGTTACTCGCTACCAACCTGAGTCGGCCGAACACAAAGACGAACTACACACAGGGAAATACACACGAATTATTAAAGGACGTCAAAACCCTAAAACTAGATTTTGATGAGTAATTACGATATTTATTTCCCTAATTGTAGAAAAAACTAAATATCATTATCTCAATTTCAGAATTTTTTTTTGTCTCCAGAGACCATGAGTCATGACGTAAGCATTACCAATTATGTATAGAAACTTGAACAGAATCGAGTAAAGCAACGTCATGACTCAAGGTCTCTGAAAGACAGATACAAAAATTATAATTTCTGAAATTGAGTTGATGATTTCTAATTTTCTCTGAAATTGAGGGAATAAATATCGTCATCATCCATTAAAATCTAGTTTCATTGCTGTGATGTCCTTTAATAAAGTCGAGTCCATTTCACTTGGATTCGAAACGAAGGTTTCCCACATTTTTATGACGAGTAGTCTTGGAAAAAGATATGAAGTTTCTTGAATTTCATTTCATTTATTTTTATTCCAAGTATTCCAAGTATATACTTTAGGAAAATGATTTCCTATAGATAGGCCTATAGCTAGTAAACTTTTACTATTACGAATAAACAGAGAAGAAAAAAGAAAATCAGTAATGTTTACCGAAATATTCGATCGACTAAGGGATGTACAATGTCGACGGTTGAGGGTCTATGTATGTAGACCTCGCCAGGCCCTATTATTTATAGATTGAGCGAAGCGAAATTCATTTTTGATTCACACTTTGAAGAGACTGAAGAAATGTGATTGATTGATGTTCACTAAAAGAGTGAGTTACCACGACAACATGTCAAGTTCTTGTGTATTCATATTCTTGTCAGCACAAAATACCAGCAATGCACATGAGATGGTCTCCGCAATATGTCGAAGTTTTGCAGAGTATATATATATATATATATATAGTGACTTTTCGCCCTTCAGTTATTTGTTTTGTCTCAATATCATGCACCTAGCATACGTATGCAAACATACCAGTCATGTAATCTCATGTTAAATATAGCTATGGGCCTATATAGCCGTATAAAAATATAATAATGTGTATATAGAAAAAAAACAGGCGCGGCACGCGCCCTGTTGGGCAGTGTGGGGCTGGGCACGTTTTTTTTTTCAGAATTGGGTACTCTCATCTTAACTCGCGCCGATCCGTTTTAATGTTATATTTGTCGACGTTTAGGGTTTAGGTTAGGGTATGAAGGTTTGAACCATGAGATTACAGTCTACGTTGTCCATTCGACACAAACCTGAAATCGAACCACCTAACAACATAGAAATGATAGACGAACCTTATTCGAGTAAAACGAGTAATAGACTATAAAAAAAAACTCTGGATGGCAAATTAGATAACCAATTGGGATGAACGTCTTTAAAAGATGCAGTTGCGTTTCTTATCATAAACCCCGTCCTAACGTGGCGGAACTACTCGAAACCATCCCTCTCTATATATATCTAGTTATATAATGGTGATATTTGTATTTATATGTTGGTAAACGACCTTCTTTCGTGGACACAAGTATAATATTACACAATGCGCGAAACGACAAAAACCCCTGCGCAAGAACATGTGTGACCGATCAACGCCAACAAGAAGTTTCTCTACGACCGTCCCCCCTATCCAACAGCCACACCGCCCAGGTGTTCCGGTCCGGCCACTCCGGCACAAGGTGGGATGCGCTTCGGGCACGCGTTCGGCACGCGTCCACCTGTCCTCTTCCCCTCCACCCCTCCGCACCTGGCACGCGCCGCGCTCGGCCAATCAGCGGCGTGGCCACGCCCCCCGCGCGGCTCATCAGCCAATGGGCGCGAGGCAATCAGGTGGAGGGGCTAAGTGGATTGGCGGCGAGCGCGTGGAAACGGTCAGTTATGTTTATTACCGTGTGAGTGGCGGGTTGTTTGTGCAGTGACCTGTGTTTATAGCGATAGAAGAGCAAGTGATTCACAGTATTCTGGGTTATCGACTCAGGTAAGTCAAACTTTCAATTACTTAAAAACTATTATTTATCTTGATTGACTAAACTATTATATTTTCTGTGTATGGTATATATTTTAATGAACATATCTTTATATAAATCGATGTTTCAGACCTGATAAAAATCTATAAAATGTTTTATATAGTAGCCCTATGAAGTAAAATCCGAATACTTATTTTTCCAACTAATATTTGACAATATACCCGTATATATAAAACGATTATTTATGTTACCTACTTCGAATAAATTGACCAATCAGACACATTAATGACGTACTGAGGAAAACCTACTGACAATGTATATGCACTAAAACCTGCAGATACTATAAATACATACTCATCATAACTCAACGTACAAAGAAAATCAAAAGGCGTAGAACATTCGAGGCCTTTATTCTATTTTAATTTCGGCCGAGTATTTATTTTGACCGCTAGTGTACACACATGTGATTGATTTTGATTTTGAATAATATGTTGAATCTGGCAACCCGGCCAGATTTATAACAATGATTTGTAATCAAATCACGAAGTGATTGTTGTTTGATTTTAAAATCTTTATAGATCGGTTTTTATGTCTGTCATTTCAATTAATCACTCACGCGATTGCTCAGTTATTGCATGTTCGGAAATATAATAATGATGAATACATAAAAAAATTATCGATTATTAAATGTTTTTAATATTCTAGCATTTTGATGCGGAATATAAAATTCCCATACAGTGTTATTTATTTAATTTTGATTTCCAAATGTTACCTTAGTATAATTTACGCATTTACTTAAATATACCTGCAAATAAAACGTGATAAATTCAGAATAGATATTCATTTTTGTTCTCTGGATGTTTCTGGTTGAGATTGGTTTGAAAGCTTTTCCTCTTTTATCCGTCGAATAACAATGTGTAATGAAAATAAATGAAAATAATGACTTTATTTGGCGAGAATTAGCCTGGTGACCATTCTTACATCTTTAACTTCATTTTTCATATTCCAATATTCTTTATTTTTTTCATTTTTATCAACAACGAAACTCGATACAAAATCATTGTTCCCGAAATATACTGTGGAGGAAAGTTGTTATGGTTTGAACGGAGCACCACAAGGGCGATCTCACCACATATAAGAATAATCAACAATATAGGATAATTTATTCAACAACAACAAAAGAAAATCTTGAGGAAATAATCATTCTAGGGATAGTTATCACAATTGTGGGATTTGGTTAAATTTGGGTCAACACAAAAAGTATCATGGGGAGAAGAAGAAAAATAGGCCTGTATATTGAATCTTCTTACTAACTCATTATTATTCATATTATTCTTATTCTCACTATCTTTCCAGTTGAATCAAAACTTTATTTACAGTTTTAAATCTAAATGAATAATCCACTGTACGGTGATGCCATATACATATCTCAACCATGCGCGAGACTTGATCGACTGCTTTATTCTTACTTATTTGTTTATTTCTTATAACATTTAATATTCCAAGCTCATTGAAGGATGTGTGTTTCAATTTTATTCAGTATATTCGGTCTTGATTAGTGTCATAAATAATAAAACAAGCTTAGAAACATGATTTTTCGATAAAAAAAAAATACCCGGCGCCTCCACAATTATTAAATTTTCTATTCATAATTTTTTTTTCATTCGTATTTCTTCTCTGCTGCAACCTCGTTGATTACATGATACGACTATATCTGGGAGGAAACACCAAACTTGAGTTCGCTTGAGGCTAAGGATGAGTTAGTAAGACCGTTTCTAAGCGTCACCTCTTGTGCTTCAACACTTAGAGGCTGTCTTGTCACCATGTTACATTATGAAACTATATAACTTGAAGATGTATTACAATCGATCAAGTGGATTTTTAGAAATCGATTGATGAAATTTAGGAAATCCCCACCTTGACAAAACGTAACGAAATTGAGAATATTCATTCAAGTTCTCATCAGGACTACCACACTAACGGCCATGTTTACAAGTTTTACGATCATCTCAAGCATTGTCTCCATCTTAAGATTCATTCTCAATGTACTCCTTCAAGTTTTATGATCTTTTATACCTGTGAAATCACCCTGGTGGGAAGTCTCTGCGTTATAGAGACTGGGGACGCCTTAAAGCGAATCGGGATGGTTTCTTATCAGGGACTTTTTCTATCCCATCTGAAGTAAAATGAATAAATAACAATGTAATTTGAAATAAAAAGAATCGCCGATACCACTAGACCTTCATTATCATTATTATGCATCGTTGAACACAATCGCACAATCTAAAACACATGATATAGGCCTATAATCTCTTCTCTCCTCATTGAGTTCATCATTGATCGACGCCAATAGATCCATCTTAGTCATATTATACGTCATTGAATTCAATTATAAGAAAATTATAGTATATTGTCATCAGTCATTCTACATATAACCATATGCACTTTCCATGTGTCGAACCCTAATGTGACCATACTAATATACTTCCAGCAAATTAAACGTCAGTTTTCAAGTAAATACAAATATAGACCACATATGCACACCTAATTATATGTTCTTGACGTCATCATTAATCATGACTCATGTGTGTGTGTGTTTACCTGATTAAAGATTATATGACGTAATTAATCGAGCACCACACATGTCGGCTGCTGCCGCGATATGTTCCCGTGGGACATCATTACGCTCACGATACTCGTACACTGGCGGACAGACAAAATGAGGCAGATATTCAAATTTGAATTAAAATGGAATCCACGCATATTTTACCGCTTATTTCACACTGTTGTGAAAAGTGCGTGTGTATATCGCTGTTGGGTTTAGTGCGTATAATGTCAGTAGTTTCTACAGGATATGTTATTATATGGGTGGATTGCAAGAACGAAGTTTAACCCCGGTCTACTTTAAACGCCGTCTAAGTACAAAATAGCATTGTCTCTGCCATGCTATTTTGTACTTAGACGGCGTCTAAAGTGGGCCAGGGTCTAAACTTCGTTCTTGCAATCCACCCTATGTGTTTGGTTTAGTCTCAAAACAAATGTCTGGATATATCATGAAAAAAGGTTTATATACTTGTATGATGTGCTCCGTACTTTTGGAAACTGAAATAGGGCTGGTTTTATTTGCAACGAAAAAGTATATTCATAGACAGTCCAGTCCTGGTGTCAAAATCAATTGTTTTTTATTTAAAATAGTTTATAGATAATTATTTATATTCGTTGACAAAACCGCCTCGAAGTTTTGAAACAACCAAGAGGTGTCGCTTCAAAACAGTCTTATACTAATACATCCTCAGCCTCAATTGAGAAACGATGATTTTATATCAAGAAGTCGAAATAATCTTTTCAAAAGTGTAGCCTGTGAATAATGTTCTGGAAACATTCGAATCCTAGAGTCAAATCAGGAATGAATTGATAGAAATATGTTTTACTTTCACGATATTTGGGTTGTTAGATCGTCTTTGTAGTAACCCAGACAAACGATCCTACCTTTGTTTGAGGAACCATGATTCCGTGTCAAGTTTCGACTATATAGACAACTATTTTCATAAAATGGAATAAGAAAAAAAAATGCATGTAGGCTGGCTTATGTTTTTGGAACATTCGAATCCTTGGTTGAAATCAGGAATAAATCGATTAAAATATGTTCTACTTTCACGATATTTGGGTTGTAAGATCGCCTTTTCAGTGACCAAGAAAAACGATCCTACCTTCAATTCATACACAATGATTGTCTATTGATATTAATAACGTAAAAATCTTCCTGTTGTATTGCCATGTTGTTCGATCGACCGCTTTCCACGACCGCCAGTGTAGGCCTACTGTTAATGTCATTAGCCATCTCCTGCGAGTCACAATAAGCCGGTTTATCTCAGTACTCTATCTAGACGAGCAGTCATGTCAGCAACACACGTGATGGAGAAGCCTCATTGTTGGGCATTGTTTGCAAAACAAAACACTAACGCGAGTCGAGAGGATAATTTGCATGATGGAATATTGCATGATGTCATTTTTTCATTGTTTGAAAGATTACATATATAGGGATCTGAGCTATAAGTGAAGAATTTTTTTTGGAAAATGAAAATCGTAAACTCAACGATTCATTGTTGACAAGATAGGATCGTTTGGATGTGGTACAACAAGTGCTGCCCCCTACAATAATCTTTCGATCTCATCACGTGATATATAATTATATAATATATACCTTCATTGATTAATATCGATCTTTACAATAATTAAATACACACACATTTATATATATATATATATATATATATATATATATATATATATATATATATATATATATATATATATCGATTATTTCTCAATTGACTAATCATTTGGTGAAACCGACTCTAGGACTGCGTTTTACACAAAATACAAATGTGGTAACTATGTCTAATTATCAATTAAGGCACACAAATCTGCTTGTTAACCAAGGGTGATAACACGTTGATGGTCTCGTTTGGCAGCACAGGGATGCCTCGGTCCTTCCTGGTGCGACATAACATGCGAGACGCTGATTCGCCCTCGTCGAGATACTCGCCCGTGATTGGCTCGGACGGTAGACCCAGCTCGCTCGGGCCACGGGACAGCGCCTTCTCGCTCGTCTCGCCGCACGACGCATGCGCACGCATGGCGGCCAAAGGTGAGAACCCCATCTTCCGAGTCATATCGGACCCTGGTTCGATCCCCATCTGTACAGGGGTGCATCGTGGTTTTCCTCTGTGGGTTAGGCATTTGCCGGGATAGTTCCTACAATACAGACCTTAACCGCTTCCTTCTCACTATCCTGACCATGGCGGCCAAAGGTTATAACTCCATTTTCCGAGTCCCTGGTTCGATCCCCGTCACCGTCCATCTGTATATAGGGGTGCGTCCAGTTTTTCCACTGTGGGTTAGGCATTAGCCGGGATAGTTCCTACAATACAGACCTTGACCGCTTCCTTCTCACTATCCAGACCATAACCCAATACCCTGTTCACACTATGTTCACTAACTGCTGTTAGTACTAACCGAGATCAAGCGCTAACTGCGTTTACAGAACGGAGTTATAGAGTTTGATGTCAGTTAGTACTAACCACGTTTCAGTTAGTGGCTTAACAGCAGTTAGTGATCATAGTGTGAACGGGGTATAAGGGAGACGAAACTCTCATTTCATCATCCCATCATCTCATTAATCATTCATTCAACGCTATAGTAGATCTCATGTATCATTACAGTGCATTGTTAACCTAATATAATTTTATTTAAAGAAATCACTTTTCACAGTGTATATTTTCTCCGGAAAAGTGTCGGAAAATTTTCGAGGTTGGTCGAGTTTTAGTTTAGATTCAATTATAACAAGATATACTGGTTATGCTAGCTTGTTAATCTCATGCCTAACTTGGCTTCGTTAACGGTCGTAGCAACTCATTCTTGCCCTCAACTGGGAAACAATGATTAGGTATCAAGATTCGATATTTAATAATATCACACTAGCTAGGTCAAGTCGATTCAGGTTATTTTTTATGCTCTACAAAGTTCATTTATGAATATTGCTCACTTATGGACAATGTTTCTGTTCTTGTTTTCACAGACGGTCATATAGTATGGGGCCCACCACTGAGCCCTCTGGTACCCCACGCTTATCCCACCTACCTGTGGCCTCACCCCTTATTCCTGCCGTATTCCCATGTTCCTCAGCACAAGCGGGAGGCTGCGTCTCCAGAGAGCGCTGGATCGGACTCCATGGACAGGGAATACTTCTACAACCCCGAGAAGGCGCGATTAGGTGAGCATATTGCCAACCTTATACACGACCCTCTTATAATAATAATAATATCGTTCATTCCGTCACTCAGATCAATGTTATATTCCCACATTTTTTTATATGCTGCTTAACGACCCCACCAACAGCTAGGTTATACGGGGGTACGAATGAGCGGATGATAATGAAACGAAGAAGTGATGATAGATGAAAGGATATTTACAAAAAACCATGCCTTATGCGGGACTCGAACCCACGCCCAACCTGACCCAATTAGTTATTTTGTTAGAATATCCAGATATTTTTTCCTACATAATGAAAAAATCAGATATGTGGTAGGCCTAATAATTATAGCAATGATTTTATATAATAACGAAAATGTTCTGGAAGTGGGAACTGATAGCGTATGTGTTGCATTGTGAATGCGCCTTGTATCATGTTGTGACCTTGCCTTGTTTGCAGCGGAGGAGGAGTACAGCGACGTGCCTCTGAACCTGTGCACCAAGCCGCGCCGCTCGGCCAGCATCTGGTCGCCGGCCATCTTGTGCGAGCAGCGCCGCGTGGAGGCGCCCGTCAAGGAGGAACCTCCCGCCTGGACCAGCCCGGTCCCGGCGGCTCGGCCGGCCAAGACCGCGTCGGCGGAACGCACGTTTCAGGTGAGCAATCCTGCATCTCATACCACATAAGGGGCTATTCAAGGACAGGTGGGAGGTTTCAGATCGGTTTCAGTGGAGAGCAAATAGTTGTGATGTTTGTTTTTCAACTTTTTTTTTCAACTTGACCACAAAAACCGAAATGTCTATACAAATATTGTGATTCCCAACTCTTGTTTATACTCGCATTCATAAACTGACTTGCAGAGAAATTCTCGAAACCCGGCACCTCCAGTGATTTCTCAATAAAACACAGAAACAATTTGATAATTCAACAGGTTTCGTGAAAGTTCATACCACATCATTCGATAAGGGGCTATTCTTCGGACGTACAGGGGGAAGGTTTCGGATCGGTCTCAGTGGAGAGCAAATAGTTGGGATGTTTGTTTTCATTTTTTTTTTTTTAATTGACCACAAAAACCAAAATATCTACACAAATATTCTGATTTTCAACTCTTTTTCATGGTCTCATTCATAAACCGACTTGCAGAAAAATTCTCACGACCCGGCACCTCCACCGATTTCTCAATACAACATGGAAACAATTATTTATTCTAACGGGTTTCGTGAAAGCCTTAGAAAATACATATATTTATATATATATATATATATATATATATATATATATATATATATATATATTTTTTTTTTTCTTCTCAATCAATTCTCTTTGATACGATCCAATACCGAGATATTCATAATTTTGGTACAATAGCCATGTCATAAAAGTTACGTCTCGACCCGGTATATAAATGTGTTTCTGTTAGTGTGTCTACGATGTGTATAGGCTCTTAGATAAGTTATCGATCTACCCTCACTACTCGAATAACATAATATATGCATGATTAATTTCGTTAATGAAAACAGCCTTGTACACACGCCAGCTTGTGTGAATAGTCGTCAGCAGATTTGACAATCAATACCTCGTTACGTCGCAGATCTAGCCACCTTGTTAACAGGTGGCTCCAACACCTGTGCCATTGTCTCCGGCACAGGCACAGGCTGAAGGTGCTACATCAGATCACATATGGCACTATACGGCGTGTAATAAGTGTTCAATATAGTCATGAAGACATGCGGTTATCAGTTGGAGAAATCAGGAGATGACCTCGGATAGAATTCGCCTCATTTCTATATTCTCATTATTAGAATTTACTAGATTACCTGATAATGCCACAAAACTATGAAGATCTAAGTTGGATGAGGAACCATATTGAAAAAAGTTTGAAGTTGATAGCTGTAGCCGTTTGACCTGTGGAGAACCGACAAAAAAACATAAAAACGAACACCAATTTTTTTCAGTATGTCAAATCGAACCCTCGCTAAAGCTGGTCTAATTAGATAAGCGTTGGCGAAAACCTCCAGCCAGTCTTATACCCCGCTCACACTATGATCACTAACTGCGGTTAACAATGTAATGTGCCGGAAAGAAATATCGAACCCTAACTTCGTTCTGTGAACGCAGTTAGAGCTTAACTAAAGGATCAAAATCCACCGCCTTCTCGAAAAAGAACATAATACGCATTGTCGCATTGTTGGTTCAAAGCAAGGCCATCTATATTATATTTACATCATGTACATCATATAGATGGTCTAGTTTAAAGACAGTTCGGGATATCGACAGAGAATCTGCCAGTCTATTATACACAATATAAAAATGAACAGTGAATCAAACAGGAAGGTGGCAATGTTTTTGTCAAATGAAATTTCTGAAGGGGAAGAGCCGAACCTTTCCTATTTTTACTTCCGTATACGGGTTGCTCAAGATTTACAAGTTTCCATCAGTTGGATTTTAGTATACCGGTACAGTTGAGTTTTGGAGTATTAATTTTCAGGACAAACGAATTTCAGGACGACTGGTTCTGAGCAGGCCTACAGTTTATTGGTACCCCCTTCTATTTCCAAGCATATATTGTGCATCATCATAATTGTACAGGTATCGGCAAATTAATTCTCATCCGTTACATTTTATGGAACAGAAGAAAATCTCCTCCACGAAGGAAACATTTCGATGGTTGATTGAACGTTTGTTTATGTGTGTTCCAGTGCAAACAGTGCGGTAAATCGTTCAAGCGCTCGTCCACGCTGTCCACCCACCTCCTGATCCACTCGGACACGCGGCCGTATCCCTGCCAGTTCTGCGGCAAACGCTTCCACCAGAAGTCCGACATGAAGAAGCATACCTACATACACACTGGTGAGTACAGCACACGGCTCTCGGACACCTACCGCTAGACTAGATCAGGACACGTTAGGTTCCCGCTACTCGAGGTGAATCCTTTCTGCAACTATCACTTGAAAGAACGTCCTAGTCCCTGAATAGATCCAAGGACTGAGGACTTTGATTGGTTCTAATTCACTATAGACGACTTGGTTACCATGATAATACCAGATAATAACAAAGTCACGGTCTCTTGGACTGCAAAAACTTGACATTCTTTGTAGCCCATCTCTTGAGCAGTGCTGAGACTTTGTGCTTACAACAATAGAAATACACAAATACTGGACATGTTATCATGGTACTTATAGCTCTACTAGCAAACATTATCCAATGCAAGTCCTAGCCTCTTGGAGCTAGCTAGGTCTGGGACGGTATTTCAAGTAACAATCGCGGTAAGGGTTCTGCATCCATGAAAGAAGAAGGTGTCTACAAACTAGTTCATTGTAAACACTTGAGCAATTGTGGATCAATTCACTCTTCAGGTTCAAACGTTTGATGCTTCTGAAGGATGAAGTTGTGTTTTCAATCGTGAATCTCGTCCTGGTTAATTATTGAGTCTCAAAATACCAAATCAGTATAGCACATTCTCTTTAAGTGGACACAACATGCACAAATCATTGCAAATATCAACTGTTGTCGTATGCAATTTTATATCGAATTCTTCAATTTGTATCAACATTAATATATGTCACAAGGTCTAAGAACAAAATAATAATCCCCGAGGCTAGGAATGACAAGGTATGGGTAGGAATGGTAGGATAGTTCGGACAAGCACTAATTGAAGACGATCTTACAAATAGTTGATTATCATCGAACAAACTTTATATAGGCCTACCCAAATAGTAGATTCAGATGACGTGAATTGAGACCCTTATCGATCTGATGTATACAGTTGACATTTATTTGTATTAATATATGTCAGTATATTGTTCACAAAAAGATCAGAATTGGTATGGCTACTTTAATAGTCTAGACTATGAGACATTTTTACCCCTTCTTCTTCCTTTGTTCTTCTTCAAAAGCTTGTCCACATATTAATAACCAGACCAACATTAAATGTTTGACAGAATTCATTTATAGTTCCATGTTATTTGATTACTACAGAAAATCGAATCGAATCAGAACGACATCGTTTTTATATCTGGACTCATAGATATTTGTATAAGCGATGTGATTGGTGTTCTGGACGAAGCGATCAATATTCCGACCAGAGTATTGTTGTGTATTGCTTCTAGCTAATAGTGAATACATATTACAGAAACAGTCGAAACACTTTCTTCGTTTAGAGATACAAGTCTGTTTGCAGCCATTGGTTTTATTTGTGTAATCGATCATTCCAGTGGTCAATTGAATATGCAAATATTACTCCAGATTTTACCTAATTTAGAATAAACAGATAGAAGTTTAGCTACACTCAGTAGCGGTTTCCCATGCAGTCTCATTAGGGAAAAATGTTACCACCAGGGGGATTTTAAAGATATAAATGATCATTAAACCTCAACAGTACACGATGAAAACTTAACAAATTCATCACAAGATGGAGACAATATTTGTAGGAAATGCTGATGATTGAAATTTTATAATAATGAATGTGGACATATCACTTGTATATAACAGTAACACTCGATATTTTCACCTCACAGCGTACCTTACATACAAATAACACGTAACATACTGTGAATATTTATTATGGATCGACAATATTTTATAAGGTTCTCCTCTGAATGGTGTGAAGCATTCTGACTGCAATATCGTTTGTATGTTATATTGACACTGAAAATATTGCGCAGTGGGTGGGTCCCCCTTAATAGAATAGGAATATTATTATAGGATATATTTATAGCCGAAAGAATCCAAGATTGAAATGTTAAAACAACAATAACCAAAACTTTTGACAAATTTCAATAAAATTGGGCGAACAATTTCTAGAAAAACAAATGCTCATCAGTCAAGTCAAGTTATTCCAGCTAATCTCAACGCAAACATGTATAGCGTTTTCCCGGTAAATGGTTTATACGACAAGTCTAATGAATATCATTTCCTCGGCTATATCCTGTGCGTGCGTGCGGGGTGAATGAGCAGTGTCCTGCCGGGGGCGGCTTTACGTGTCCACCCCCCCCCCCCCCCCCCCCCCCCCCCACCCCCAGCCGATAATCACCAACAACACGTCGGTCAGCTACAAATTGTATACACGGAGCTAGCCATCAATTCTCACGGCTTACTTGATTATTTATCGATCAAGTCGCTTCGAAAGCTTCGTGCGAGCTCAACTGTCACTAAACTAAAAACCAGTCCTACTTTTACTTTTGAATAAGTATGGCAGAGTTCGTATATATCTATATTTGTCTGTATTCTTTGGTTTCTATAATTTATTCGTTTAATGAAGAAAATTATTCTACCTTCGATAAGAAATTATCGTATAGGCCTGGTTGGTATAGAACGATTTCGTCAACAAAATAAGTGGGCGTATATTTCGAACAGTTTCGAATTGAAACTTTTGGCGGCCTTATAGTCATTAAAGAGTCTGTCGTTTGGAAACTGAAGGAAGTTGGGCGTGAGTTCGAGTCTCGGATAAGGTTACTGAAAATATGTTTCAATTTATTTCCCAACTCGTATACCCTAATAATTCTTATGAGGTAAGAATTGTGAGAATATTTTCAATTCTAGAACTCATTAAGATTTCACTGCGTATGAAATATCTACAAAAATAAAATCTTTGAAATGAAATAGGACATATAATTTTTTGGGGGAAATCATGCAAAGGCAGATGTATTCTGGTCTGGTGGATATTGCTCATAGGAGAGAGTTCGGCGGAAGATCTCGTATACTTTAGCACCTTCTACCAGCCCTATCGAATGTCGAGGAATTTCACGACACTCGGTCGAGCCGTTTCGGAGGAGTTCATCCTATAACATGTGACACAAGCTTTTCATATATAAGATTATGTCTTATTTGCATAGTAGTCGAATTTCGATCGTAAAATGACCGCTCTTCCACTTATAGCCTACTTAAAACACAGGATTTCAATCGAAAAACAATAATAAACATATCAGCAAAAAAAGCATTATCGCAAAAGTAAACTATGAATTATGCTACGATAATTAACAATAGAAATGGGAAATAATATTGAAATCATTGATGAGTCGTGGCAACAAGTGTGTAGCTCGTGGAATGAAATGACAGGTGTTGGGTTTAATTATCTCCAGCCGACGTAACGAGTTTCACAATCGCTTCTTCAGCAGTCGATCCATCGCGTCAGACATAATAGTGCTGTATCGATAGATTCCTTCCGACCTCTCGAACACTTCGACTACAACAGGCGTATCGTGCATTCGTTACAACCACCCCTTAAGAGGCCGCGGGAGGCGATATACCGGAATATCATTGTGGATGATAACTTCGAAACTGGTATCAGTTATCGAAATTCTAATAAAGAGGAGAAACAGATATTTTCAATACGTTCAAGATTGTGCAAATAATAGCTATTTATCTCATATCGCACTGGCGTCGGAGCCGGGGGAGGGGAGGGGCAGGGGGATATTAACCCCCTCCCTCAACTTTTGGCCAAGGGGGGCAAGGGGAGGCAGGAAAAAGGTCTTGCAAGACACAATTTGAAAAGACGAGAACTAGAAAAGACGAAAAAAAGAAGGGAGAGAGAAGGGAAGAAAGAAAAAAAAAATATGTAGCCGCCCCGGTGATCTAGTCAACTATCGCTAGCGGTAGTAACTGAAGTCACCGTTGGGCGTGGGTTCGAGTCCCGCATAAGGCATGGGTTTTTGTAAACGTCCTTTCACCTGTCATCTCTCCATCGTTTCATTATCATCCGCTCATTCGTACCCCCATATACCTAGCTGTTGGTGGGGTCGTAAAATGTTTTTTTTTTAGTTTTTCACTTCTGACAATTATGCTATATGAAATAAACAGTTATTACTCACACCATCTTGAAGGTATTACAAATATCTGTGTTTACACAATTTCGATATCTCAAACCATTCGAAAGTTATTATAAATAAACTGATATTTCGCTAAATCGACTCCGATGGACTCTTAAGATCACATTAATATACGCGATAAAATACAAATTGGCGTGAAATATACCTGTTTGGAAATACAGGATTTAATCTCGAACCAAATCTTAATGCTATCGTTAGAAGGAAAGACAGGTGCACAATTCTAGATTATTCAAATCGTTGGATCTTCGTTCTAGTTATGTTTAATTGGTATACGATGATGAAGATGAGAATGGATATTGTTTGCTTGACGACCCCGCCGACAGCAAGGTTATTTGGGGATACGAATGAGTAGATGATAGATCAATGAGGGTTTCGGAACCCCATGTCTTATGCGGGACTCGAACCCCGCATAACTTTATGAGCTATCAAAGCTAGTCTTTGATAATCATGATGGTTATAAATATGACTATTAGATTAAATTAGTATTATGTGTCTTTCTCTCTATAAATATAATAACAGTCAATAGTCATTATCAATAAATATGAGCAATATGAA
The DNA here is from genome assembly GCA_907164805.1 of Brachyptera putata. NCBI lineage: Eukaryota > Metazoa > Arthropoda > Insecta > Plecoptera > Taeniopterygidae > Brachyptera > Brachyptera putata. The sequence goes on from OU015465.1 coordinate 1,188,445, forward strand.
TCAAATCATGAGCAATTATGAGACAATCAATCAGATTAGAATAAAATGAATGAAAGATTAAATCAACAGAGTGTGGATTTGAATCGTTATAAAACACAAAGCAGACATTCAATCACGCTTTTATGAATATATAATTAATTAATTAATCTATAAAATGAATATTGAAGAATATTATATATTATTTGAGCTGTATAGTATCCAAGGCGAAAAGGTCCTCCACCAACTCAGTAACTGAAGGGCTGGAAGCGAGTGGACTAGTCCACACACAAAAAAATATGAAAATATGTGAAAATTGTCATTTTATTATATGTATTATATATAAATGACTATTAAACGACCATTAATGACTATTGCTATGAATATTATATTGCATAATTGCTAGTAATTAGTCTTAGCTGATCAAAGCTAGTCCTAGCCAGGTCTAGGACGTTATTCCATGTGACAGTCTCGGTATAGAAGCTGAGGGGTCCGACTATACCCAGCCAGTCATTATAAAAGCACGTTACTTATTGAAGAGTTAATCGATAATTATTAAAGAGCTCTGTCCGAGGTGAAGGAAGTTAGGACTGGTTATGGGGGGTGGTGGGGGAGGGAGGGGGGGGGGGTGACACCCCCAACGACGTTCGTAATCAAACATTCATACCACTCGGAGGTAGTAAGTGTGTGGGGCTGATTGCACCCCGACACGCGACTATCTCCCGAGCCGACACAACACGAGAAAACTGCTTTTATTTCGTCAAATTGCTTCATTGTTGTGGTGTATTGTTGTTAATCACGGCTGGTTGGAATAGAGAAATGTATAAAACCAGGTCGGGAGGAAAGAATCACGTTATAAAGTAGACAAATGTAGACCTAATATAGCCTCGAGAAGAATTTATTGAAATTATTACAGTTATTGTGAATTATTAAAGAGAAAGAAAATGAGAAGAATAAATAGATCGAAGACCTGTTGTATAATATGTCTTCCACTCATAGCCTTAATAACAATGATTTTGTATCAAGTTTTGATGTTATAAAAAAAAATGTCACAATAATATGATTGTGTCCATATTATGATATCTGTTATTTTCTATCTTGCACACAGTTCAAGATTTACGATCATTTCTAACTGTGAAATCACCTAGCGTTAACTTCTTCCCTATGGAAACTGGGGGCGCCTTAATTTATTATTATTTATTTTAACGAGTACCCAAACATCTAGACAGTCCATGTCAAGGAGGGTCTACCAATAGGCGCTGACTTCCCCCTCCCCCCTCCTCCCCCCCCTCATCACACGTAGGGATTCTAATGTGAAGCCGTACAATAAGGATGTCCAAGCCCTGATTGGGCGGCCAAGTTCAGCCAGATAATTGGCTTATTAGAGCGACATGCGGAACTGATCTGTTTAACCAGCCAGAAGAACTGGAGTTCGATCCTCGCGTGCGACGATAATCAGCAGAAATAAGCAGTGAAGAGATAATCCTTTTCGAGGGGAATAGAACGGATAATATGTCGAAATATAGCTACTTGTATGAAACTACCTATAGGCCCAGTATGTTAGTCGAATACTAATCCGCCACGGTAACTTTTAGTTAAGGTACGGAAATAACATATGTTAGCAAGGGTGATAACAAGTTAATCCACTGATTATTGCTTAATCTAAACTATCAATTCGTAAAACAGGGTCTAAATGTAGCAAATATATACCTTACCAACTTGTATCCATGAAAGAAATAAGTCATCTACCAATTGTATAATTGTGAAAAGTTCGGTCATTTTACACAATATTGCATCAACTTGGAGGATTCAACGCTTTTGAAAGATGTAGTTTCGGGGTCTTATCTTGAACCTCGTCTTGAAATCTCATTATATCCTGAAAAGTACCTGACACAACTATTCAAATATGTGACTATGATATCATATTTTATAGCTATCTCATATATCGATACATCTCAGAACAAAAGCTGCTAAACATTAACCCGATTAATCGATCATCTAGTCGCAATCGAATATTATCAATGATTAAATATTAATCGATACTCGAATATTAACCGATAATCGAATATGAATCTATCTGCACCACAATAACCAGTAAGTGTTGGAGCTCGAAGCGTTCTTGCAGAATTGTCTACAAATCAGAGCCCGAGTCATAAACGAGTACAAACCTGTTCAATAAACCGTTTAAAGGCTAATATATTCAGTGTTGCCAGACCGTGGGAAATATACCACAACGTGGGAGAAAATAGTGCTCTGTGGGAGAAAGGTAATTTTGGCCAAAAATCACGAAAACGTGGGAATTTTCACTAGTTCTTTATTAAATCGTATTAATATTTTTCCTTTTTTTATAATTATTTTCAACTTTAATGTTTCTATTTTTGAATATTAATTCGCTTGTGCATTATTTCAACCGAAAAGGTGTCTTTTACTTAGGCTCATTGACCATTACATGTATTTGAATCAGTTTTGTTTTGCGCGTTGAGCGCGTTCTCGAAGTCACGATGCTAGAGCAAACGTTGTAATAGAGCGACTATTGAAGGCGAGCGCTGAGCAGCAGGGCAGCCAATCGAATTGAAGAATGAAAACCAAGTAAAACTGCGCCTTTGACAGTGACAGCTGACAGTGTCTGTGTGCCGTGGCACGTGGCCCGTGTGGTCGTTTTGTTTGATTCTTGGCCAGGAATTTAGAGTAAGTGTTGTCAGCTATAATATTTGGTATTAATATAGAGAAATTAGTACGTACTATTTACTGTGATAGGCGTTCACGCCAGCATGAACTATAATTTGTGGTTGACGCTGAGAACCTAAGCTAATATTTACGTTTACTCTTTTTATAGGTCCTATTCATGAATTAATTATCTTGTTGAGAATATGAGTTTGGGGCTAATTCTTTTGCTATTCGGCAACGAACGTTTTGACAAATTCTATTTACCTGGTCAAATTGCCTTGGTCGTCTCCAGTGCCTCTCCTCACAAATCATCATAAAAATGTGAAACAAAACATGAAATTAAGATCTGAAGGGTTATTATGATTTTCTAGAAAATGAGGGAAATTTGATTCACATGTGGGAATTTTTGATGACCTCCGTGGGAAATCACGTTCACGCAGTCTGGCAACACTGAATATATTACACGTATAACCCGAGTTATCTTTAAATACATGTATTAAAATAATCAAACAACACGTAATTAATTCTCGAGACGAAGATAAAAGTCGAGATACAGATTGTTCAGTGATTGCGCTCTAATTGCTGCGTAATTGCATGACGTGTAATTCATGGCGAGATTCGCAGAAGGAAATGTGGAATGCGTTTATAATTTATTGTTTTAGTTCGAGTTGTATGAACAGTAGGCCTATATGTACACTCGCGGTCAAGTAGTGTTTTTATAAATCTGAATAAAATCTATGCTCAGTCAACGGCTGATTGTTTCATAGACAATGCGTTGAGTTCGTTTGCTCATGGCATTGCCTTCTAGTTTTAGGGCGTATAAATCAGCATTTACTCTTCAAGATGCATTTCAATGCAGCTTGATTTCTCTCTCTCTCTCTCTCTCTCTCTCTCTCTCTCTCTCTCTCTATATATAATATATATATATATATATATATATATATATATATATATATATATGTGTTGACGGAGATTCTCGTGCTGTGCAGCCAAAATGAACATTCACAATTTGTTACGGGTCATTTGTATGTCACGGTACGCGGTGGGATGGCAATAGACAGCGAAAATATCTAGTGTTACTGTTACATGCAACTGATCCTTCCATCTGTGTTATTATAATATTGAAGCATTTTCGACAAATATTGCTTGCATCTTTTAATGTATTTATTAATTACGAATCTCGCACTGTTGAAGTTTTATGATGATTTATATCTGTGAAGTCACCTTGGTGGGAACTTTTTTCCTTATTGAGACTTGGGGCACCTTAATTGAATGATGGATAATGATGATCTTCACTCGGTCCAAATCGGGTATCTTCGTGACATATCGGCTCTTCTATGCGCTCCACAGGTCGCCACATAAAACCGATCTCTCAGCGAGACTCAAACCTTGAAACCGAGTTGAGGATTACTCAATATCTCAACATTTGATATTCTGTCTGGAGCAACGTGGGGCCAGATTGCAACCGAGTGGTGCACAGGGGTCGGGGGGGGGGGGTGAGTTCACCCATCGGTTGTGGCCATTACTGCAATCTGCCACGTCTAGTCTGTCTTGCCTGTGTTCATATATCTTCGATAAGTTTAACTGCTAGTTAGGTGAAAATGTCAATCATAACTCAAGAGTAATCTCCTGCATTTTGAGGATGAGTTTGTAATTAAGTGAGGGTTGTGGTAGGACTCTCATAAATGGCTTCAGAAATCTATTGAATCAAAACTCATGGTCATTTTTCATATTTACATTTTTATTAAAGACGATAGTATGAATAATTATAAAAGTTGTTTTCATTCTTAATTTTCTCGTTTAGGATTAATTCAACTTTCAAGTTTTGAATATTATTTTGAATTTTAGCCAACTTGGTTAGAATATATTCTGAAGAAAATGCAACAGATTATTTTGAATTTTAGTCAACTTCAGTATTATGAACTTTGAATAAAATTCAACATTGTATGTAACACATTTCAAGCAAATTATTCCCATAAAGTCTGTAGAGTTTATTGACATGTTTATATACCCATCATCTCACCGGACAATAGAAGAGGAAACTACAAAGATCTCCGACACTTGCTACACATATTGGCGAGACAGACTGTAAAGTCGCTACTGGCAAGCGTGGCAAGCGTGGCAAGCGTGGCAAGCGTGGCAAGCGTGGCAAGAAGCGTGTCCCCTCGGTTTCATGGCTCGGCGCTCGCCTAATTATGCCATGTAATTGGACCATGATTTAAACGCTAGTAATTGTTTAAACATGTGCTGGCGATAAAACGTTAGGTTTATTATGTAAGATGGACTTCAACGGATAGAATATGTCTTACATATAATTACACGGCGTTCCGCTTCGAAGATAGCCTTTTAAACGCCGACATTTATAACTTCTGGTAGGGTCGTTTAGTTCAACGGGACAACGATATAGTTGCGTGAACCCAATAGTGTTTAGAGAGAGTCAGTCAATATAGAAGATTAAAAATAAAATATTATTGTCCGTATTAAAATGAGAAGGGAAATACACATGAATAATGCCGTATCGATTAGATATAGTTCACGATTTTATGCAAAAACGGGTCTCACAATTTCAAAAATATAGAATCTATTTTTTGGATAATTTGTTGAAAAGAACAGTTTTCATCGAAAATTGAAAATGTGTTTATTTGTAGTTGCTGTTTATCATTATTTAGGCCTATCAATTTCTTCAAAAAAGAAACTTGATATAATATCATTGTTCCCCCATCAAGGTTGAGGATGATAAGGTAGGATCGTTTGGAAGGGGCAACATAAGGGCGATCTTTCCACCCCAAAGACATAGAAAAAGAAAATAACTCGTTTGACAAACAATAAATCGTAAGGTGATAATTTCAGGGATAATTAATTCCAACATTATAAGGTTATCATCATAAAATCATGAAAATATTGCAGTTGGTATAGCTAGTAGAGTGGGCGGCCATAAAACACCTGTTTCATATAAATATAATCACATCACTTTATCAAATTAACCCCTCCCCCCCCCCCACCCCTCATAGAACCCTTCCCCTCCTAGCCGAACCTCGAGCTCGAACCCTAAATCATGATTAAAGCGTCAGAAAGCTGGCCAGACTTCAGGTATCGTGTGATTATCATCGTCTCATCGCCGGGTAATAGATCCCAATACACTTTTATATACTTAGATTAATTACATTTCAAATATTGAAAACCGATTCAAAAACCGATTGAAGTCGATTTACCGTTTGACCTGCGGAGAACCGACAAAAAAAACATAAAAACGAACACCAATTTTTTTCAGTGTGTCTAATTGAATCCTCTCTAAAGCTCGTCTAATTACAGTTCAAATATTGAAAACCGATTTAAAAACCGATGGAAGTCGATTTAGCGAAATATCAATTTTTCTAAACTTTCGAATTGTAGAGATATCAAAATTCTGATGAAAGCAAAACACAGATTTTTAAATACCAATTGGAAATGGTATGAGTTATAACACTATTGGTGGAAACACCTCTGGCCCAATCTAATTGGTTACCTGGGTTTGAGAAGTAGGCCTATAGCTCGTATCGCATAATTGTCGTGGGTAGGCCAAAATAGCTGAACAAACACGCTTTATTTAGCACTTTTAACAGTATAAACGCTTGATAAATAGACGATATAAATGGAATAATGTTTACTCAAATCATCATAAATTCTGTGATATATTAGAATTTTGATATTTCATACACCGTCAGAAAGTTGTCACAAAAAATTGATTCCACTAAATCGACTCCTTGCCATCTCAAACAGTATTCAATTTAATTTAAGTGAATTTTATCATCCCCTAATTGTTTATTCACCAATCATTTCAACAAATTACCTCCAACATTTCCTCAACCCCCCACACCAAATCAACCCCTCCCCCCCTCCCTCACCCGTGCTAGCTTCGAGTGACGTCTGCCTCTGTTGTTGTTGTTGTTATTGATAATCAATGGTCCTGATTGACACCTGGACGAGCCGGTAAAGCAGCGCTCTCGGCGGATCAGTCGGGCTAATGGCCTGAAGCACGCTATCTCTCTCTAATGCACTGATTCATAGAGATACCGCGTCACAGGGGGGATCCGCGGTCAACTGGACACAAAATAAACTGTACTAAAAGCAAAATTACCCGAGAAAACGACCAAATTAACTCAATATATACCGACTGACCTTAAAACCAACTGACCTAAAACACGACTACCGGTATTAAAAACCAACTGTAGTCAAAACTGTACTAAACACAAAATGAAACTGTACACAAAAAAGAAAACTGAAAAACCAACTGTACACAAAATGAACTGTACTTCAAGCAAAATTACATGAAAAAACGACCAAATTAACTAAAAACCAACTGACCTTAAAACCAACTGAACCTAAAAAACAACTACCGGTATTAAAAATCAACTGACCTGAACTTCTATTTCTCGAGCAATCTGTACAGAAGTGATATTGAGGGATTTAGCTCTTCCACTTCACAAATTGTTACCACCCATCGGATGTTCTACAGGTGATTCCTAGAAATGAAATTTCTGAAGAGCAATCGAAAAGCAGTCAAACTTTCTGCTTCAACTGATCCTGAATTTTGCTCAAGAAGTTGAAGTTTAGGCCAGTTGGTTATCAGAACAAGGGCCCCGGAGGCTACTCTAAGACGTCATATAGATTATCAAGAAAATGTTGCCATTACGTATTTTGCCCCAACGATGTTGCGGATGTCGCGGTAGGATCGTTTACCCTTAGCAAGGCTGGCCACCCTTGCGCGCCGCGACGCGGTAGGATCGTTTACTCCTAGCCAGGCTGGCCACCCTTGCGCGCCGCGACGCGGTAGGATCGTTTACCCTTAGCAAGGCTGGCCACCCTTGCGCGCCGCGACGCGGTAGGATCGTTTACCCTTAGCCAGGCTGGCCACCCTTGCGCGCCGCGACGCGGTAGGATCGTCCGCCCCTAGCCAGGCTGGCCACCCTTGCGCGCCGCGACGCGGTAGGATCGTCCGCCCCTAGCCAGGCTGGCCACCCTTGCTACAGCAGACAGACGTCAACACAAAGCCCTGTGAAGCCATTAGGCACACGTCGAACCGACCGCTGTTTACAGCCAGCCGTGACGCGCGATCTATAGCACCCGGGACGCCCGGAGACCAGCCGGGACAGACGACCGCTAACACGAATATCACCGTCATGTGGGAACAGTTGGGGTGTTTTGAGGGTCTTATGATTTATCAGGACGAGGTTTACAATGAGAAACGAGACTAATTCTTTCGAAAGTGTTGAATATGTGATTACCGAAGATTTTAGAACTATTTTTTTGGAACGTCTTTAGTGAATACAAGTATAATAGGAAATAATGGAACGGATTGATTTTCACCGTTATTTGGATTCTGTTTCATTCCATGGATTATTTCCACAAATATATACTATACTATTTTTTTATCATTTTTTTTAAAAAAAAATTCAAGGTATTCAGACATTCTAAATTTTTGGTCCAATATATTTTGAAAAATGAATTAAAATCATCTCACATCCAGTTTTACGAGAAATGTATGCGTCTATCAAATCCTGAAAGTGTGTCGAAGTAAAAAATCCATGCTTATTATCCGCTCTTATACATGGGTGGAGGTGCCGGGTAATAGAAAACTAATTTATTGTTAACTTGAAGACCATGATTCGTGGATACGAATCAGCGGATTATTGATTAATGATATTTAAGGGAACCCATACCTTATGCCCATACCCTACTTGACTTCACAGTTTCCAAAGCCGTGTCTTAGCTGAATGAGCCAGGGGGGAAGGGGAGGAATGATTCCCTTTATTATCTTTGTTGTGTTACAACTGATAATCATTCATAGAACAAACATAATCAATTAATCGTTCCATTGAAAACATTTAGTACATAAATACCGCCCACATTAAAACAACAGCTTATAGGCCTATGAGGAAGAACCGATAAAAACACCCCTTAACACAAATATAGACCTACTTTACAAGTCCAATACATTGTTCTTGCTAATCTCAGATCTATTCTCTGCTTGAACTAAAACAACTAATTGATTATTACTTTTGTTTTATCAACATCGAAACTTGACCCGAAGCTATTGTTCTCCAATGAAGGCTAAGGATTTAAGTTCAGGATCGTTTGGGCACCACAATGTGTCCTTTAGTCATATTCACTGGAATGAGATATTTCGAATTTCGAAATAGCTCCAATATAATATGTGTGTAATTGATCATTTAAGAGTATTATAAAATGAATTGATTCACTGATACAATCACGAGATTGCCTGTCGTAGAGAACGTGACGCGCCATGTCAGTGGACGAGCCACGCTAGCGTGACCTGAGGAGGGTGTCTGTGTGCACGGGGAGCCTTCAGAGCTTTATTATCACTGGCGAACATTGATCTGTTGACATCACAATTGGGGAATTAGTCGATAGTAAAAATAAACTTCGAAAGTAGTTCTGTCTTGATTTCCTCAATTTGGTTGATGGACTCCCCTTGTCTTGTGTTGCCCCCCTCGGCCGAACGATCCTGCCTTGTCAGACTGTGTAATCACATGTCATCCAACGACGTGTTATATCGAGTGCCAACGATATGACAACAACATTTAAAAAAACGGTACAACGACGTGTCAGTGACGTGTCAGTGACGTGTCAAAGATGTGTCAGATACGGTGTCAGACACGGTGTCAGACACGGTGTCATGAGTGACGTGTCAACAGCGTGTCAGTGACGTGTAAACGACGGGCCAGTGCCGTGTCAAAGACGTAGGTTTATGCAACCCTTATCCCACACGCTGTCACCATCTTGTTGTTGATATATTTGGGTTTCTTCTCCCGGCTAATTTCATATGCGTTTTCTTCTCATGAATCAATTCATTGTGCCAAATTAACAACTCATTGGGTTATGGTGTTCCATTTATACCCAGTGAGCCAAATTAACAATTAATTGAGATATGGTAGTGTCAATATTTTCCCGTATTTCATGAAACATTAATAGTAATGCTCGCGCAATATCATCTAATGACGCGTTAACGACTGCTCTCGTCCAAGGTCTCTCTCAAAGATCTAGGACGAGGTCTTGAACGAGGTCTAGGACGAGTGTTAGGACTAGTGCTAACGACGTGCTAACGACTGCTCTCGTCCAAGGTCTCTCTCAAAGATCTAGGACGAGTGTTAGAGCGAGTGCTAACGACGTGCTAACGACGTGTCTCTTGTGTTTCAGGCGAGAAGCCCCACAAGTGCGTGGTGTGCAGCAAGGCGTTCTCTCAGTCGTCGAACCTGATCACGCACATGCGCAAACACACGGGCTACAAGCCGTTCACGTGCGGCCTGTGCGACAAGGCGTTCCAGCGCAAGGTGGACCTGCGCCGCCACCGCGAGTCGCAGCACCCCTCCGCGCCCTCCGCGCCCGCAGAGCCGGTCTCGAGCACCAGCGAGGCCTCCGCGGCGTCACCCGTGTAACGCGCATGCTGGTAGCTGATCTAAGAGGCCGTGAGAGTCGATTTGGCGGGAAATTAGTTTTTTGGTGATGACTTTTGATTTCCTATATGAGATATCGAAATTCTGAAAACGAAGAAACATATATATTTGTAATACCTCCACGACGGTGTAAGCTATAACAATTTTTTTTTCATGTCGATATATTTTTTACATGACTATATATGCCGATTCATCTGATGGTCAGACGTATACGGTTAAAAATACAGACTTTTTAACCGTATGCGCCTGACGATTATGCGATGCGAGATGAATAGTTATTACTTATACCACCTTGAAGGTATTAAAAATATCTGTGTTTCCTTTTTTTCAGAATTTCGATATCTCACACCGTTCAAAAGTTATGACCAAAGACCTTATTGCACCCCCTTAACGAATATAGCTCCGATACGACAATGTCATATGTCCCACTTGACTTATACATTGGAAGAAATGTTTAACGACAGTGACTTGAACACACTTTAGAGAAAGTTGAACGACGCATCGTTGACAAATTCTATGAACTGGTACTTTTCGTTCTTGTTTGTTGTTTTCCGACCCCACCAACAGCTAGGTTGTATGGGGGCATGAACCAGCCTCACTTCAGTGTTATACTTGTTCGTATTCAGGAAGTGGAATCAGTGATATTGTTGATGGATTAGTTATTGAGTGAGAATAATCGATACGTCTGAGGTCGATACGTCCTAGGTCGATACTTCTGAGGTCGATACTTCTGAGGTCGATATATCGCCTCGGAGGAACTGAAAGACTCTTGATGTGTTAAACGAGACGAGGAAAATGTCGAAGATGAAAAGGAATCAAAAACCTTAAATGTATTCACTCCGTCCAAACGTGTTGAATTGTGTCAAGACATTTATTCACATATATATATATATATATATATATATATATATATATATATATATATATATATATATATATATATATATATATATATATATGTGTGTGTGTGTATATGTTAAACTCTTTTCTCGGGACAACCACGTTTGTTTTTTTGGATACAGTTGTTGAATCTGTCTGGAAAGATGCGTTGTTCCGACGTTTCGACAAGATCGCACTTGTCATCTTCAGGGATCCGTGTTGGTCAGCAGGCTGAGTGAAACCGAACTCTTGTTGAAACTAACACGGATCCCTGAAGATGACAAGTGCGATCTTGTCGAAACTTCGGAGCAACGGATCTTTTCAGATTCCAACAACTGTATCCAAAAGAGCAAACGTGGTTGTCCCGAGAAAAGAGCTCAAGACACACATATATATATATATATATATATATACATGTAGTGAGCTTTTTTCATTTGCCAAAGTGTGTAATGTAGAAATCGATGGGGCCAATATTCTAGTGTATATCCATTTATATGTCAATTTGTGAATATTATTCTTACCTGCGAGAATCCAGGTAACGTCTAGTCGTCAGAAGTGGGCGTGAACAGAGGGGCTGTAGACACGTACGATATCATCATACACTTGTATCCACCTGAGTTGAAATCGTCTACCAACGTAACAAATATAAATGTCACCGTTTATTGTGTATAACTGTGGTATTTTTCATAGTATTACGATGTATCAGGACGAGGTTTAGGATTGGATACTCAACCACATCTTTCGAAATAATTTAATCTCCAAAGTGGTAGCGTGATTTTCTGATAATCATGATGTAAGTTTTTACAATAATTATTCAGTTGGTACACGAACTTCTTCTTCTGTGGACGCAAGTATATCAGTGTCGGGTATATTGTCAAAAGATTCTTCGATAACAAGAATATATCTTTCAATCTATAATTATCAGTGAGAAATTATCGTAAACTTCTTGTCACCAAACTATATTTTATCGACTAGACTAATATGTTTTATTATATAACTGTCCCTCATAGTTATTCTCAAGGTTGGTACGCCCCTATACAACCACCTTGCATGTATACTGGTTCAAAACCAGGCATGCGTCAAACACGACGAAAAATCTGTCCAAACTGAAGATATTTTAAAGTGTTGCTATTTTTTATGAAAGTAATTTTGTGTACAAATGTGTATAGTTCGATTAGTTGTGAGCACTGCACTGTGATATTCCGCGCACGCGCACTCGTCTGTAAGTGAGGAAGTCGACAAGAAAGACTTGAACAGCTAGCCAACCAAAGACTCGAGCTTCCTTCAGGCTCGTCGTGGATCACGTCTCTGACGCGTCGTTGATGCATCTTCTCTAGCGGGAGAGAGAGAGAGAGGTGGATTAGAAGGAGGTGATGAAGAGAGAGGTAGAGTAGAAGAAGATGATGGAGTAGAGGGAGGTGAAGGATGAAGAAATGGAGCCAGAAGAGGGGAAGCGAAGAAGATTAAGTAGAGAAAGATGGAGTTGAAGGTGATGAAGAAGAGAGAGATGGAATAGAGGTGGAGTAGAGATAGATGGAGTAAAAAGAGATGATGCAGAGAGAGAGATGATGTAATGAGAGATGAGAGGAGACGAAACGAGAGAGAATATGGAGAGAGATGGAGTAACAGGAGATAAAGCAGAGAGATGTGATTTAGAGAGAGTTGAGGTAGAAGGAAGTGATGTAGAGAGAGGTCGAGTAGAAAGACAAGATACAAAAGGAGAGGTGGAGTAGAAGAAGAAGATGCAAAGAGAGATAATGTGATGAGATATGAGAGAGAGAAGATGCAGAGAGAGAGAGACGGTGATTTTTACAACGGAATGTTCTGAAGGAACCTGGTTTGTTACATGTAAATACTATGTGTGTGTTTGGGTCGCTTTACACGACCAAAATAAAGTGTTGGTTTAAAATGATTGAATAATACATCGATTTAATTTCGTAAAACATTTCTTGTATTTCTTTTTGTCCGCGTCCTCAACAATACCCACACCTGCACTCTTGATCGCTTCCCCTCCTGTTCATCCCCTATCCGGCCGTTGTTGTTGTTGTTGTTGTTGTTGCTGTTGTTACACGCACCCCAGGTTGACTCGAATCAACCAAACCTATATCTAACCTAACAATACTATTCAAGGTGAGTTAACTTATGACCTAAAAAAACTATCTAAACTCCCACAAAATTAAAATACTAACCAGAAAGTTCAAACTATCTTAAAAACGCTTTCTTTGCATATATGTATATTTGTATTATAAATATATATATATATATATATATATATATATATATAGGCCTATGTATATACAGCACGTGTACTACCCGTCCAATAAACAGCCACGACCAATTCCTAGTGTTTCATTAAAAATTAGAATTCAGTTGAATTTTTTTTTGTCTTGTTTCAATGCGCTCACCCTTATAATGCCGGCACACGACCTACAGGTGGTGTTATCCCATGCCCCCCCTCCCCTTTTGATTAACCTCCCCCGGCAGCCCGACTTCCGCCCCTATGCATCATCACGTGACGAGCAGCGCCCCGCGCGGCAGATGGGCGAAGCGCGGGCGAAGATGTATTGTTGGCTGGCTGATTATCATCGGACGCGTTACGGTACACTCAACTTGGGGGGGGGGGGGGGGGAGGGGGGGGGGGGGGGGGGGGGTTGTATCATCCTCATTGTTTATTGTCCACATGTTTTTTTATAATTTAATATGGGTATCAAGTAGATTGACAGCGGCGGACTGGCACTGGAGACGAGGCGGGGCCCCCCTGGTTTGCTTGGTTTGGATCCTAGTAATCGATGGCTAAAATATCGAGTGTTACTGTTACATAACTGATCTTCCAAACTATGTTATTACGATATTTGTTTCATTAGCATTTTCGACAAATATTGTCTGCAACTTGTGATGTATGCCAATTTGTTGCTTTTGTATCTTGTACTGTTGAAGTTTTATGATCAATCTGTGAAATCCTCCTGGCGAGTATTCTTTGCCCCATGGAGAATGGGGACTTCTTAATTCAACTCTGCCTGTTCTCTGATTGGATGATATTGGAGTACTGAAGATCGTACAACACAGCATTGAGATTTACATTCAATAAGGTGTTTATTTGGTATTGGCCCCTCGACCTTTTTCTCTATTGCAGACATCGATATTATCATAAATCTACATATTTGGAAGATAATTATTTAATTCTTTATTTTAATTTCAATACGGTTCATTGAAAACACTTTGCTTTGATACAACATATAAAATAAATCTGATTGGACCTACTTGATATACTGCACTAGTTGAATAATAATTGATATTTTCTTGAACCGGCGGCTTGGAATTACCATAACATATACGACCAACCACTTGCTCCACTTGTCTCCACAGAAGATCGTCTACCAACATCACAAGCACAAATATAACACTTATGTTTGTGTAACTGTAGTATTATGAAAGTAAATGATTTTTCAGGATGAGATTTGTTTGGGAAACGCAACTGCGTCTTTCAAAGGCATTAAATCCTAAGAGTTTCAGTGAAATTGAAGTATAGTAATCACACTGAAATGTTTACATTCATATTTTGGAAATTTTGTCTTTTTCGTGCGACCGGCACAGCACTGTTTCTAATGAGCTCGTTTCCCGTATAGCCTAGCTGTTGGTGGGGTCGTTGAAATACATGATGATGAATACTGATTATTGTTTGGTGAAAGACCCCACCAACAGCTAGGTTTTACGGGAGTATACGGAAGAGCAAGTAATTTGGATCGTGATATTCACAAATACCTTTGTCTTGAGCGGACTTCGCCTTAACTGAATGAGCCACCGGGGAGGGAATTATTTCCTGAATCGGCTTCATTCAACAACAATCACGAACACTAATTTCAATTCAATTCAAAATTGTTTTTCATCCTTATTAATATTCGATTTGACAGACAAAATTCATGTTAAGAATAATAGTGACAAATAAATATATATATACATTAGGAATAATCTGAGAGAATATAAAGAAAACCTGCCCTGTAAGAGAATAAGAGAATAAGAGAATAAGCCCGCATAATAAGGAATTCCTCCAGAACGGTCGTTCGTCCCGACAGCAAACATGCGCCCCGTATCAGTGCAAGGCGAGAGACGTTTCGAGAGCCAAGTGCGTGCTAGCCCTGCTGTATCGTGCGTTCAAATCACCGACACAAGCTATTCGACTATCGGCCCGAAACCGTGGCTCCAGCAATACACCGTTCTGTAGAACACACTGCCAGATTAAGAAGAACTTATCTATTATAATAAACTTTTATGAATTTGATAGAATAATAAATACAATAAAAATGAAGAGAATAAAGGGTTAAAATAAATAGATTATTGGATGGATGAATGAATAAATAAATGAATGAATACAATGAAGTTGGAACAAAAATGACCAATAATGAAGATTCGAAAGCAGAGAGAAAAGAAAACAGAGGACTTCAAGAATGAAGAGGAAAAGAAGATCAAGATAATGAGAAAATATTAATAAGAAAATTGGAGATTTTCTCTAATTTTTTCTTTTCAACAAATGACAACCAATTGTTACCATAGCAACAAAGTGAACTGGTGAACTACCAAACATTCAGATTGGTCAATTCCAACTGGTGGATATTGTTGTTTGTCTATTTCAACAATGGGTGACGTCACTTGACAGAAGCCTATATGTCGTGATGACGTAGAGTCATGACGGCCTTTAACATCATGTTTATAAATCATGTATTTAGGTATACATGTCTACGTTAATTGCATTGACACGATCCATGTTGTAATTAGGAATTATGCTTGATTTACATACGACAATATTCTGCACATAAGCTTCGAGGCAAGAAGATACAGATTTAATTGTCAGTTAGCAGCACAGCCGTCTTCGTGTCTCTTCTGTTGACCTGTGGGCTTCGATGTTACACTCTGACCACCCATTCACTGACATATATACAACCATATCTTATTCTATTCATTTATTCTTCAACTTCTTTTATCATCCTTCATTTTTATTCCATTCTATATTATATATTAATAATTTGTTCATTTATCTATTCATCTAATTATTAATTTATATTTTTTCACAAATAGTATACAACTTGGTACAAACTCAGATTGATGTAGGGACTTGTGTTCATACATATATAATGGGTAGCGCGTCAAACCGGCAATCTGGAGATCCGGGTTCAAGTCCCAGGGAGGTCCCGATTTCTCAACAGTTTTAAATCATACCATTATAATAACCTACTGGTGGTTGATAAGAAAGTTGTTGAAATATATATATATATATATATATGAACGTTTTTGTCGAATTATACAAAAGTGACCACTCTGGACTTGGGCTAAATATAATTTTCAAAATGTAAGTCCTGCTCATCCTGTGTATGAACATCACCTGGAAAACACTACAAATAATTCCACGCTCCACTGAGGGATGAGTATGAAAATGTTACGCTTGTTCTTCTTCTAATCCGAATATAATAAGTATAACAAGTTCGTCACGATTAATGATTGAATTGGAGATTTCTATGAAACCGTTAAAATCCGTCGAGTCAATTAATTCTGTGACGATGTTGATGTGAGTCCGAACAGATGGCTCATCACCCCCCCCCCCTCCTCTCTTGTCTCTTCCCTCCCCCAGAACAACGCCGGAGAGCCGTTAACTCCACCCCTCCTCCCCTCATGTGACTTGTGATGTCATCGCGCGCGAGAACCTAACACTTGGCGAGGGAAACGATATACTTGCTGGTGGAGGAATAGTGAACATGAAGGCATTGTTTCCCGGGTTATGAGGTAGGATCGTTCGGACCCGAGGGCGATCGCCGCCCTCGGTAGCTCAGTCAGCTGAGGCACGCTTCACACTGAAGTGAACCGTTGGGCGTGGGTTCGAGTCCCACATAAGGCATGGGTTCTTTGTATATGTCCTTTCACCTATCATCACTTCATAGTTTCATAATCACCTGCTGCTCATTCGTACCCCCGTATAACCTAGCTGTTGGTGAGGTCGTTAAGCAACATTAAAATAAAAAAAGGAAACGTGGGTATTCAGCTTCTGCAATTAATTCCAAAAAATAATTTCAGGAATTAATTGATCGTGTAAAGTGGCTTCTAATAAATAATTTACACAAAATTCGCAAACTAAATATTATACACATAGAAGATAATTCAACAATTTCATTTTCGGCACATTTCATTCAAAATGTCTTCCTCTTCCCACACGAGTCTACATATCATCGAACAAAGCGTTAATAACAGTCCATGCAGCCCGCGTGTTAACCTGCTGGGGTAAGAGCCCATAGAACCGACTGCTCATGACTTACCAATAGGGTGGGCTTGTCCGTATCCTTAGCCAGGCCTCAAACAGAATTAGATTATTGTTATTACTCTTCTGGAGGAACAAAGCTTTAACATCAAGTATTCACCTTGATAATAGTTATACTCGAGTGGTATTGTCCCTTTATACGCCCATACAGACGGGGGCGGGGACAGGTCTAGCGGGCTGGACGATTTTAGTGCTATTTTTGTTTTATCGAAATGTGGAATATGATTTTTTTTTATTGATTTGAGTTACTGGGAATGGATGTTTGGTATGTTTGGTGAAGTGCACAAGGACCTGTGGTAACGTGTAATCGTTACACCTTGGGTGAATCTAAGCCCTCTTTAGGGCTAGCCCCAGGAAGTCTCGTCACTCCAAGTATAGCCATGACATAAGAGTAATATCTATAGTTTTCTTCAAAATTTGGGAAATGAATATCGTCATTGTTCATCAGAATCTAGTTTCAGATTCGTGATGTCCTTTAATAGGGGCACAGTGATTTTTTATCACGTTTTGATGGTCACAAAAAAAATAAAAAATAGCCCAATTTTCAAGTTGATCAAGTTTTAGTTTGAATGAATGGTTTCTAGTCTATATTGAGTATAAACGTAAATCGCGCCAAGTTTCGATCCAAGTGATTTAAAATGCGTTAATTCCTGCCGGCTGTGATGACGTAGGCAGAGCGCAGTGGGCGGCATGTGTCCTCGAGAGAAGAGGGCTCCGAGCGACCGTCCCCCCTATCCCACACCACTAACGCGCTGGCAGCTCGCTCCTCGCATGCTCGCTGCGCTTGATTGCTAACGTAATTAGGAGCACGTGACCCTCCCATCTCCCAGGGGGGGGGGGGGGGGCAGGGGGGTCGCTAGAAACAAATCCTTTGAAAACTGTTTCCCTTGATATGGTTTAAGAGCGCATGGGGAGTCGATTTAGCGAAATATCAGTTCTTTGATGATGACTTTCGAATTAGTGAGATACCAAAATTCTGATAAAGAATGAACCCAGATATTTTCATTATTTTTGAGATTCTATACGTAGAGCTATCAATCTCATATCGCATAATTGTCAAGTCTATACGATTAAAAAAAAATGTTTTTTATTAATCGTATACGCTTTCGAACGTATAACTTTCGAACTAGATGAGATATCAAAAGTATAATACGGAGGAGACACAACTATTTTTGTATCAAATTCAAGACGATATAAGTTATAACTATCCAACTAATATCGCCCAATTGTCGAGCGTATGCGGAGAAAAAAGTTTTTTTATAGCTTGACAGTAATGCTATATAAGTTAAATAGTTACAACACCATCCAGAAGGTAAAGCAAATATCTGTTTTCCCTCCATATTGGTATTCTGATATCTCATACCGTTCGAAAGGTATCAGTGAAGAACTGTTATTCCACTGAATGAGTTAAGTATTGAGTGTTTTAAGATCTGTTGCTAGCCGCGGTTATAGGATCAAGAAGTCAGTTGTTGCAACGGCCTGAAAGGGATGGGAGCAGTTGAGATGGGAGATAACAATCTTCTTCTGGGGCGGGGTGGGGGGGGGGGGGGGGGGCGCTATACCAGAGGACAGAACAAGTTCAGCAAACTAACCATCACAGAAACAGTTGTTGAAATACCATTGGAAATACTTGGAATTATTTTAACTACCTTTCTAGATCAACTTTTAGCCGACATAACCACATTTCACAATAATACATGAACAACATTATTAACCAATTTTTATCAACAGTTTTTGTTTCTTATTCGATAGTAAAAGCTGCAGGTACGCTGTCAGTGGTAAACATTGGAACTTGTGAAAAGTCACAAAATGAAGCGCGCGCATATCTCAACAATGAACTTAATTAGAATTGTTACATTGGTGACAGTATTCTGGTTATCTTTTGTCGGCCATATTGCATTAGACGCTCACTCGATCTGCTGATACTCTCAACTTGGATCAACGCTATCATGCACCGCGGTACAAACTACAATTCTGTCTTATATATTGCATTACGAATTCAACTACAGTTGGAACTACTTGATAACATTCTCTAGCATGTAAACAGAATAGTAAATACAGGACTTCACTTTTCGTATAATTTTTTCGTGCTGTATTTTGATTGAAATCTTCTTTGTAGAAGATATCTCTCAAAAATCGGAAAAAACAGTACACTACTTTATCAAGTGAACGTCGAGGATCAAAATAATCCAATTCACAATGTAATATGAACTTTATTTACTACGTGAAACTGAAAGACCCAACAGTTGACCCTCGTGTTTCCTAGCTCTGGAGAGCGTCTGCATTAGGAACTATAGCCTGAGTTGCGTACTAGCATATTAAGCTTAATTTCTAGCGCGCTCATTCTTTGTGATCCGGGAGATGAGGAGCATTTCGGGCCTTGGTTCGAGCCTCACCACCGTCCATCTTCACATGGGTTTCTCGTGGTTTCCCTCTGTAATCTAGCTCTAGGCAAATGCCGGGTTGGTTCCCATACAAAACCACTTCCTTCCCATTACCTAAGAAACCTTCACCTCATCATCTCATTAATCATTCATCCGACGCCAACAGATCTCAACCATCACTTCTTTACGTCCTTAAACCAAATATAATTCTTGAAAACCCATCTAGCTACAATACCCGCGTGGTTCTTGGCTTGTCCAGCAGTGTATTGGGCACGGCATGTGGGATGCGAGGCTGGTTTCACGGCCTACTGGATGGCACGGGCCGCGCTGCGCGTGCCAGCAGTTGCTCTCCTGGCAGTGGATCCCCCTCCCCCCCCCCTCTGGTAGCACCCTCACCTGTCCAAAGAGCTCATCCTCCTCACAACTGGCTGGCAGCACGCTAAGGGCACTGGAGCAAAGCGGGGGGAATCAATGGGGATTATTGGGGGCGGAAAGGACTCAAATGATAGGGTTACTAATTTCGATATCGATGTGTTATGATTTGGGTTAGTGATCGAATTGGAATTTTTGATATTTGATTAGATCGATATCGAAATGATGATCGATATTGATTCCATTAATTGTTTTAATAATTAAAATACAGTGCACTATGGGAGTCGATTTAGTGAAATATATGGTTTGTTTGTGATGACTTTTGATCGGTATGAGATATCGAAATTATGATCCGATAAGAACAGATACTTTTAATGGTTTCAAGATGGTATAAAGTATAATGTTCAACTCAATCGCGTTCTTCTCAAGCGTATAGAGCTAACAAAGCACATTTTCAGCTGAGTACGACTGACAGTTAGATGATATAAGAGGTAAAATAGTTATAATCTATCTCGAAAAGCTTTGTTTCCTCCTCAGTGAAGAATTTTGATATTCTATTCTATTCTATATTGGTTATTCCAGCCAAACAAATGCAACACAATTGATGAGACATCAAGTATCTTATCGAGAAAAAATATTTCTTATAACTTCATTTACCTTTCAATTCACTTTTATATCACTATTAATACCAACCTTCCCCTCCCTTCTCTTATTCACACTTCATTATGTGAATCAATCATTCATGAACATTCAAATCGGTTTGTAATTCCCTCAGATTTGAATATTTCTCGTGTTATTCTGTGTCTTCGGGCGATTCGTTTGTATAAGATCAGAGATGCGATGAAGAGTTTATAAATAATTACAGACGAATTTGATCCACGAAACTACCGGTAATAAAAAAGGATTATATAGTCGGGCTAAGAAACTCGACCAGTTTTCATATAACTTTATAGGCAACTGTTAAGTAACAAATCACTCACAATCGTTGCCATAGCAGCAGCTAACTGGTGTCTAGCACGGATTGTGATTGGTTCATATTAACTGTAGGCATTGTTGTCTTCAACAATCGTCAACTTGAGAGAGAGTTGATTCAATAAAATCACTTTTAAATGATTTTTTTTTTCATAGGATTTAAATAAATGTATCTAGATGATAGATTATAGTGAAGGATTGATTGTACTGTGAAAGGTTACTCGAAATATATTGAAAATATAATTTTGGAAAAAAGTATTTTTAATTTATCGTACCTTTTGTATGAGGGTTTATTAAAAATTTCATGAATAGGCCCAGACATATTTTTATTCTTATGGATAGTCATTATATTAGTTGATGTAGGCCTATAATAATTTTATTAAAAATATTTGATTAGTAATGAAACGCTATCGGTTCCGTACAAAGATATCTGGTTTTCCAAGAAATGAATTTCATTCAGATGTTATCATTGTTGATGGTCGATTTGTCATTGTTGTCTTTCTGTGGCATCACTTAACCGAAGTAAATCATTTAAAAACCAAACCAAACATGAGAGGTTATTAAAAAGCGATCTAAAATACGTGTAAGTGTATTTGTAAACAGGAGGTCATTGCTTGGCCGCCTCGCGAGAGAGAGAGAGAGAGAGAGAGAGAGAGAGAGAGAGAGAGAGAGAGAGAGAGAGAGAGAGAGAGAGAGAGAGAGAGAGAGAGAGAGAGAATGTTTCGGACACGAATGCGAGGAGGACAGGTGCGGTAGAGACCGGTGCCGAGATTAACGGGAGCATCGGCCGCCGGACTGCTGGCCACGGTTCGGCAGCAGGTGCCAGCCGGGCCGTGCCGAGCCGCGCGGGGATCGAACCCGGGCGCGGGGACCCTGGTTCGATCCCAGCCGCCGTGTATCTCAACACCCTCTGTGGTCCAAGCTTACGTCATGGGTTCCTATGATATAGGTCACAACCTTCCTTCCCATTACCTGAGAAACCTTCATCTCATCATCTCATCATCTCATCATCTCATCATCTCAATAATCATTCATCCGACGCCAGTAGATCTCAGTCATTATTATATTGCGTTCAAACCAATGTAGATGATGAAAAAAACATGGGATACTTTCATAATGTTGATAGACCCAATTATGTACGACCATCATACCAGTGAGTCGTGGCCTATATCGTCGGAACCAGCCTGGCATTAACCTATATAGACTACAGAAGAAACCCACAAATAAAACGTGTAACGTTGTACGGTGGCGGGGATCGAACCATGTCTGATATTCCCCTCGTCTCCCGGATCACATGAAGCGAGCGCGTTGTACTTTTGTTATTACAACATTTGACTCATTTGCATTTTCTACAAATCTTGCCTTCATCTTGCGATGTATTTGCTGATTTTTGATCTTGCACTGTTGAAGTGGTATGAACCTAACTTCGCTGGACGAATGGCCATAACCTCGAGATAAACCTACCAAGACATAACACCAACATAGGCCTCCATCTTTTCTTGGTAGATCCATTCGTCTCTGGAACGATCTCCCCCAAGACCTTACCAAAATACTCTGCTTTCAACACTATCCTATTAAATCTCTAGACCCACATTCCAAAATTATACTTAACTACTTTTTGATTTTTTTTACTCTTTTCCCTTTTTGCTCTACTCAAATTTTTATAGACTGTAAATTTGAACAAAAAATTCGCCATTGTTAAAATAAGAAATAGTATTTGGAATAAACTGCCTGAATACATTTACATACATTACAATACAATACATTTAACATTTATAATAAATGGTCCAAAGCTGTAATGAAATGAACGAATGAATGTTTATTCATAACTGTGAGATTCCCCTGGCGGGAACTTTCTGCCCTATGGAGATTGAAGACGTCTCAAGTTTTTCTTCACACTTCAATCTTAATATTCATTTGTTTCTCAGATGCGACTTGTATCTGTGTTTCCTGATTTCCATCCCTAGGTTTGACGCCCCCTCGCCCTTGGCCACCCCTACACAATGCGCACGCAGCACTCGTCTCTGTGCCAATAATGAGTTGATTGTATTCATCAACGGCAACAAAACACTCTGCTGGCAGGCAACAGATGTTTCTAGACGCTAACAGTAGCCGCAGATAACGATTCACGCAAACGCAGCATATGCGGTGGAAGATATGCTCGAAAGCTACACACCTTGGTCTTTGTAACCGATTCTAGGCTTCTGTCAAGTAACAAATTACTAACTGTCGTTGCCATATAACACAACTAACTGGTTCTGATTGTTGGACATTGTTGTCTGTCTCAACAATGAGTGATGTCACTTGATTGAAGACTGGAGCCCTAATCTGAGGATTAGCGGCCGTTCCCAGTCGCCGTAGGGCAAGAAGTTCCAGCTAGGGGGATTTCACGTATAAAAATAATCATACAAATGAACCTTGAAGGAAGCAAAATTAACAAATACGTCACAAGATGCAGACAATATATGTCGAAAATGTTAACGAGTCAAATTTTAGGTAATAACAAAGGTGGAAAGATCAGTTTTTGCATGTAACAGTAACACTTATCTTGATCTTATTCTTATATACTTATGAATTCTTCAGTTTTCTTCTTTCTTTCCACTTATTTTTTTCTTCTAATGTTGCTCAACGACCCCACTAAAAGCTAGTTTATACGGGGGTACGAATGACCAGGTGATTATGAAACTATGAAGTGATGATAGGTGAGATGACATTCACAAAAACCCATGCGGGACTCGAACCCACGCTCAACAGTGACTACAGTTCCTGAAGCGGTGCCTTAGCTGACCGAGCTACCAAGGGCGAGTATCTATAACTTGAAGAATAAGAATAAGCGAGGAAACCAAGTGTTGTATTGCATGCACACCACAATCAATACGATGGCTCCAAGTCACTTAGAGAACACCCGAATCCTAGTTACAGAATCAATCACATCAAATGTTGCATGCTGACGAATCAACGACGAGGCCTCGATACGCATCGCCTAGTGCTGGCAGGCAATGGGATTAAAATACCGAGAACACTCGATATCGTGTGGGCCTATTATAGATTATAGACAAGAGTACTTTGGTCTACAAAACTAGAGTTATGTGAAATGGTTGGTTGGTTTATTATTATACGTATCAAGATACTCATTTACATTAATTACTGAAAAGTCAAGATTTCATTTTCATCACATTTTTATTGAAAATGGGCCTAACCCGAATTGTACAACCAAAATATGTAAAATATGTAATAATATATATACATGTTGTAGGTGACTTTAGTATTGGTTATTAACTGTAGATTTTATTTTCATCATATTTTTTTTATAGAAAATTAGCCTATTCTAAATAGTAAAATCAAAATATATGAAAAGTAGGTTGAAAAAATAATGAATTAAATTATTATTATTAGAGGTCGATATTCCATTAATTTTCATCCTGTTTATATAACGTATATTATATATCATGGGGCTAGCTATTAAATTGCCATGCCCAGTTTTTAAATTCAACTGTTGAAAATTATTATGAGTCAATATTTTTATCAGTCATCAATATAGATTAAGACTGTACCATGTATAAGGAGTAATGACTATATTGTTAAGATGTATATTGAGATTTTATATTTCTCGATGCAAGGTAATGCACACATGTTAATTTGATGTTATTGTTAAGCTGCACCTTACCACTTGTACTGCAACTGTTCAAACATTATACTATGCAAAGAACTAATAATGAATGAAAGTAAATGAAAAAAGATAGTCATGTCAGCAGAAGAAGAAGAGAGTCTACCAGCTGTATAAATAATAAAACTCACATAATCTCATTATCCCTCTACATTGTTGCGGATTTAACACTTCCGAGAGACGTAGCTGCTTTTCTCAACGTGAATCTTGTCCAGAAAATCAGGAGGACATCACAACTCGCACACCAGATTTTAAGGAATAATTGCGATATTTAATGCCCTAATTCTGGAGAAAACTAGAAATCATCTCAATTATTGCAGAAACTTTGATTAATTTTTCATTCTGCAGAGACCATACGTAGGCATATTCGATATCATCTATGTATCGATATATCGATATATCGATATCATACAATGCAACAAACAATATCACACAGTTTAATAATAGCCATTTTATTGTTCTGATTCTGGAGAAAACTAGAACTCATCTCAATTTCAGAAATCATAATTAATTGAAATTATAAATAACTAATTTGAGAGTTCTGTTTTGATTTGAGACTCCTAACGATAAATCTCGTTAGTATGTGTCTGTAATGACCCTATGCAGGCCGGATGGGACGAGCCCACAGCTCGCGTGTGCAGCGCAGAGAGGAATGCAGCCCGACCAGTAGATGCACTTAATGCAGCGGTACTCGCGGCAGGTGCAGCTGGAAGTGCATCTTTGGTCTCCGTCAGCAGCTGATCCAATCAACCCTGAACACCCTTAGCGAAATTGTTTGACAATTTTTCGACTTAGGCCATGATTTCTTGATAAGCAATTTCCGAATTTGGTAGATTCGTACTGGGTATTTTGAATCCGAGTTCGTAAGCGAAAGTTATCTGCAATTCGTATTGCATTACAAATGACGAGGCATTCAAACCATTGCATAAAATCGCAATTTTAGCCCGATCCAATGTTTGGTTCTCCGGTAATCGCTTTTTGAACAACTCCTTTCCCCCCGTTCGGGTATAGGAAAATTTATGATTTTCTTTTAAAATTTTTTGTGAGAGCCAAGTGTGGTATCAAAATGACAAGGCATTCAAACCATTGCATAAAATCGTAATTTAAGCTCGATCCGATGATTGCTTATCTAACAATCGATCTTTGAAAAACCCCTCCCCGCTGGGGTATAGGAAAATTTGCGATTTTCTTTTGAAATTTTTTGCGGGGACTGAGTATGGCATCAAACTGACGGGGCATTCAATCCATTGCATAAAATCGCAATTTCAGCCCGATCCAATGTTTGGTTCTCCGGTAATCGTATTTTGACCAACCCCCTCCCGTTCGGGTATATAGGAAAATTTATGATTTTCTTTTAAAATTTTTTGTGAGAGCCAAGTGTGGTATCAAAATGACGGGACAATCAAGTCATTGCATAAAATCGTAACATCAGCCCGATCGAACGGTCGGTTCTCTGGCAATCGTATTTTGACCGACCCCCCGCACACGGGTATAGGGAATTAACGTGTAGGCCAAAAATTGATTTTTTTTTCGAACCCCCATTTCCGAACGCGGCGACGGATCGGCGTCGTTCGACCACTCAAAGACGCGGATCGTTCACAGCTATGCCCGTGTGGTCGAATCATTGCGATCCGATCGGTCTTTCCACCGAAAAAGTCCGCCCGTCCGTCTCTTATGGCGTCGCCATGTTAAACGTTATGCGGCGCTAGCCGGCGGACGGGGCTCGAACCCGGGCCCAGCCGGGTATACGAATACGTGTTTTTTCGATGTGCATCCAACAGTGCCGGTCCCGTCCCGATCCGACCCGCCGTTCACCGGCGATCGATTCTTGAACGACGCCCCGCTCGGGTATAGGGAAAGCCGTGCATTTTGTTCAAAAATTTTTGCGGAAGCCGAGAGTGGCATCAAAATGATGGGGAAATCAATAGCTTTCATAAAATCGAAAAATCAGCCCGATCGCACCGCGGGTTCTCCGGCAATCGCCGATCGATAATTGTCGATTTATTGTTTGTACACGGGTGATAGGTCGGGGCTGGTTGTATGGTACCTGGGTCGACTTTTTTGCTCATTCGGGACACGATTATTTTCAATTTCGTCAATCTTTCGCGTGTGTCCGTTCCATCAATATATAATCACGAAATTTGCAGACTTTTTACAATATTTATTCATTCATTTATTTGCCCTTTACAGAATACCTTATGTAAACATCAGTCTCAATCACAGTCATAGTTTGTTAAACAACCATAATCATGTTTCTTCATTCCACATATAAATACCTGCAGACGAAATCTACCTTCTCCTCCGAGTGTTTCAATCTACGATCTCCGCTTCGAATGTGTGGCTCCCATTGT
This sequence comes from Brachyptera putata, assembly GCA_907164805.1. Lineage (NCBI taxonomy): Eukaryota > Metazoa > Arthropoda > Insecta > Plecoptera > Taeniopterygidae > Brachyptera > Brachyptera putata. The sequence continues at coordinate 1,215,471 of OU015465.1, forward strand.
TGATACACCTGCCTCGAGGAGCCATGTGGCGGGCACGACCGCCCGTCCGCTCGCCCCGTACCACTGCCGGTCGGGCGTTTCGACCCGGCCTATCAAACAACATTCGTGATCTGCAGGGCATCAACTCATTAAATGTCTCAAAATCTGACAAAATCAATGTTCTTAGTCCTTATTACCTGACCTCCAGTCGACTCTTAAGGCGGCCCCAGTCTCAATAGGGAAAATAGTTCCCACCAGGAGTTTCCACACATAAATATATATATATATATATATGTATATATCTATATATATATATCTGTATATATATATATATATATATATATATATATATATATATATATATATATATATATATATATATATATATATATATATATGTATATATATATATATAAATAATCATAAAACTTGAGCAGTGCAAGATACAAAATCAACGATTACATCAAAATTGAATAGTTCACTTTGGTCTGTTGGCATGTTGGAAAGGTAACGGTCGTGGTCTGATTTCAGGAGCTCATCCTCTAACGACTGAGGGAAACCACGACAATCCTCAGCCAGGACGGTCGATCGTAGCGGGATGCGAACTCCGAACCCAGTTCCCTGAAGCTCTTTATGCTAGTCACGTATCAGCCTGGAGAAATAGGATAGGCTAGCCCGCGTAGCTTGCATGTAGTACAAGTTGCAGGCCATACAGGTATACAAAACCTAGACAAGTAAGCAGTGTGGGAAACAACAAAACAAAGGTAGGCCTACATAACACATAATACATAAGTACATTGTACATAATACAATAGAATAAGGTTCTAACAATAGATATAATTAGTGAATTTTAATCAATAATTAAGTAATTACGTAAAAAAAAACACATAAAATTACCTACTCAGAGCTTAACATTTCAGTGTCAACGTGACATATAAATGATTGCAGTGATTTTCCGTCTGAATATATTGCAGTGAAACTGCTTCACAACTTTCAGAGGAGTCTCTTATAGAATACGTCCATCCATAATGAACATTCACAATATGTTACGTGTTATTTGTATGTAACGGTACGCTGTGAGGTGAAAATCAATGACAAAAGTATCGAGTGTTACTGTTACATACACATGATCTCTCCACATTTGTTATTATAACATTTGACTCATTAGCATTTTCAACAAATATTGTCTCCATCTTGTTATGTATTTGTCAAGTCAAGTTCGTATTTTGCACTATTAAACTTCTATAATCAATATCTGTGAAATCCCCTGGTGAGAACTTCTTACACTATGGAGACTGAGGACACCTTGAATTAAATATTATTTCACATCAATAAATCTCAGCCGATTAATAATAAACGAATGATGGACGTGAACGAGTGTGTGATAAAGACGACGCATAACAATTGATTGCTTTGTTTTCAGTAAAAAACAGTTGCTTCCGGATAACAATGTCAGAGATACCGTGCCGTGTCACTTGTCTCTACTTTATAATAATAATAATAATAATAAAGATGATAATATATTCATTGTCATAAAATAAATGTTACAATAGTATAGTTAAAATTATACATATTTGTTAGGATCTACAGACAGTTACTATAAACTGAATAAAATAGAGTATTAAAAATACTAAAAACTATCAAATATAAAGTCTGATGAGTAATATAATGAAGTGATAATGATAATAATGTCTAAGAGTATGATGGTATGGAATAATTATGAATATCATATTTCGAATAACTTTCACTTTTAAATACTTTTCAATAACTTTCAAAATGACATTTTAATTCATGCATAATTCAGTATTATTTCAGATACTGAGCATATCAACTTGATAAACTTATGAGAAATTATATGAGATAATATTATATAACAATGTGAATCCTGAATTTGTATAATACTTGACATTAATAATTATCATCGGGGTCTGTCTAACTTTTATAGTAATTTCATTCGTGTCTATGAACTAAAATAGCCCAATATTATAACAGAATAATACAATAACCTTTATTTTTAGCTCAGACTGGCTCCTTTTCTAATTGTTTCCATAAACCCATGTTGGTTTTCACGTTTATTTTTCATTTGATCTCATCGCTATAAGAAGTGCAATAGAAGTAGTCGTCTAGCGATAGTCCCTTGACTGCGGACAATCGGTAACAAACGAAATGGAGCAATTAAAAATAATATAATAGTAAATATAAAACAAAATCCGAGTCTATAAATGAAAAACTAATTATAAAAACTCTTCCTCAGAATACGTATCGAATCTATCAACGCTGACATCACATTGGAATTATTGCATGGTATTGTACTTATCAATGTGCAACTTCCATGTTCAAAGTATTTGCTATTTATCAAGTGATTTATATTTCATTCTCCATACATCAAATTTGACATATATAGCACACAGCAAAATTTCGATAATAATACACCATAAATCCTTGTTTATCAACTCCCACTACACTACTATATAAGTTCCAGACCCCCAATTTTAGGCATCTAGTCGTACACCACACTCGGCATTGACACGGCACGGATTCACCGTCAAGGCTAGAGTCACGTTGGCCGGGAGACTAGGCCTAACTGTTTACATGATAGTTACCTGGTTGTAAATTTAATTATATTTAAAAGTTAAAATAATGAATCTTCTACCAAAATCACGAGAAGAGTTTGGTCAGAAGGAATACTGGAATACATTCTTTAAGAAACGTGGCTCAAAAGCTTTTGAATGGTTAGTAGGCCTACTGTAACCTAACCAAAATCTGTACCATAACCTCAAAAACAAATTACTGTGCCTATGATTTAATCCGTAAACTATTGTTAGTGTAATGCTCCTCTATGATTATTAATGTGTTTGTAGGTCCCCTAATTGTATCGCTTCTCGTGACTTCTAGGTATGGAGAATATCCTGAATTATGCGGCCTCCTACATAAGTACATAAAACCCAAGGATGAGCTTCTGATGATCGGATGTGGAAACTCGACACTGAGTGCGGATATGTATGACGTGGGCTATCGGTGAGTTGAAAAAAGGTCTCAGGGAAAGGTGAGGCCTTATTGAGAACCATTGGACGTAATCAAAGGGTGTGAGCCTACCAAAGTGGAACTGTCTAGAAAATATGTGACAAGACCATTGAGTCCTATTTTTTATATTATTGCGTAGGGCCTAGACCTTTTATTTAGCAGTCGTCTGCTATTCTGGTTATCAAGCAGTTACCCTTATGTAGTTAAAGTAGTATCTAGATCTAGGCAATGCCATAGGCCTAGATGACAGAACCTTCATCAATAATCAAAAAGTTGGCTGTTCACTGTGCTCCTAGCAGGATTACCAGGCGTAACACTACCACAGCCTGTTGGACTGTTTAACCAGGGCTCTGCCACTCCATCCCGTAAAGATATTATTTACTCAATGCCGGTAGTGAAGTCACAAAGTCTAGTGTTGCGATGTGAATATTAACCGTATGTTGTCTGCCGCTTGTAGAAACATCACAAACATCGACATTAGCCACGTGGTTATCCGTCAGATGCAAGAGTCGCACGGTCGTGATCGGCCCGGCATGATCTACGAGAAGATGGACGCTCTGAGCACGACGTACAAGGGGGGTCAGTTCAGCGTCGTACTGGACAAGGGGACGCTGGACGCGCTCATGCCCGACGACACGCAAGAGGTCCAGGACCGTATCACGCAGCTGTTTCAGGTACCAACACGAGGGCTGGTTTACGTTACTAGTCGTTGTGGTTATGGCATTTCTTGTAGGAGTATAGCATTTAGTTTTAGTTTTGGTAGCCTAGGCTTATATATGTAGACCTATGTGCAATTAACTAGAAAAAAACTAGAAACTATAGGCCTAGATCAACAACTACGGGATTATCAACGAAAAGTACACATTCTTTTGTACTTTTCAGTCTGAGGCAGGAAGTTGTCCAAATACCACTTATTTTTTGTGGATATCCAAGGAGAGATAATGATATATTGATATTGATATAATGATATAATGAGATATATTTGAACACACTTTTCAAAAATAATATTTCATCCCATCCATTGGCTTATCTGTAATTTTTCCTACATTTAGGCTAATCTTTTTAGTAGGCCTACAGTTTGTTTTTAGAACAATACAGTTGATATTTATTCAGTGGTGTAGTCGTAAAAAACAAAGTGCCAGGGCGGTGGCGTCACGACGTGACAGTGGTGCTGTCATGAAAATAACGAGGTATAGGCCTACCCCAAAATTTCGCATAAATATCGATATGTAATACAAATAACAGTCAATGCGATTCCTAATTGTTGGTGGGTTGACCCCTCACAACGCCCTGCAAGGAACATATTTGAAAATTGTTTTTTCAAACAATTATATTCAGTAAGTTTTGGTTCTCATAATTCTAGCACGTGGCTGGCAGACTGGGACTGCCCAAGTTAATTATTACTAATATTACTAGATTTTTATTTCAATATGTACTTTGTCCAATGATTAGATATAAAATAACATATACGAAAGATCAGCGCCCTACGCCGCCCTGCCTCCGCTTCAAAATTGGAAGCAGGGCTCCGCCCTGGCCTCCAAAAAAGTACCAGGGCGCCGCCCTGGACCGCCCTGGCCCCACTGCATGCCTGTATTTATTACAATCGGTCCCTCGCTGATTGTACCCGTGTGAACGTTAGCGTGGGGGATTGACTGAGTGCTCGCTGATTGTACCCGTGTTGTCGCAGGAGATTGACCGAGTGCTGCGCGTGGGCGGCCGCTACGTCTGCGTGTCGCTGCTCCAGGAGCACATCCTGTCCAAGTTGCTCGAGCACTTCTCCGCCGCCGGCTGGATGGTGCGGGTCAGCCGCTGCATCGAGGCCGAACAGAAGGCTGTGGAAACGAGCGCGGACAAGTTCGCCCTGCCAGTGTTTGTCGTCGTCTGCACCAAGTTCAACAAGATGGCCGACACGGAGCCCGTACTGGAGGTACGGCTCGTTTGTCTCACGAGTAGACTGGAGATGAGGAAATATAACTAGGGTTGCCCTTTGATATGAATTTCATGATCGATAATCATTGACTTCATATCGATAATCAACTAGAAAAATAATCGATATTTCAGATAAGTATCGATAATCAACTTGAAGTGATTGATATTTGTTTTGAATAGCATGTGACCCATAGAGTTATTATAGTGGTGTCAGCTTCCCTTTCCTACCACCATAAATCACACCACTTCCAACATTGACATCATTGACAAGCAGTTCACTTTGAACACCAAGAGTGTCCACCAATCGTGTTACAGAAATGTTCCCGCCTTACTCTTTCATTGGATAATTTTGGAAGTAAACACTAAACAGTCATATAAAAATGATGAAATACACGTTGATTATCGATTCATTGATACTAAAAACACATTCGATTATCATATCAAACAAGTGATTATCGATACATCGAATATCAACTGGCAACCCTAAATATAATGTTCAGTTTCAATTTTGTTTCTCATTTGCTGTTGTTTCTTTTAATGACGTTTCATATGTAGAAGATATTTCACTCTAGAGACCACAAAGTCTGTTGGCAGTAGGCTTATTTGGGCTTGACTGTGGCATGAACATGATGAGTCAAACAAACATGAACACTTGACATGTCGAATCAACGTTTGAATTATGTCATTACTCTTTAGGAACAGGCTTGAAATAGATAGTACATAAAAAATAGAATGTAATGACTATTATACTACGGTATATTTTTCTAGTAGGCCCTAATAGAGATATACGGTAGAAAAGAGCCGCCCCAGTGGCTAAGTCAATTATCGCTAGCGGTAGTAACTGAAGTCACCGTTGGGCGTGGGGTTCGAGTCCCGCATAAGGCTGAGGGTTTTTGTAAACGTCCTTTCACCTATCATCACTTCATCGTTTCACTATCATCCGCTCATTCGTACCCCCGTATAACCTAGCTGTTGGTGGGGTCGTTGAGCAAATAGAAAAAAAAAAAAACGGTAGAAAAGAAAGATAATGATGTATAGTTAGGATTAATAAGTACCAAGTAAATAGGAAATGAACCCTTTTCCTCACAGATATCCAAAATATAATGTGAAACTTTCACAATTTTTTTCAATTCCTCTTGCTTTTCTTTTCTCTCTCTCCGATTGTGCGCGTTTGCTTGCAGGTGAGCGGCGGCGACGGTATCCAGCCGCAGCGCCTGCGCGTATGCTCGGACGTGCAGGCGTGGGTCAAGGCCACGCAGCAGTCGGCCATGGTGTGCAGCCGGCTGGGGCGGGGCAGCGTGGCGGACTGGGGCGAGGTCAGCGTCGACCTGCACCGCCCCGGGGAGGAGGACCGCCTGCGGTACACGGTCCACGTCCTCGACCAGCCGCCCACCAAGAACAGGGGACGCAGCAAGCAGTACGCCGCGTTCATCGTGCCGGAGGGGAGGTGAGTGGGAAAACGAGCGCAAAATGACCTCGCTGTCAACACGCCTTCAAACTAGGGATGAATAGGGATGAACCTCTATGAATCATACCCGCTTCTATATTCGTTACTATATTCTATATTCGTTATTCTATATTCGTAACCAGTGTCACATGTTTCTGTTTCCCTGATACCTTGAAAACTAATAGACAGGCTTCACTGTAGGCCTATATAGAAAAATTCTTTGGAAAATATTTTTCCGTAAAAGAACATCCTGCTATAACCTTGTCCTGTTTGCAGAGAGACCGAGTGGCTGTTTGGGTCGGCTCAAGGTCGCAAGCTTCTGATGGCCCAGGCCGGGTTCGACCGGCTAGCGATCGTCGGTCTCCACCGCGGCCAGACGTACGACTCTCTCGAGGCCATCCAGGGCGAGCTGTCGTCCAGCGTACAGAGCCTGGCGCCACACGGACTGCCCTCGGGTAACACTGCAAGCTTACCTCGAACTTTCACGCTTGCACTGAAATTGCGCTCGAACTTGCTCGAGTCCGACTTGAGAATAAATCAAACTCGCTCAAAACTCTTCGAATTAAAAAAGCTCTGATTGCACAGCCCTGATGATTTCTAGTTTTCTCTAAAATTAGGAGAACAAATATCGCCAGGCCTGCCGTTTTCACGGATTTTTTCCGTTTTCACGGATTTTTGGGGTTTAAAAAGTGTACAGGATTTTTGAGCAAATTTGCTTATTTTCACGGATATCTGTGACTTCACGAAAATTTGAACATAAACAGCGGTAAATCGGTAGAGTTACCGTATTTACACGCATATAAGACGCAAAACTGTCATATTCTGCGATATATTTATGCGCGCTCGCTGAAAACAGTTTTTTTCTGATGTAAAACATCGCAAAAACAGTTCCCGTGAAACACTGCCGGTCGTCCAGTGTTAAAGCATAGGGCGAACCCACAATCGTCTTCAGATTGTATGCACGACGGTCGGCCATATTAAAGCATAAGGCAGACCCCCAATCGTCAATTGTGGGGATGTAATATTGTCGTAAATGTGTCAACAAATGACAACAAACATACTCATAAAATATCCTTATGCCTTTTTCCTCCATTAGAGGTCAGGAGGTCAGACTCTGGATCATGTTACACTGAATACCAAGACAAACACTTTGACACATCTGTTTATCATCAATCAACAATGCTTGCCTGGAAGTGTGCTATGGGTGATAACTGAGTCTATAGGGCGCTACTCTTTCAACACTATAGGATGGATAAAAACAAATCTAAACTTGGAAGATATATTATCAATATTGTTTATTGTCTAATAGAGTGGATTGGGTATTTTGCATTTGGTAATAGAGTGGATAGTGGATTTTTTACAATATATTTTGGTAAATTTCCGCATTTTTTGAACTAGTAACGCATAATTTACAGGATTTTACAGGATATTTTGATGAGATTTTTTACAGGATTTTACAGGATTTTTGGGTAACATGAACAGGATTTAAAAAAAAAGTTGGTGGCAGGCCTGAATATCGCCATTATCCGGTAAAATCTCGTTTCAGGTTTTGACGTCCTTGAGATAACAGTGAAGGCACCCACTAAAATCATCGGTAATGAACTACTAACGACATCTACCAAAATATAAATCAACTTTGAAGTATTACTCGGTCGGTAAAAATGCCTAAATTCAGCTCATTTTGAGAACATATCTCTTCCGTGCGTAACCTGTGGCGGGCGACATTGAAAAACGGCAGGCAAGTGTGCGAAACCGTGAAAGGGTTAATGATAGTTGATTGTTTGTTGGCAGGCTACAAGATCCCGTACCTGTCTGTGGGGTCAGACACAGGTCACCGGGAGGTCGTGTTCGAGGGCAGTAGTCCGACGACGGGCGACTACGTCATCGAGGACGTCGAGGGGGACGGCGGGGCGATCAGTCGCAGACTCATCTTCCTCAGGTTCAAGGACGCGATACAGTCGGAGGCGCGGCTGAAGTCAGGTCAGTTCGGTCGCCGGAGATTATATTTATTGTAGGGTTGCCAGTTGATATTCATTATATCGATATGTATCGATAATCACTTGTTTGATATGATGATCGAACGTGTTTTTAGTATCAATATATCGATATAATCGATTAAATCAATAATCAACGTGTATTCCATCATTTTTATATGATTGTTTAGTGTTGACTTCCAAAATTATCCAATGAAAGAGTGAGGCGGGAACATTTCTGTAACACGATTGGTGAACACTCTTGGTGTTCAAAGTGAACTGCTTGTCAATGACTTCAATGTTGGAAGTGGTGTGATTTATGGTGGTAGGAAGGGGAAGCTGACACCACTATAATAACTCTATGGGTCACATGCTATTCAAATCACTTCAAGTTGATTATCGATACTTAACTGAAATATCGATTATTTTTCTAGTTGATTATCGCTATGAAGCCAATGATTATCGATCATGAAATTCATATCGAAGGGCAACCCTGATTTATTGTAACCTATCTCCACTTGAGTATAAACTGCACCTTGAACGGAGATCCAATTCTTTAACAACGTCTCTTTTGATTGTTTGGTGATCCTGAAGTTTATATTTTAATTTTACTGGGATTTGGCCTAATTTCTCATAGTAAGCCTATTAGTCAAGAAAGAGGTAAAAAGGAAGCTTTTGGATCTTTAGGAGTAATTTATGCTATATTATCAATTTTGCTAGAACTCATCGCAGTGATTCATTTCAATTGCAGCACTTCATTTTGGCAATTAATTTGAATATTGTATGGAAATCTAGAATGAAAACTTTTCGATCAGTGAATTAGGATCAGCGAAATACTATTCGAATTACGACAATACATTTCCGAAATAAATTTCTGAACTAAATTCCCCAAATAAACTGCGGCAATTTATTTTGTGAATTTATTGCAGCAATTTATTTTGTTAATATAGGCCTACAGAAAAATAAATTGAATAAAATAAAAAACTGCACTTGAAGATTGTCTGCCAGGTCGATAAAGCAGCGTGTTGTTTGTGCAGTGAAGTCGCGCAAGGGCAAGGCGAAGTGGGTGGTGGACATGAGCGTGATATCGTGCGAGTACCAGCTGTTCATGTCGGTGGGCGTCGCCCTAGCTGAGACCGCCTCCGTCGAGCGGGGCGTGCTGCTCATCGGGCTCGGGGGCGGCAACATCACACGCTTCCTGCACCACTGCTTTCACAAGGTTCGTCGACGAGGCACTGCTGTCACAAGCTGATCTGCGATACGAACTTACGATATGTTTCGTTCAATATTCGGTATAGGTTAAGAGGGTTCATGCATGGTGCTTGGAAAAATAAGAGATTCACCTTCGTTAATTTTCTTCTATGTTTGAAAACCAGTGTAATTGAATAAAAAGTGCACATCTCCAAGATAATTACATGCCCTTTAATTAATATGACATTCTGTTTCAGTGAATTGAATCAGTTTTAAGATAATACGTCAATGAACAAAAAGAGTGATGAAATTCATTGACGTATTACCTCAAAACAGATTGAATTCACATAAATAAAATGTCGTATTAATTATAGAGCATGAAATTATCTCGGAGATGTGAACTTTTCATTCAGTTACACTGGTTTTTAGAAATGGAAAATAATAGTAGGCCTACTCAATATAAAAAAAACAAAAATGTGAGTGTATATATATAGACCTAATAAATAGATAAATAAATGTCTGATATTGAAGTTTTGATATCGTTTGCAATTCACATAATAAAGGTCATCCCTGGTCATATCATGAACATTCGTCCCCCCGAATAACCCGCTGTTTGTTTCCCCCGAGTGACCGAGCTGCTGTCTGCCGCAGGTCAAGGTCACAGCCGTGGATATCGACGCCGCGATGCTCGAGATCTCCTCCAAGTACTTCGGACTCGTACAAGACGACCGACTTGAGGTACACATCGAGGACGGCGTGCAGTTCCTGCGGCGCCAACACGACAAAGGTGCGACGCACGCGATACTTCATTATGTCCACGTAGATTAGTGAGAATGAAAAGAATTAGCTTGAATATATTATTAGATGAGCGTTAGCAAAGATTTCCACTCACCTCTTACGGAGCTTTTTTCCGTCTGTTTTTTTTTTTTTTTCATTATTGTTTCTATACAGTGTGATACATTATATCAGGCCTGCCACCAACTTTTTTTAAAAATCCTGTTCATGTTACCCAAAAATCCTGTAAAATCCTGTAAAAATCTCATCAAAATATCCTGTAAAATCCTGTAAATTATGCGTTACTAGTTCAAAAAATGCGGAAATTTACCAAAATATATTGTAAAAAGTCCACTATCCACTCTATTACCAAATCCAAAATACCAAATCCACTCTATTAGACAATAAACAATATTGATAATATATCTAGCTTCCAAGTTTAGATTTGTTTTTATCCATTCTAGTGTTGAGAGAGTAGCCCCCTATAGACTCAGTTATCACCCATAGCACACTTCCAAGCAAGCATTGTTGATTGATGATAAACAGATGTGTCAAAGTGTTTGTCTTGGTATTCAGTGTAACATGATCCAGAGTCTGACCTCCTGACCTCTAATGGAGGAAAAAGGCATAAGGATATTTTATGAGTATGTTTGTTGTCATTTGTTGACACATTTACGACAATATTACATCCCGACAATTGACGACTGGGGGTCTGCCTTATGCTTTAATATGGACGACCGTCGTGCATACAATCTGAAGACGATTGTGGGTTCGCCCTATGCTTTAACACTGGACGACCGGCAGTGTTTCACGGGAACTGTTTTTGCGATGTTTTTACATCAGAAAAAAACTGTTTTCAGCGAGCGCGCATAAATATATCGCAGAATGTGACAGTTTTGCGTCTTATATGCATGTAAATATGGTAACTCTACCGATTTACCGCTGTTTATGTTCAAATTTTCGTGAAGTCACAGATATCCGTGAAAATAAGCAAATTTGCTCAAAAATCCTGTACACTTTTAAAACCCCAAAAATCCGTGAAAACGGAAAAAATCCGTGAAAACGGCAGGCCTGCATTATATTACACTGTATACGGGTAGTGAATATAGAGCAGGAGCCCCGTAACAACATGTGCCTCACTACCTGCATAATAATATAAATTATACAAATTATAATGAATTGAGAATAAAAATAACTAAATATGAAATACAAATGCCTAAAATAATGCCTAATCTGAAATATATGAAGTTTAAAGTATCAAAAGTATGAAATATTTAAAGTTTAAAGTATCTAATTAAGTAAAAATGTTCTGAGTTGTCTACGAAATGTATCAAAAGAATCATCTGTTCTTATATTGACAGGTATAGAGTTATAGAAAACGGTAGACCGAAAATAGAATCCTCTTTGATATTGCGTTCTGCACAGGTTGCAGGGATCGAACCCTACCTTTTCAGCCTCCTAATCCTACTATTATAATAAGCGGGATCTGTGTTTGCCTGTAACATCTTGTATGTGCCCTAGTCTGCCTAGTTGTAACGAGTGCGTACTGTCGTGTTGTTCGCAGGTGCCCGGTACTGCGCCGTGATGTTTGACGTGGACAACAAGGACGTGTCGGTGGGCATGAACTGTCCGCCGGGCGCATTCCTCGAGCCCGACGTGCTCGCGGCCGTCAAGCAGATGCTGCACCCTACAGGTCGGTAAACGCAACAACATGTGTCTCACTACCTGGACAATTGATAATTTTTTTTTTTTTAATAACATCGAAACTTGATACAAAATCATTGTTCCCCAATGAAGGCTATGGATGGAAGATTAGATCGTTTGAACGGGGCACCACAAGGGTGATCTTACCATCTCAAAGAATAATTAAAATATGATAACTTCTATTTCACTACAAATGTCTTTTTCAGAGTATTGAGCTATCGGTAGTAACATCATCTGGCTTGTCATAAAGGTTATAACGAAATTGTAATAAGAAATTGATTCATTGCGTTTCTTATTCTTAAAACGTGATCACTATACCGGTAACACAGTGTCTTACCGTGGACAATTACATGGAAACGCCATAATCCATTTCGCTTACACTATAAGTAACGTAGACCTACTCACTATTTCATAATTACTACAGTGGAACCTCTATCCATCGTTATCCAAGGGACCAGGAAAATACAACCATCCATGCAGGAAAATAAAACCATCCATGAAGGAAAATGAACCACCCAGGAAAATTTAGCATTGATTACATAGGAGTGGGGAAAATGGATGATACAAGCAGGAAAACGATGGTTTCATTGTACGTTGATCATTTCAATTGTGAACCAAGCCTTGAGAAACGTTGAACGAAACCATGTGACTCGTTCCAGGCGTGTTCATCATGAACTTCGTCAGCCGTAGTCCGGACATCCGCCGAGACGTGATGAGCCGACTCGGAGCCGTATTCCCGAGCATCTGCTCGAACCGGCTCGAGAAGAACCTCAACGAGATCCTCCTGTGCTCAGAACAGAGCCTGACGCGCGACGCCGTGGAGAAGGCCGCCGCTCGGCTGAATCACGTCGCAAGAGAGAAGAAGGTGGAGGACGGATCGTTGGTCGACTTGGAAGCGTACATGTCGCAACTCGTCATCGACAAGTAGACGCGGAAGAGTCGACGTTCGATGTCGCAAACTGACAATCGATTAGGTTGCGACAAAAAAAAAAATTGATCTTGAACGATTATTGATTAATCGAATGTGAACTTGAATGTTTCTGTTACAGAGTTTCACTGTGACACTCACAATCGTCAGCTGTGAGATTCAAACGAGTAAATGGCGAAAATATTCGTCCGAACAATTACGTTGACATAAATTAAAGTGCTCAGTTCATAGATATATATAACTTACCGGGATACGTTACTACTGCGGCCAACAAGTGACATATGCTCGTTCCGATCTCGGCGGCCATATTGGACCTTTACAACAATAGCTTCCAAGCAAGGCCTTCTGTAATTATAAATTATCGTTGTAAAAATAGAATAAATTGCTTAGAAAATGTCCAATATGGCGGAAACTTCCTGGTTTGCAAGGCGGTGTGAAGTTGCTGCCGAGACACGAATAAGTACGCCTTCTAAACGTTGAGTAACGTATCTCGGTAATATATATATATATGCACAGTTGAAACCGTAGCCATCAACGATTGGTCTTGACAACATGGCGCCAACTTATGAACCGAGTTAAAACGTTGATGAATAATCAATTGAAATAAATGATGATCGTTGTTGAATGTCGGCATTGGTTTATTGATCTAACGTCTGATAGCCGACAGTCACTAATGTGTAGGTCGTCGTCTCGTTATGGCATTCAGCGTCGAAATGAGCATCAGTCTGGTGTCGAGACCGAGGTCGTTTCCCGCCGTGGTCGACCATCCTACCTGGTTTCCCCCAGTCACAGAGCATACTGCTGGAACGGAGGCCATAGCCGCTGCATTATCGTTGTCTGGTACAGGGTTGCCATCATTAGAACTTATGTGACACGATATCGGCATGATGTTTATCTTATGAAGATTTTATAAAATACTGTAATATTTACAATACGCTACGTGTTATTTGTATGTACTGGTAGGTCTACGCTGTCAGGTATTACTTTATAGCAAACCTATCGCATGTTACTGTTACAAACAAGTGATCTCTGTTATTATAAAATTTGAGTTATTAGCAATGTCATCACATTTTGTCCTGTAATTGTTAATTTTTCATCTTGTCCTGTTGAAGTTTTATCATTTATATCTGTGAAATCATCCTGGTGGGAACTTTTTGTACTATAAAGACTGGGGACACCCTAAGTTGTTGAACCAAGTATAACTAGGAAAGACTGAAGAGCCGTAGGTTTTTTCTGTAAATACCACTAACAAATTGAAATGTTAGGTTATAAACTACGGTACGGTATTTTGCCCAACATATTTTTTTTCAATAATTTGATATTGAAATACATTTCTTGAAGCTGATGTAGTTATTCACTATAGGCCTATAATCTCTACTGACCTATTACAAGTATCAACTTCAAATGTAATTATTGCAAATAATATAATAAAACTTGTTACTGTAAACAGTTGTGCTCTTGTTATGTTGATTTACTGTTGCTAACTACTGCTAGTGTATGTACTAACTATATACTGTAGCTTTTTTGCGACATGTAGAGCTCTGTTATAGCTACGTGGATACGCAACTCATGCTGAATGCAAGCTTTCTACAGAGTTGAGAAACATGAGAGTGAACTGTTGGGTCTTTCAGTTTTCCACGGTGAATTGAGTTCAAATTAGACCTATATTTTGAATCTGATTTTGTGATCTTCGACGTTCACTTACCGTAATTGAGTAGTGTATCATTTCTTCTGATCTGGATGAAATATATTCTACAACGAGAACTTCAATACATACAGTAGAAATGATGTGCAAAAATGTACTTGCACACCTATATTTCTACATCATACCGGTATATCATTTCAACGAAGTTTTCACACAGACACAACACTACGGGTACCTGAAAACAATAGGCATATTATTTGTTCTCAATTACAACTTTAATTCATTCATATTCAATTCATAGTTGATGTTTTTTTCATAAATACGGTAAATATGTATTCTTGTCCAGTATCAAATTCTTTACATCTAAATACGCCTATCAAATGAAAACATTTTTCTTCTGGCAAATTTTCAAACAAATTCTTGGTAGTCGATCAAGTAGCATTGAATATTCTGATTATATTCCATCCCCCTCAACTGGAATGGAGGGTGATGGACCCATATAGTAACCTTGGGTGGGCGACTGTGACGTTTTTGGTGCGGTGGTGTGCAGTGAATTCTGAAAGTCGATAAAGTAACATTCAATTTTCTTATTTCTAAACTTCCCAAGGGACCCTGATGAAGGGAGATGGACCAATCTGATAG
Source organism: Brachyptera putata (assembly GCA_907164805.1). NCBI lineage: Eukaryota > Metazoa > Arthropoda > Insecta > Plecoptera > Taeniopterygidae > Brachyptera > Brachyptera putata. The sequence goes on from OU015465.1 coordinate 1,230,707, forward strand.
CCTTGGGTGGAAGACGTTTTTGATGCGGTGATGTGCAGTGACCGCTGGCAGTGACTTCTTTGGACGTGTCGCTTCTTTGGCCGACGCCATCTTGATGAAATCTGATCTAGGCGACGGTCTGGTAATAGGCCTAGGCCTTTTCCTACTGTCTAGCCGTTGATTTATCTTCTAAAGGTAGGACTGTGTCTTCATACTTTCATAGTGAATATGTTATTCAACGTGTATGTATGTCATAATATTGAAATTACCCTTGGAAGATGCCTGAAAGGGGCCAAGTCCTGAAGGGCGTGGCATTGCATTCACAAAATATTGCCGATATTACATGCATGGTTGTAACTTGTAAGCAATGCTAGGCCATTGACTTTAAAATAACTCTCAATGGCTAGGCCAAGCCGTTTTTTCACAAGTTAGGGCCTCTATTCTTGGTCATCGAGCAATTGCTAATAGGGCCTACACTTGTGACGACCCCCCACACCCAGGTCGTTGGTGGGGGGAGGGGGGGGGGGGGAGTGCCCTGGCAGGTGGCTTCATTTGGTCACATATGATTTGGGGTCACTGGGCCGAGAGCCGCCGTTCTGTTGTGCAGGCGTAGTAGCAGTAGAATTCCCATGCTTACAGTAGGCATTTAATCAATGCCGTAGGCCACTGAGTAGGCTCAGGCCTAGGGTAGGCCTGCATAAATATCCTTATAGGATAGGCCTAGAGTGGCAAAGAGCTGGTTAGCCAGTTTAGTACCGGCACATGTAGCGCAGGGGTTAACGCGCTCGCTTCATGTGATCCGGGATGCGAGGGGAATTTCGAACCCAATTCAATCCCCACCGCCGTCCATCTTTACAGTTTTTTTTTGTGGTTTCCCTCTGTAGTCTAGGCTAATGCCAGGATGGTTCCCATAATATAGGCCACGACCGCTTTCTTCCCAACCCTATCCTTCCCATTTCCCAAGAAACCTTCATCTCATCATCTCATTAATCATCCATCCGACGCCAATAAATCTTCGCTATCAAATGTCACAGTCCATCGTTAAACCCAGTAGGCCCTAAAAAAGAGTATAGATCGTGATTGTGGTACTGGTAATCCCGCTAGGCCTGGAAGCACGACTGCATGACCAATCATGTTGTCTGCTAGAGCATTGTTGCGAGTGAGTGCTACTATAGTGGCGTGCTGATCAGTCAACTGAGTGATCATAGGCACTGACGTACAGGTCGATCTATGCCCAGGACAAGACTCGACATTTAAATTCAATATTTCGCACAATAAAACGGAAAACGGTCATTTATATATATACCGGTACTGCACTGCAAAAAATTATTAGAATTAGTTTGGGCGGAAATGTTTGGAATAGGGCCTAGCCCTAATTATTATTAGTTTTGAAAATCACTTGAAGATAAATACGGTAGGCCTACAGTTCTTGATCAAAGAAATTAAGTACCAGTGCGGCTATTTTGGTCATTATGATTCCAAGGAAAGATACAATGTGCTAATTTATGATGTAGGATTCCCATAGAAACTACAAACATTTATAGAGTAATGACATTTATGTAAATTGAAAATTCTCTCAATTTACTCTTGATGACACTCACACAGATGATAGTCAAGTGACTGGTCCAGGCAAGGTGACGTTACTGAGGATAGACCGTAGACCCATGTCCGTTGTCTCTGTGCTCTGTTCTGGCAGATAATAGAGAGATGAATAGGAATAACGACTGAACTAGAACTCATTGCCATGTTTCTCATGTTGCAGCTTGCACGAGCGTTCGAGAGCCCGACTCCTCCCATTGGACGGCTGGCTTCAGATTGGCTGCTTCACTGCTGATTGGTTCACCCATGACTACTCGGGATGGCAATGTTCACGGGTAAGAATAAGAATACTGTCCCTTTAGAATCCAATTGTTTTACACGTAATAACGTCAAATTAAAAAATGTAGAAAAAGTATTTTTGTACTTCAAAAACTTCAGCCGCCACTGTGACTCTGTCAACTGCCGCGCTGCGGTAGAAACTGAAGTCAGATCGGGCATTGGGTTCGGCATAAGGCAAGGGTTTTGTAAACCTCCTTTTATCTGTCACTTCATCGTTTCATTATCACCCGCTCGTTTATACCCCCGTATAACCTAGCTGTTGATGGGGTCGTTAAGCATTAAAAAAACGCAGAGATAGATAGATGCCTTTTAGAAATTTCTGATTGAGCTAAAATGTGGTTGGGCATGAGAGCAGTCAAGTAGGCCTAGGTGTGAAATATACTTATCAGCAATAATATTCTCTAAACATATACCTATGTGTCGTGTTGATCTCTATTTGGCACGTGAACTCTGAAAATCATTCATAAATTCATCCTGAGAATGTAGGCCTAGACCTACAAGAACAAAAATCTTTCTACAATTACCTAGGTCGATATTTAATCTTATACCAACATACTTACTAGCGGTTCCCCAGTGTTTAGTGTATATATCTTGTGATGTAGTAATGAATCAAATGTGCACCCACATTTGAGCGGGAAATATCAAAATATGTGAAAAATCAGGTACGGTTATATTACGCTCATTCGATACATGACCGTTTGATATCCCATGATGAAAGTTTGTATCTATGGAAACAGCATGTGCAGCGCATTTTTTTTTTCAAATATTGAATACCCTTTTGGGTGTGGCATGGCCTAAAATTTTGTCCTCGGGTTTTTTCATGATAGCCTACTCTCGTAGGAATGGACTCGAAGCAACATTTTTTAAATGGCCATTGAAATCTCAGAATTTAGAACAGAAATCAGGCTTCTGTCTCACAGTGCTGAAGTAAAAAAGTTGGTACCCTGCGGGGTGTAGCCTAATTAGGTTCTTTGGGTGGGCCGTAACTCGAAAACTAGGGAAGTTAGAAACACAACATTCTCCACAATTGTTCTACATGCAAGACTACATAGATTTAAAATGTTTCATCAAAATCAGAGATGGTGAGGTCAGTTTTGCTACTTGGCTGAGTTGATTTGATATGGAATGACCCACGCAACTCTGGCAAAAGTTGCAATCGTCTTTGCTTTGTGAGAAATACATTGGAGCCATTCCCGAGTGGTCAGATTACACTAATATATGACTAACAGATTTCTTTCCACTTGTTGCAGGTTTACAAGCCGATGACATGCCCAGGCGTCTGCGAGTTATCCAGCATCACTTGCATCGAGTCCCCTCCGTCCGTTGCAGCAATCACAGCTGCAGCTTCCGATGCAGTTGGCTTGCTGAGATATTTCTTCACTTCAATTAGTGCATTGGGATTATCAAGAATAATGATTAGCAAACAAGTGATAATTGTGTGATAGAATGATTTATTGAGACAAGTTGTACAGAAAGTGATAATAAACTGATGATTAGATACATTGTAATTATGATGTTGTTGATGTTGATGTTGTTGTACTCCTGATATATCCTGACATACTACCGATAGTCCGCCTGCGCCCGCAGGGGGGGGGGCGAGGGAAGGAGGGAGGGGATTTGGGGAGGGCGATGTACCCTAGCATGCGAGAGAGGCAAGGTAGCTTCCGAAGAATCTACACAAGTCCTTCTCACATGCTCGAGTACAAGGTCTTCACCAAAGCCCGTCCACAATCTTAGATGGTGGTAAGACGCGTGACAATGTAGCCTTGAATGAAAGACAGACTCCCACGAGTCTGTCTCGCACGCAAGAGTACACGTCTCGTCAAACAACGATCCAGATTCCTTCTCTCGCCCCCCAGGGTTAGGCACTTTATCCACCGCCTAGGTGCAGGCAACCTTTTGCCACGGCCCAGGTGGGGTCAGACTTTTAGCCACGGTCCAGGTGAGAACAGGCACCAGTGCTCATGGTTATCAGGTTTCTTTTAGCTCAGGGCAACAAGATCCCTACTCGGAGCAGTAGTTTATTTACTATGACTTTGCTTGGTCACTGCCTGTTGTTGGACTCTAGGCCGGAACTCCACCATTCTGAGCTTGATCGAGTTGGATTAAGGCATCAGGGCTGATCAAACCACGCTAGGCTGGCCTACCCGGCTCAGGGATCAGTTTAGGCTGGATCATACCTTTGGGGGTGCGGGCGCAGGGGGGTCAGTTTACCCACTTGCCGGTGCAGCTTACCGAACCAACTTAATCCTACGTACTGCCACGATGCTCCACGGAATCGGTCTTCAAGGTAAGCTGGAGCCTGCAACACAACAAAGAATTAAAATTAGAATAAATCTTACTTGAAATATTGTGAGTGTACTATATTACACTTCATAATGAGTTAAAAAACATAATTCCATTGGAATTATTCAATTTCAATCCATTTCAAAGTAATTACAAGGATTCTAAAATTCCATATAGGCCCTACCATGGCAAAAGTACCAAGTTTATTTTCACTCCAAAATCTTAAAATCAAACTCAAATTGGAAACTGAGACCAGATTTGTGTTCCAATTTGACCACATTACACATACATAACAATAGAACTGGGAAATTCAACCACAAATTTCAAGCGACAAAAAATTTTGACCCAAAAGCACAGGGTTAACTAAGGTACTTTTGGACCTTTCGCAATTAATTTCTATGAACTGGTGAGAGCTATGATGTTCTAGTATTTTTTTAAGAGTATAACTTGATGGTCCCTAAATCCTCAGCAAATTTGGCTATACTCGCATCAGCCATTTCCAAGAAAAAGGTGTCTGAATTTCCCAAAAACTGCAATTTCCAGCCACTTTTCAGAGTCATAAAAAATCATCATTTTTGATTCGGCTAAAATTTTGTAGGAAGACAAGAGGACATTTCAGAAGAGTTATTCCGTTGAAATTTTGCTAATAATGCTAATGGAAAAGTAATTAGAAGGATTCCAGAATTCTATAATATGGGACTCTACCATGGTGAGTACACTAAGTTGTTTTTCGCTCTAAAATCTTTAAATTAAACTCGATTTAGGAACGGAGACCGGATTTGTGTTCCAATTTTATCACACTACACATACATAACAACAGAACTGAGAAATTCAACCAAAAATTTCAAGCGACAAAAAAATTTGACCAAAATGTACAGGGTTAACTAAGGTACTTTTGGACCTTTCGCAATTAATTTCTATGAACTGGTGAGAGCTATGATGTTCTAGTATTTTTTTAAGAGTATAACTTGATGGTCCCTAAATCCTCAGCAAATTTGGCTATACTCGCATCAGCCATTTCCAAGAAAAAGGTGTCTGAATTTCCCAAAAACTGCAATTTCCAGCCACTTTTCAGAGTCATAAAAAATCATCATTTTTGATTCGGCTAAAATTTTGTAGGAAGACAAGAGGACATTTCAGAAGAGTTATTCCGTTGAAATTTTGCTAATAATGCTAATGGAAAAGTAATTAGAAGGATTCCAGAATTCTATAATATGGGACTCTACCATGGTGAGTACACTAAGTTGTTTTTCGCTCTAAAATCTTTAAATTAAACTCGATTTAGGAACGGAGACCGGATTTGTGTTCCAATTTATCACACTACACATACATAACAACAGAACTGAGAAATTCAACCAAAAATTTCAAGCGACAAAAAAATTTGACCAAAATGTACAGGGTTAACTAAGGTACTTTTGGACCTTTCGCAATTAATTTCTATGAACTGGTGAGAGCTATGATGTTCTAGTATTTTTTTAAGAGTATAACTTGATGGTCCCTAAATCCTCAGCAAATTTGGCTATACTCGCATCAGCCATTTCCAAGAAAAAGGTGTCTGAATTTCCCAAAAACTGCAATTTCCAGCCACTTTTCAGAGTCATAAAAAATCATCATTTTTGATTCGGCTAAAATTTTGTAGGAAGACAAGAGGACATTTCAGAAGAGTTATTCCGTTGAAATTTTGCTAATAATGCTAATGGAAAAGTAATTAGAAGGATTCCAGAATTCTATAATATGGGACTCTACCATGGTGAGTACACTAAGTTGTTTTTCGCTCTAAAATCTTTAAATTAAACTCGATTTAGGAACGGAGACCGGATTTGTGTTCCAATTTTATCACACTACACATACATAACAACAGAACTGAGAAATTCAACCAAAAATTTCAAGCGACAAAAAAATTTGACCAAAATGTACAGGGTCAAGTAAGCTCGTTTTTGACCTTTCGCAATTAATTTCTACGAACTGGTGAGAGCTATGATGTTCCAGTATTTTTTTATGTTTATAACTTTGGGATCTTTAAATCATTGGAAAGTTTCGTTAATATTGCTCTGGCAGTTGCCAAGAAAAACGTCGCTGATTTATCAAAAAATGGACATTTCCAGCCAACTTTCGAACGGTCTTTTTCAATATCGACAATTGTCCCATTATGTTTGGATATTCAACAAGAAGAATTAATTCTAAGTAAGAAAATTTTTTTTCTGGAAATTTTAAAACCAAAATTGACATCAGAAATCAAATTTGAAAAACGTAAAAAAGGCCAAAAATCATTATTCTTGATTTGTCTAAAATTTAAAATGTCTTAGTAACTTGATTACATTGAAAATTTTCCAATTTTCTTGTCTTCGAAGTAATAAGGATTCTAACATTCTATTTAGGCCCCTATACCAAGTTGATTTTCGCTCTAAAATCTTTAAATGTAATTCTATTCTGCAACGGAGACCTGATTTGAGTTCTGAATGTATTACTCATCATTTTTACATAACCAAAGAACCAAGAAACTCAACAGAAAGCTTTGTGACAGTTGAAAATGTGTTGCCATAGCGATGGTCTGATGAATAGCGGCTGGTTTTAAGATGGCCTACCTACCAGTCATGTCTGCTCGTGCCTCCTGGACTTCCTCTTCCTCCTCTTCCTCCTCTCTCTCTCCAGCTTCCATCCTGTCTCCACGCCTCGGATTGGAAGTACTGCCAACTGTGAAATGAGGTGATGATTAGTATATTATAGCACAGACGTAGATAAACTACCAAGACGGTTCACTCTTACTGCTAAACCAGGATAAACCACACTTCCCTCCCCCTTGCCTGCATCTGCCATTAGTACCTACTGAAGTGACTGCTCGGTAGCAGCACAATCCAGCATGCCTGGAGCGCCGTCCAGCAGTCCGCATGGAGGGGGTTAGAAGTGTTGACTGAGTAGTGGGGGTGAAAGTGGACGTCAGGTTCATTTCAATTCACCATAACAAACAATCAAGAAAATAACATGATCTTGATAGGTCTAATAAGTAACCAATAGTAAGAGATAATCTATAGCAGGCTCTTATTGAAGGCAAAGAAATGTATATTGCCTGGGAGGTATGCAACTTATGTTACATGGATGTGTTGCTGACAATCTACAGTAGGCTCTTATTGAAGGCAAAGAAATGCATATTGCCTGGGAGGTATGCAACTTATGTTACATGCATGTATTGCTGACAATCTACAGTAGGCTCTTATTGAATTCAAAGAAAGGCATATTGCCTGGGAGGTATGCAACTTATGTTACATGGATGTGTTGCTGACATGTATTGCTACAGGAGATGACACGATAAGTCATCTAGTTCTGAATCGTTGGAGCGTTTCCATGCATGCAAATAGGCGTGAACTATTTCAGAAATAGCGTGTTGATCAATATTTACTGTATACATTATTATTTACTTCTCATTTCAAATTCAAAACCAAGTTAATTTTTGTTATACCAGGCAAACCCGGCATACGCGTTGTGAGATGAGCGAAACTCTACACACGTTGATCATATAAAATGAACTTTATCCGATGCCAATGGATCTGGGAAGCCGTGAATTTAACAATGCAATATTTTTCCACTAATATTTCTATATTTTCTATTGATAAGAAACATGTATTAAATTATTTTCTTCGAAACGGCTGGTCCGAATTACATGTCAATTTTTAATAATGTGTAGGCCTATTATTTCTGTGTTCACATTTGAGGAAAATTTTGATTATATTGGAGAGATTTCATTTTTTAATTTTCTCTGCCCCACCTAATCTTATGGGGTTTTTAGAAACTTTGAAATGATGTTTCTCAAAAATGGTCCAACCGATTTGACCCCAAAACTATACAGTTCCAAGTTGGATAAGTTTGCGTATAAAAAAAAAGTTTCATGTCAATCGGTCAAACCCTGCGACGTGTGCAGTGCCCACAAACAAACAAAGAAACATACAGAAAAGCTCGGCAAGAGTTGAATGGAAATCTTCGCTAACGCTCATCGAAAAATCCTAAAATCAATCTCAGTTTAATCACAATTGTAACACTCAATTTTATCAAATCCTCGACTACTTTTTTTTTATATTTGGTTCAACAACGTGCTATAATGACAACGAAGATCTATTGACGCTGGATGGATGACTAATGAGATGATTGGATGATGAGATGAAGGTTTCTTGGGTAACGGGAAGGATGGTGGGAAGGAAGCGGTCCGGGCCTATATTGTGGGAACCATCCCGGTATTAGCCCAGACTACAGAGGGAAACCATGAAAAACCCATGTAAAGATGGACGGCGGCGTTGACCACTGCGCTGCATGCCTGTTTTAATTACGTTCATAATCTCAAGAGTCAGATCTAATATCAATTTATATTTAACGTATTACAAAATGAATGGAGAAAATGAACTGATAGAATAACCAAAATATTTTTACATTCCTAAAATCAAATATAAACCAAAATATGAGGGTGATTATCAAATTCAAAATAAAAAAATACACCTCCCTCTTGCCCCCAAACCAAAAAAATGTGGCCTACTTGGGATTTTTTCAAACGTTAGGGCAACTGATTGTTCCTGGATTAGACGACAGTTAGCGGATTAACTTGTCATCACCCTTGGTTACGCATGTCATTCTCATATTTCAACTATTAGTTAGAGAATTAACAGTTTCGTTGAACCGGCTCTTAGCAGATTAATTCACCTGGACTGACCGGTGTCGTGTTATCGCCCTTGTGTTGGTTCTCATTCGCTCGCCTCAAGTCGTCCCCACGGTGATGTCGGCGCCATTCTTCGAGTCCTCTTCTTGATCACCTTGGTCCTAGCTCTCTCTCTCTCACTCTCACCAGCTTGATTGCAGCCGTCTCTCTCTCTCATCACGATGATTGTAGCCGTCTCCTTCTCTCTCACCATCTGGTGTGAGACAATTCTTGCGATCGAAGCCGTAACTGTTGCGTGTTATCTAGAAAATAACGATGAACATAATTTTTCACCCTTCTTATTTACAGTAGGCCTATGTTATTTTTGTCACATATTTGTTGATTGATTTTGTTATTTCAATTTTGTATTTATGCATAATTAATGCTGTTTACAGTATAAATGGTACTGTCCATTTTTAGTCCTGTTCCAGTTCTTAACCAGGGACGTCGTTAGGGGGTCCAAGGAGGGGCGCTCCTCCCCAATCGACATTTTTGCCCCCCCCAATAATGTATTTTCTTTAAAAATATATAAATGTTCACCTACTACGAATAAACACACAATGAAATATTGCTACTTATAATGTGAATTATATCAGTATAAACTTGACTCCCTCAAACTTCCTTCCAGAAGTGATAAACATACATGGTTGGTTTCTACGAGAATAATTTTGGATCCCGGTGATACGTTTCTTCGAATTCATGCAGATCTCCAACTCGTTTTTGGCAATACAAAACTCATTATAGCGAATAACTAATACACACGTAACGCATGCTTTGTGTTTCTCGTCCAACGATATTTCATATTTAGCGATAATAAAGTAGGGTACACAGAACTACACAAACTCACCCCTGTTCTTACCGACAAAACCGAATTAGCCGACGATATTACTTGATGATATTTTCAAATTCTTATCAAATCCTAACGACATCCCTGTTCCTAATGATGCTATTGTAACTATGACGTGACATTTTACTTCAAGTTTTCACTTTTGTTTGCTGATTGCATCATGTTTATGCCACGGACAAGCTCAAATGGGCTTTGTGGGCTCTAGCGTGGGATGTGCGTACTTTTTACTTGGAAATGTGAATAAAAACAACAGAAAGAGTACACAGTCCATTCAGAAGTTACCTACCGGTATCCCTGAATTGTGAAAGAAGTTGAATTTTTCCCAGTGATCACTACCCACTCAAGTAACTTGGCATATTATTTAAAATACACTTAGAAGAGCACAGAATAGGTTCCATTTTGATATTCAGTAAGATGGTTCAATCCTGAATCGGAAGATACTTTTTAAAAAATTCTAAAACCAGAAATAGGCCTACTGTTGGGCGAACTAAAAAAAAATCTGGTCTGAAATTCTGAGGAATTGAAAAATTACCATTCTTGTTTGGTCGTTCTCGCTATGTGCTCCGTCGCTCTTGTTTCCCTGCACCTCTTCTTCTCTTTTCTTGACTTCTCTCCGGACCCCTTCTTGCCTTCTCACCGGACCTCTTCTTCTATTCTCTCCGGACCTCTTCTTCTATTCTCTCCGTACCTCTTCTTCTATTCTCTCCGTACCTCTTCTTCTATTCCCTCCGTACCTGCAGATTCTAAAGGAGAAAATATCTTTCAGAAAATTTTAAAATCAAAATTGACGTCAGAAATCAAATTTGAAAAAAGTGAAAAAGGCAAAAAATTATAATTTTTGATTTGTCTAATATTTTGTAGGATGACAAAAGAGCATTCTGAAACAACAAATCCACTGACATTTCCCAATTTTAATTTTTTTAAAGTAATTACAAGGATTTTAAATTTCAATATGGGCCCTAGCCCATCAAATAATACCAAGTTATTTTGTGCTCTAAAATCTTTAAATTATACTCAATTTGGAAACTGAGACCAGATTTGTATTCCAATTTGATCACATTACACATACATAACAATAGAACTGGGAAATTCCACCACAAATTTCAAGCGACAAAAAAATTTGACCCAAAAGCACAGGGTTAAGTAAGCTCGTTTTTGACCTTTCGCAATTAATTTCTATGAACTGGTGAGAGCTATGATGTTCTAGTATTTTTTTATGTTCATAACTTTGGGATCTTTAAATCATTGGAAAGTTTCGTTAATATTGCTCTGGCAGTTGCCAAGAAAAACGTTGCTGATTTATCAAAAAATGGACATTTCCAGCCAACTTTCAGAGCGGTCTTTTTCAATATCGACAATTGTCCCATTATGGTTGGATATTCAACAAGAAGAATTAATTCTAAGTAAGAAAATATATTTTTGGAAATTTTAAAACCAAAATTGACATCAGAAATCAAATTTGAAAAACGTAAAAAAGGCCAAAAATCATTATTCTTGATTTGTCTAAAATTTTGTAGAAAGACAAAAGGGTATTTTAAAAACTCAATTCCATTGAAATTTTACCAATTTTATTCTTTTCAAAGTAATTACAAGGATTCTAAAATTCCATATAGGCCTTACCATGGCAAAAGTACCAAGTTTATTTTCACTCTAAAATCTTTAAATCAAACTCGATTTGGAAACTGAGACCAGATTTGTGTTCTAATTTGATCACATTACACACACATGACAATAGAACTGAGAAAATCAAACACAAATTTCAAGCGACAAAAAATTTTGACCCAAAAGCACAGGGTTTTAAGTAAGCTCGTTTTTGACCTTTCGCAATTAATTTCTATGAACTGGTGAGAGCTATGATGTTCTAGTATTTTTTTTATGTTCATAACTTTGGGATCTTTAAATCATTGGAAAGTTTCGTTAATATTGCTCTGGCAGTTGCCAAGAAAAACGTCGCTGATTTATCAAAAAATGGACATTTCTAGCCAACTTTCAGAGCGGTCTTTTTCAATATTGACAATTGTCCCATTATGTTTGGATGTTCAACAAGAAGAATTAATTCTAAGTAAGAAAATATATTTTTGGAAATTTTAAAACCAAAATTGACATCAGAAATCAAATTTGAAAACAGTAGAAAAGGCCAAAAATCATTACCTTCTTGATTTGTCTAAAATTTAAAATGTCTTAGTAACTTGATTACATTGAAAATTCTCCAATTTTCTTGTCTTTGAAGTAATTACAAGGATTCTAACATTCTATTTAGGCCCCTATACCAAGTTGATTTTCGCTCTAAAATCTTTAAATGTAATTCTATTCTGCAACGGAGACCTGATTTGAGTTCTGAATGTATTACTCATCATTTTTACATAACCAAAGAACCAAGAAACTCAACAGAAAGCTTTGTGACAGTTGAAAATGTGTTGCCATAGCGATGGTCTGATGAATAGCGGCTGGTTTCAAGATGGCCTACCTACCAGTCATGTCTGCTCGTGCCTCCTGGACTTCCTCTTCCTCCTCTTCCTCCTCTCTCTCTCCAGCTTCCATCCTGTCTTCACGCCTCGGATTGGAAGTACTGCCAACTGTGAAATGAGGTGATGATTAGTATATTATAGCACAGACGTAGATAAACTACCAAGACGGTTCACTCTTACGGCTAAACCAGGATAAACCACACCTCCCTTCCCCTCGCCTGTGTCTGCCATTAGTACCTACTGAAGTGACTGCTCGGTAGCAGCACAATCCAGCATGCCTGGAGCGCCGTCCAGCAGTCCGCATGGAGGGGGTTAGAAGTGTTGACTGAGTAGTGGGGGTGAAAGTGGACGTCAGGTTCATTTCAACATTGCGTGACATGTCTTGGTAGTATATCTTTTGACTATGATCAAACCACATACTTATGTTGTACCGCAATCACCTAATGAGATGGCTTTGCTGAAGTTACAAGTTTCTCGTTGAAAGGTTGATACTTGTACCAAATTATTACTATGTAGTTGAACATGCTTAAAAAAATGGAAATTAAAAAAGTGAAAAATAGAATGAAAAAATGAAATGACAACAACATAACAAACAATCAAGAAAATAATATGATCTTGATAGGCCTAATAAGTAACCAATAGTAAGAGAATTGAATGAGATATTCTACAGCAGGCTCTTATTCAAGGCAAAGAAATGCATAGTGCCTGGGAGGTAGGCAACTTATGTTACATGCATGTATTGCTGACAATCTACAGCAGGCTCTTATTCAAGGCAAAGAAATGCATAGTGCCTGGGAGGTAGGCAACTTATGTTACATGCATGTATTGCTGACAATCTACAGCAGGCTCTTATTCAAGGCAAAGAAATGCATAGTGCCTGGGAGGTAGGCAACTTATGTTACATGCATGTATTGCTGACAATCTACAGTAGGCTCTTATTGAGGGCAAAGAGATGCATATTGCCTGGGAGGTATGCAACTTATGTTACATGCATGTATTGCTGACAATCCACAGTAGGCTCTTATTGAAGGCAAAGAAATGCATATTGCCTGAGAGGTATGCAACTTATGTTACATGCATGTATTGCTGACAATCTACAGTAGGCTCTTATTGAAGGCAAAGAAATGCATATTGCCTGAGAGGTATGCAACTTATGTTACATGGATGTGTTGCTGAAGTTACAAGTTTCTAATTGAAAGGTTGAGACTTGTACCAAATTATTAGACGAGCTTTAGCGAGGATTCAATTCGACATACTGAAAAAAATTGGTGTTCGTTTTTATGTTTTCTTTTTGTTTTATGTTTTTTTTCGGTTCTCCACAGGTCAAACGGCTACAGCTATCAACTTCAAACTTCTTTTCAATATGGTTCCTCATCCAACTTAGATTATCATTGATCTTAGATCTTATGGTGGCATTATCGGGTGGTTACTTTTTTTCATGAATTTTAGAAATTTCAAAAATACCCGTTAGAATAACATGGCGGAAAAAAAAAGAAAATATTTTCATTTTCCAAGAAAATGAAATTTTGCGTGAAGTTGAATTACATTTTGATACACATTTCTAAAATTTTTCAGCTCGATCGGGTCAGCCATTTTGGAGAAAAAACATAAAATGTGCTGAATTGGTACAACTCGAAGCAGTTTTTACCCATATTTACCCATACTATTACTATACTAGTCTAACAACGCATATATGGCGTTTTCCTAGTTACTAGTTGAACATGCTTAAAAAAGGGAAATTGAAAAAGTGAAAAATAAAATGAAAAAATGAAATGACATAAAACCATAACAAACAATCAAGAAAATGACATGATCGTGATAGGCCTAATAAGTAACCAATAGTAAGAGAATTGAATGAGATATTCTACAGCAGGCTCTTATTCAAGGCAAAGAAATGTATATTGCCTGAGAGGTAGGCAACTTATGTTACATGCATGTATTGCTGACAATCCACAGTAGGCTCTTATTGAAGGCAAAGAAATGCATATTGCCTGAGAGGTATGCAACTTATGTTACATGCATGTATTGCTGACAATCCACAGTAGGCTCTTATTGAAGGCAAAGAAATGCATATTGCCTGAGAGGTATGCAACTTATGTTACATGGATGTAGCCTACTTGGGATTTTTTCTAACATTAGGGCAACTGATTGTTCCTGGATTAGACGACAGTTAGCGGATTAACTTGTCATCACCCTTGGTTACGCATGTCATTCTCATATTTCAACTATTAGTTAGAGAATTAACAGTTTCCTTGAACCGGCTCTTAGCAGATTAATTCACCTGGACTGACCGGTGTCGTGTTATCGCCCTTGTGTTGGTTCTCATTCGCTCGCCTCAAGTCGTCCCCACGGTGATGTCGGCGCCATTCTTCGAGTCCTCTTCTTGATCACCTTGGTCCTAGCTCTCTCTCTCTCACTCTCACCAGCTTGATTGCAGCCGTCTCTCTCTCTCATCACGATGATTGTAGCCGTCTCCTTCTCTCTCACCATCTGGTTTGAGACAATTCTTGTGATTGAAGCCGTAACTGTTGCGTGTTATCTAGAAAATAACGATGAACATAATTTTGCACCCTTCTTATTTACAGTAGGCCTATGTTATTGTCACATATTTGTTGATTGATTTTGTTATTGTAATTTTGTATTTATACATAATTAATGCTGTTTACAGTATAAATGGTACTGTCCATTTCTAGTCCTGTTCCAGTTCCTAATGATGCTATTGTAACTATGACGTGACATTTCACTTCAAGCGTTCACGTTTGTTTGCTGATTGCATCATGTTTATGCCACGGACAAGCTCAAATGGGCTTTGTGGGCTCTAGCGTGGAATGTGCGTACTTTTTACTTGGAAATGAGAATAAAAACAACAGAAAGAGTACACAGTCCATTCAGAAGTTACCTACCGGTATCCCTGAATTGTGAAAGAAGTTGAATTTTTCCCAGTGATCACTACCCACTCAAGTAACTTGGCATATTATTTAAAATACACTTAGAAGAGCACAGAACAGGTTCCATTTTGATATTTAGTAAGATGGTTCAATTCTGAATTGGAAGATACTTTTAAAAAAATTCTAAAACCAAAAATACCGGTAGGCCTACTGTTAGGCGAACTAAAAAAAAATCTGGTCTGAAATTCTGAGGAATTGAAAAATTACCATTCTTGTTCGGTCGTTCTCGCTATGTGCTCTGTCGCTCTTGTTTCCCTGCACCTCTTCTTCTCACTTCTTGTCTTCTCTCCGGACCCCTTCTTGTCTCTTCTTGTCTTCTGTCCGCACCTCTTCTTGACTTCTCTCCGGACCTCTTCTTCTATTCTCTCCGGACCCCTTCTTGTCTCTTCTTGTCTTATCTCCGCACCTCTTCTTCTATTCTCTCCGGAACCCTTCTTGTCTCTTCTTGTCTTCTCTTTGCACCTGTCCTTGTCTCTCTCCCAACCCAACGAATGTCTTCTGTTTCCACAGAACATCAGCTACTTGACGTTGGTCCGTCGGCTTAATGTTCCACGTTTCCTCAAGTCTAGCGCCACGCTGTCGTCACTCACTATAACACAAGAGTAAATGAAATAATATTACTTCTCGAGAACCGATAGCGTTTGACTTCATTGCCAAACAAATTTATACCGGTAGGCCTATCATCATAGGTGTGCGCTAGACATTCCAATACCTGCAGACCATATACGAAAATATATTTTCTAGCGAGGCTATTGTTTATTAAAATACAAATTAGGAAAACGCAGCAAGCATTATAAAATTAGCGATGTATGGAATGTACTCGAAAGCTATAGGTCTACATGCATAGATGTTGGAACTATCAAGTCACTGACTTTGTTACGCAGCTCTAATTGATTGTAGGTCTACTTGTTGATCATTTTAATCGTTATGTATGAAGCTCTTACTAATAGGCTTTTTTTTTTTTTAAACCACGAAAAAACCCTGTCAGGATGGTCGACCACGACAGGAATAGAACCACGTCTCCTGAATGACGATTAAGTGTGCTAGTCACTCATCCACGCGTCTTAGTTTACGTATCGTTATCACGCCACATTGGTGGGCTGCTTCGATCTGCTCAAGGATCGTGTTGGGTCAACTTTATTAAGTTAAGGTTAGGAACCTCAGGTAGGGTGAAACCATAAGGTTTGTGCAGAATGGACATCCAGATTGTAATTTTAAGGATCAAACCTTATCCGATCTAGCACTAAACATCACCTCACATAATCCTATGACAGATCGACGCGGCCATCGAGTTTATAATACCTAAGTTAGGATTAGGCCTGGGCCTAGGGCCTATCCTATCTGGGATGTGGCCTATATTCAACTGAGCCTAATGAGATGGCATATTCAGTGTATACTTACCCTTTCTTGTAATTTATTATGTAAGTATGGTTTTAACAACAATGGGCCAAGGTATAGGCCTAGTGAACAATCAAAATTATACAAAAGTAAACCAAGTCGAACCTAACCTAAAAATCCCCACACGTCAACCAACACATTTTATGGCAACTACTATTGTAAACCCACTTTATAAACTTACCTTTTCATTACATAGGGCAGCTGTATTTTACTTAATATCACTCAACTACATCACGAGTTCATAATTTAGAGATTAACACCTATAAACATAACATTAATGTCTATCCGACTTTCACGCCTTATCTAGGCCTCTTGTTGACACTTGACAGAACAATGGTGGCATGCTGTGACGCAATGCTGGCTGGCCATGTGTTTTGGGTCATATGAAACATCGAAAATCCTAGGATAAGTATGAAATCTCTGTGGTTCAGGCAGTTGAAGCGCTGCTTCGTAAATCTGTTACCACTCGGGCAAGGGTTCGAGTCCCGCTAAAGCAT
Source organism: Brachyptera putata (assembly GCA_907164805.1). Classification (NCBI taxonomy): domain Eukaryota; kingdom Metazoa; phylum Arthropoda; class Insecta; order Plecoptera; family Taeniopterygidae; genus Brachyptera; species Brachyptera putata. Next base: position 1,247,689 of record OU015465.1, read on the forward strand.
GAGATTTTGTTAAATATCCTTTATCCATCAGTCCACATCTCTCAATAATCAACTGTTTATATTTTGAACCACCACATAAAATTGCTATTGGAACAAGGCTATATAAATGAGGTAATAACATGAAAATTGAATCAGTTTGGTGAAACGGAATTTAAGATTAATCTTTTATTTTGTTAAATTTGTTCACACCGACAATCAATTAAAGAAACTGCAGTGAGCGATGTGATGTATGATGCGACGAGGTTGATGTCGCTGGCAATATTCCATAGCTTGAACGAAATAATTATTATTACGTTACATTCAACGTACCCTATAGGAAGATAGATAGCTTATCCTAGAATTATCCTAGATAGAAATACCGAAATTAAATGTAGGTCTACATCATCAAGCCATACAAATTGTTACATGTATCGTACATAATGTATTTTTCAATGTAAGATAAAGGATTTTATAACTGTTCACGCATTTAAAATATTGAGGAATTCAAGGAAGCCAAAAATTATACATGCATTTACTGTGATACCTGACAATTTTTTTCTTTTGACATGTAAGATTCCTATTCGACGTAGTTTTAGATATTTCAATATGTACTCTTTTATAGGCTGACAATTTTCAATACTTCAATTATATTATGTAATTATTATAAGTAAGAGGCTCTATATGCTATATTGTATGATATATGAACTAACATTTGGCTATCAAAATAAATAAAATACAAATCAGCCGTACAGAAGAAAATAATTTGAAAAATATTTTTACTAGGTCCAATTCCAGTGAATTGATGTAACAATGATGTTTTAGGTCGAGATTCATAATTAGAAACACAACTTCATGCTTCAAAAGCGTTTGACATTTGAATCCGTAGAGTCGCTACAATTACAAAAGTTTTTACAATTGTTTAGTTGGCGGTCGACCTTTGATTGTCGTGGATTCCAGAATCACGAAGGTATTTGTTCAGTATTTAGCACTTTTGAGGTTTTTAAAATGGTTTAATTTTCAGTCTTCCCTTCTACAGTTCTATAACGTGTTGGGATTCTAGAGGAAATTTGGTTGAAATTAGGTAAACATCATTCACATAGTTTGTTACAATATATTTGATCAAGTTTAGTGCGATTCTACAGGGAGATATTCACAAACTACCAACACTATAACATTTAGAAGTGATTTCACAATCTGACGTGCAAAATACTGCGATTACACGAAGAGTAAACATGTTTTAAAAATAGTATCTTCTCAGTTTACCCAACAACAGCATTGCTGTTTATTTACACATTAAATGGTAACATTATCTCATCACAAAATGGACACTTTCTGACTAGCAGAACATAAATTGCCCGTAACCGTGTTCTCTATTTGAACAAATAACACATTTCTTAGTTATACATGAGTTTGAAGTGATAAACAGAATTTTTCAAGGATTTGACTTCAATTAATTGGTTTATATATTTATATAGTTTCATTATTTTTACTGTTATTAAATTTTAGTAAGATAAAATATTTCAGTTTGAAATTGTACCATCACATTTATACTCTTGTATACACGGCAGTAGACTTTTCTTGAATACCGATAGTGATTTGCGATAAATTAAAAATATAGTATCAATAGACCCTTCTCAGAATTCAATACGCAGGCGCTTACTGCCTGCTAGCGACTGAGATCGCTGGTGGTTTGTTATTGTTGAAAAAGACGGTCCACTTATCAACGGGGTTAAAGGCAAAACACCGAGTTATATAACTTACATTATCTTCCATCTTACTCACTCTGGCAATGCATAAATCTCTTGGAATATAGTGAAGTTGTAACTACTATCATATTATGACCGAATACATTTACTGTAACGCACAATATATGAATCATTCTTGCTAAATGGCATGGACAGCATAGAACTTTCACATACGGCTACTAACATCCCGATCTACTTCAAACGTCGCCGCTAGATGGCTCATTCTTCTCTAAAAGGGTCCAATGATATCGTTTATAGAGAGATAACAATGGTGATATCGACAACTACTTAAATGCTCAATAATATAATATATAATCTAGATAAATATTCCAAGTACTAAACAGTATCACAGAACATAGCTACAGACAAGACCTGATGTCAGGTTGAAACGTGCGGGGGGGTTCGATGGAACTAGTCAAGCACACAAAGACGGAGAAAATGGCGTAAGTCAGCGTTGTCGTCATGGATCAGGCGGGCCGTGGCGATTATTTCGCGAGGATTGAAAGGCGCTTCAGTATTTCAGTTGCGACTCCTTTATTACCGGCGCCGTGACTGGTGTCTTTCGCTCTGGAACAATATTCAACAATATTAGCTTATTACACAATCAAAATGTATGATTTAGGTGTGGAATGTATATCTATATGTAATGTTTAGAATTCAACCTTCAACACAATCAACATAAATTCTCAAGCAATGGTTGCGTAATTATTTATTACTATATTCTGTTGAATCATATTTTATTAAATCATACAAATTGATCAAATAAAGACTTACATTACAATGCAATACACCCCTTTTTTCTGAGTAGAACTACAAATATTTATTATAAATTGTAAGTATATTGATAAGATTGATACGATTGTTGAACAATTTTATTTAAATGAAATTACCAAACTGTTTAAATAAATACTTTCCATCTATCCAACTTACTTGTATGCCGTCGTAAATCCGCCAATGTCTCCGCACTTAGGTACAATGTAGTCCCGCAGATCATCAATCTTCTGGCTCTGCCAACCGAACGAAGGAAGCATCAAGCAGAGAACCATCAGCGATCCCAACACGCCTTTGAAAGAGTTCATCAAGGCTGTCCAGTCGCTCGAGTCTTCTACCTTCATTACTAAATAATCAGTCTCAAATGTGTTTGTCAATGTCGGGATAAGGGACGTAGGGTTTCCGTTGTTGGTAACTCCTGCGCACCGGGAAGTTGACGAAGTCTTGTCGGCTGCGGATATCATACGTAGTTCAGCACGACGGTCGTTCCCGGAACGGGTTTGAAGGTCGTTCCGAGTGGAACGGTGTTCAATAGCACGTTCACCTGAGGTAGGATTTGTTGAACGTCGTTCTGATGTTACTTTTTGGATTGTAGCACGTTCACGCCTCTCAATAGAGGACCTCTCAGAAGTGCGGTCTCTTCGTTCATTGCTTCGTCGGTCCTCACTTAGACGTTCGACAGACCTTGTTCGTCGGCTAAGAGACAGCTGTCTTCGACTCTCAGAATTATCTCGTTCACGCCTTACCATTAAAGACCTCTCAGAAGTACGCTCTCTTCGTTCGTTGCTTCGCCGGTCCTCACTTAGACGTTCAAGAGACCTTGTTCGTCGGCTAAGAGACAGCTGTCTTCGGCTCTCAGAATTGTCTCGTTCACGCCTCTCGATAGAGGACCTCTCAGAAGTGCGCTCTCTTCGTTCATTGCTTCGTCGGTCCTCACTTAGACGTTCAACAGACCTTGTTCGTCGGCTAAGAGACAGCTGTCTTCGACTCTCAGAATTGTCTCGTTCACGCCTCTCTATTGAGGACCTCTCAGAAGTGCGCTCTCTTCGTTCATTGCTTCGTCGGTCCTCACTTAGACGTTCAACAGACCTTGTTCGTCGGCTAAGAGACAGCTGTCTTCGACTCTCAGAATTGTCTCGTTCACGCCTCTCGATAGAGGACCTCTCAGAAGTGCGCTCTCTTCGTTCATTGCTTCGTCGGTCCTCACTTAGACGTTCAAGAGACCTAGTTCGTCGGCTAAGAGACAGCTGTCTTCGACTCTCAGAATTGTCTCGTTCACGCCTCTCTATTGAGGACCTTTCAGAAGTGCGCTCTCTTCGTTCATTGCTTCGTCGGTCCTCACTTAGACGTTCAAGAGACCTTGTTCGTCGGCTAAGAGACAACTGTCTTCGGCTCTCAGAATTGTCTCGTTCACGCCTTTCAATGGAAGACCTCTCAGAAGTGCGCTCTCTTCGTTCATTGCTCCGTCGGTCCTCACTCAGACGTTCAAGAGACCTTGTTCGTCGGCTAAGAGACAGCTGTCTTCGGCTCTCAGAATTGTCTCGTTCACGCCTTTCAATAGAGGACCTCTCAGAAGTGCGTTCTCTTCGATCATTGCTTCGTCGGTCCTCACTTAGACGTTCAACAGACCTTGTTCGTCGGCTAAGAGACAACTGTCTTCGACTCTCAGAATTATCTCGTTCACGCCTTTCAATAGAGGACCTCTCAGAAGTGCGCTCTCTTCGTTCATTGCTTCGTCGGTCCTCACTTGAACGTTCAACAGACCTTGTTCGTCGGCTAAGAGACAGCTGTCTTCGACCCTCAGAATTGTCTCGTTCACGCCTTTCAATAGAGGACCTCTCAGAAGTGCGTTCTCTTCGATCATTGCTTCGTCGGTCCTCACTTAGACGTTCAACAGACCTTGTTCGTCGGCTAAGAGACAACTGTCTCGACTCTCAGAAGTATCCGTTCCCCCCAGCCTTTTAAAAAAGGACCCCCCCTCAGAAGTGCGTCTCTTCGTTCTTGCTTCGTTTTGGGCCTCCTTAGGGCGTTCAGAGACCTTGTTCGTCGGGTAAGAGACAACTTCCCTTTGACTCTCAGAATTATCTCGTTCCCCCTTCCAAAGGAAACCCTCGAAGGGGTCCCTTCGGTTTTTTGCTTCGTCCCGGGCCTCACTTAGACTTCAAAAGACCTTGTTCCCTCGGGGTAGGGGACAACTGTCTTTTGACTCTCAAATTTTTCTCGTTCAAGCCCTTTTCCCTTGAAGACCTCTCAGAAATGCGTCCCTTTGTTTTTGCCCTTGTCGGGCCCCACTTTTTTAAAGTTTAAAAACCTTGTTCGTCGGCTAAGAGACCTTCCCCTTTGACTCCCAAAATTTCTCGTTTTACGTCCCCTCAATAGAGGACCTCTCAGAAGTGCGCTCTCTTCGTTCATTGCTTCGTCGGTCCTCACTAAGACGTTCAAGAGACCTTGTTCGTCGGCCAAGAGACAGCTGTCTTCGACTCTCAGAATTGTCTCGTTCACGCCTTTCTATTGAGGACCTCTCAGAAATGCGCTCTCTTCGTTCATTGCTTCGTCGGTCCTCACTTAGACGTTCAACAGACCTTGTTCGTCGGCTAAGAGACAATCTTTGCTGACGCTCAGAAACATTGCGTTCTTTCTGTTCCCTTGATTCCCTCCTCTCGTGGATGGACCGTTCAGTAGTACGTTCGTCACGTTCGGCTGCAATCCTCCGAGATGAATCTCTTTCCGATCTGGCTTCCTGATTTCTCTTCAGCGACAATCTTCTTCCGTCATTCAACATTCCTCGAGAAGCTGCCACTCGTTCCGAAGCCCTTGAGTTGACCTGTCGCTCCCGTTCGGACGCCCTCGTAACTCTCCGTCGATCTTCGGACATTCTCCTCGCAGCCTCTTCCGTATTCCTTCGAGTATCCAGAAGTCGTCGAGAAGAACGGCGTTCAGTACGCTCTCTGCGCGAAGCATCTCGTTCGGTTGATATTTGACGGTCGGTGACCTTTCCAGAGGATCGACGTTCAAGAGAAAGTCTTCGCGATGGAATTTCACGATCCGAATCTTTCTCAGAGATCCAACGGTTATCCATACGATTCAAGCGACTTGCAATCGACGAATCTCCGAATCTCCTTTCAGAAGTCACTCTCGTCATTTCACGTCGTTCCGTCTTGATCATTTTTTCCATCCCCGAGATTCGAGTCCGACGTTGATCTGCGATTCTATTGGCCGATCTCGCAGTGTCTGTCGTCCTCGTCGTAACTCGTCGACTCGAACCTTCTCCAGTTCTGCGGGAAACGTCGGTAGAGATGCGAGACGAGAGGTTGACGTCGTTGAATGACGTTACGTCGTTGGGGGACGGTTGTTTGTCGAAGTAGACGTTGGTGACGTTGTCGGTTGTGCAGTGTCCGTGTTGGTAGCCAGTCGTCGTCGGATGGTCCGTCAGGATCGCGTTGCCTTCCCCTGGCGCCTGGGGAGTCCTGGAAGTAAACGTTCTGATATTATACAAGTCATGCTCTTTGTATTGCTACGATTTATACTCAGTTGATTTAATGTTTGGTTTGTGAGGTTGCCTAACTGTTAGGCGATGCCACATGGAGAAGATAGGGTAGTCTGGACCGGGGTCGTCAGTATAACTGGGGACTCGGTCGAGTACATACCTATCGCTGGCTTTGTATGGATACACTTTGCATATCGTAATAAATATGTTGGATTAAGAGATTCTGAATTGTTCTCCCTGATTGTCGATCTCCAACACGCTTCAGTATACAAGTCATGTCTTTGTTTTTTGTCTTCTATGAATGCTATATAAATTATTGGAATCTAATTTAATTTGGTAAATCTACTAGAAATATTTTGTTATACTTATATAAGTATTGTTACGTGATGAATGTGTTGTTTGTTTTTGTTATGAATTTGTTGTGCGCTGGTTTTGAATGAAATGCATGATAACATCTCTGTGTTTACAACTGTATGTATTTATGTATCTATCGGTATTTTGTTGAACTTTTCGTGTATCCAATTTTGTTTCAGGACTTCATGTAAATTAGGTTTTATTTGGTTGAATGTGAGAACGGTCTTCACAAAATTTCGAGAACAACCCCATGTGCTGAGGGGTGTCGGAAAATTCACGATTTTTTTTGGAAAATGTTTTACAGGGTCATGTGTGGTATCAATATGAAGGTTCATTCATCAGATTTCAAAAATTCTTATTTCGTTCCGATCCAATGTATGGTTCTCCGGCAAACTGGTTTTGAGCAACCCCCCGTGTAGAGGGGTGTAGGAAAATTTTCGATTTTCCCCGGAAAAGTTTCCACAGGGTCGTGTGTGGTATTAGAATGAAGGTACATTCATCAGATTGCGAAAAATTCTTATTTTGTCTCGATCCTATGTGTGGTTCTCCAGAAAAAAATTCGTGAATACCCCCTCGGAAAATTTATGATTTTCTTTGGAAAATTGTTTGGAGAATCGTAAGTAGCATCAAAATGCTCACGTGATCGCTAGCTTTCTGAAAATCTAACAATCAGCCCGATCGCATCGTGGGTTCTTGAGCAATCGCCGATCGAAGATTGTCGATTTTTTTTTGTCGGACGGGTACTAAGTACGGGGAAAAAACCAAGAATTTGAAAAAAAATTAAACTCTTTTGCCGGAGCCGTGTGCGGTATCGAAATGGAGGTACAGAATATCTGTTGCCAAAAATGTTGATTTTAGCTCGATCCGATGTCTGGTTCTCTGTAAAAAAAATCTTGAAAATAAAGGCAAATTTGCAATTTTCTTTGGTAAAGTTTTCACACAGCCGTGAGTGGTATCAAATTGAAGATAATCGAAATTGATGACGTACAGTTCAAATTTCAGCCCGATCCGATGTATGGTTCTCCGGTAAACATGTTTTGAACCAACCACTGCAGATCGGCTGTCGGAAAATTTATGATTTACCCTGGAAAAGTTTTCAGAGGGCCGTGTGTGGTATCAAAATGAAGGTACATTCAATTGTATGAAAAAAATCCAAGTTTGGCCAAATCCGAAGTTTGGTTTGCCGGTAAACATGTTTTGAACAACCCCATGTGTAGAGGGGTGTCGGAAAACTTACGATTTTTTGGGAAAGGTTACAGAGGGCCGTGGTTGGTATAAAAATGAAGGTACATTCAATTGATTGCAGAAAATTCAAATCTCAGCCCGATCCGATGTATGGTTCTCCGGCAAACATGTTTTGAACAACCCCCCGTGCAGAGGGGTGTCGGAAAATTTATGATTTTCCCTGGAATAGTTTTCAGAGGGCCGTGTGTGGTATCAAAATGAAGGTACATTCGATTGAATGAAAAAGAATATAAGTTTGGCTCGATCCGATGGTTGGTGTGCCGGCAAACATGTTTTGAACACCCCCTCGTGCTGAGGGGTGTAGGAAAATTTCGAATTTTCCTGGAAAATTTTCCACAGAATCGTGTAAGGTATCGACATGAAGGTACATTCATTAAATTGCGGAAATTTTTTATTTTGTCTCGATACAATGTGTAGTTCCTCGGAAAAAAATTCGTGAACACATCCTCGCGCATAGGGGTGTCGAAAATTGGCGATTTTCTTTGGAAAATTTTTCTCAGAGTCGTGTGAGGTGTAGAAATCAAGGTACGTTCATTTGATTGCATAAAATCTTTAATTTCATCTCGATCCAATGTCTGGTTCTTCTAGAAACAAATCTTGAATACCCTCTCGGAAAATTTATGATTTTCTTTGGAAATCTTTCTGGAAAAACATGAGTACCATCAAAATGCTCACGGGATCGCTAGCTCTCCGAAAATCTAGCAAACAGCCCGATCGCATCGTGGGTTCTCCAGCAATCGCCGATCAAAGATTGTCAATTTTTTCTGTCGGACGGGTACTAGTACGTGGAAAAAACCGAAATTTGAAAAAAAGTCAAACTCTTTCGCCGAAGCCGTGTGCGGTATCAAAATGAAGGTACAGAAGGTACAGAATACCTGTTGCTAAAAATGTTGATTTTAGCTCGATCCGATGTCTGGTTCTCCGTAAAAAAATCCTTGAAAATAGAGGCAAATCTGCAATTTTCTTTGAAAAAGTTTTTTCACAGCCGTGAGTGCTATCAAATTTAAGATTATCGAAATTGATGACGTACAATTTTGATTTCAGCCCGATCCGATGAATGGTTCTCCGGCAAACATGTTTTGAACAAACCCCTCCAGATCGGGTGTCGGAAAATTTATGACTTTTTCCGGAAAAGTTTTCACAGGGTTGTGTGTGGTATCCATATTAAAGTACATTCATTAGATTGCGAAAATTTTGAACCTCAACCCGATCCGACATTTGGTTTGCCGGCAAACATGTTTTGAACAACCCAATGTGTATAGAGGGTCGGAAAATCATGATTTTCCTCGGAAAAGCTCCAAGAGGGTCGTGTGTGGTATCGAAATGAAGCTACATTCATCAGATTTCGAAAATTTAGAACTTCAACCCGATTCGACATTTGGTTTGCCGACAAACATGTTTTGAACAACCCAATGTGTATAGGGGGCGGAAAATTATGATTTTCCTCGGAAAAGCTCCAAGAGGGTCGTGTATAGTATCGAAATGAAGCTACATTCATTAAATTGCGAAAAGTTTGAACCTCAACCCGATCCGACATTTAGTTTGCCGGTAAACATGTTTTGAACAACCCAATGTGTATGGGGGTCGGAAAATTCATGATTTTCCTCGGAAAAGCTCTAAGATGGTCGAATGTGGTATCGAAATGAAGCTACATTCATCAGATTGCGAAAATTTCAAACCTCAACCCGATCTGACATTTAGTTTGCCGGTAAACATGTTTTGAACAACCAAATGTGTATGGGGGTCGGAAAATTCATGATTTTCCTCGGAAAAGGTCTGAGACGGTCGAGTGTTGTATAGAAATGAAGCTTCATTCAATTGATTGCGAAAATTTTAAACATCAACCTGATCCGACATTTGTTTTGCCGGCAAACATGTTTTGAACAACCCAATATGTAGAGGGGGTCGGAAAATCATGATTTTCCTCGTAAAAGCTCCAAGAGGGTCATGTGTGGTATCGAAATAAAGCTACAATCATCAGATTGCGAAAATTTTGAACCTAAACTCGATCCGACATCTGGTTTGCCGATAAACATGTTTTGAACAACCCAATGTGTATGGGGGTCGGAAAATTTATGATTTTCCTCGGAAAAGCTCTAAGACGGTCGAGTGTGGTATAGAAATGAAGCTACATTCAATTGATTGCTAAAATTTCCAACCTCAACCCGATCCGACATCTGGTTTGCCGGCAAACATGTTTTGAACAACCCAATGTGTGGAGGGGGTCGGAAAATCATGATTTTCCTCGGAAAAGCTCCAAGAGGGTCATGTGTGGTATCGAAATGAAGCTACATTCATCAGATTGCGAAAATGTTTAACCTCGGTCCTATCCGACATTTGGTTTGCCGACAAACATGTTTTGAACTACCCAATGTGTAGAGGGGGTCGGAAAATCATGATTTTCCTCGGAAAAGCTCCAAGAGGGTCATGTGTGGTATCGATATAAAGCTACATTCATCAGATTGCAAAATTCCAAACCTCAACCCGATCCGACTTTTGGTTTGCCGGTAAACATGTTTTGAACAACCCAATGTGTATAGTGGGTCGGAAAATGAGGATTTTCCTCGTAAAAGCACCAAGAGGGTCATGTGTGGTATCGAAATGAAGCTACAATCATCAGATTGCAAAAAATTTCAAACCTTAACTCGATCCGACATTTGATTTGCCGGTAAACATGTTTTGAACAACCCAATGTGTATGGGGGTCGGAAAATTCATGATTTTCCTCGGAAAAGCTCTAAAACAGTCGAGTGTGGTATCGAAATGAAGCTACATTCAATTGATTGCGAAAATTTCCAACCTCAACCCGATCCGACATCTGATTTGCCGGCAAACATGTTTTGAACAACCCAATGTGTAGAGGGGGTCGGAAAATTATGATTTCCCTCGGAAAAGCTCTCAGAGGGTCGAATGTTGTATCGAAATGAAGCTACATTCATAAGATTGCTGAAATTCTAAACTTCAACCCGATCCGACATTTGGGATGCCGGTAAACATGTTTTGAACAACCCAATGTGTATAGAGGGTCGGAAAATCATGAGTTTCCTCGGAAAAGCGCTCAGAGGGTCGAGTGTGGTATCAAAATGAAGCTACATTCAATTGATTGCGAAAATTTCAAACCTCAACCCGATCCGACATTTGGTTTGCCGACCACCATGTTTTGAACAACCCAATGTGTATAGGGGGTCGGAAAATCATGATTTTTCTCGGAAAAGCTCCAAGAGGGTCATGTGTGGTATCAAAATGAAGTCACATTCATCAGATTGCGAAAATGTTGAACTTCAACCCGATCCGACTCTTGGTTTGCCGCTAAACATGTTTTGAACAACCCGATGTGTATTGGGGGTCGGAAAATAGGGATTTTCCTCGAAAAAGCTCTCGAAGGGTAGAGTGTGGTATCGACATGTAGGTACATCCAATTGATTGCAAAAATTCTAAACCTCAACCCGATCCGACATCTGGTTTGCCAGCAAACATGTTTTGAACAACCCAATGTGTATAGTGGGTCGGAGAATGAGGAATTTCCTCGGAAAAGCTCTAAGAGGGTCGTGTGTGGTATCAAAATGGAGCTACTTTCATCAGATTGCGAAAATTTTGAACCTCAACCCGATTCGACATTTGGTTTGCCGGAAAACATGTTTTGAACAACCCGATGTGTATAGGGGGTCGGAAAATGAGGATTTTCCTCGAAAAAGCTCTCAGAGGGTCGAGTGTGGTATCGACATGTAGCTACATCCAATTGATTGCAAAAATTCTAAACCTCAACCCGATCCGACATTTAGTTTGCCGGCAAACATGTTTTGAACAACTTAATGTGTATAGGGGGTCGGAAAATTATGATTTTCATTGGAAAAGCTTTCAGAGGGTCGTGTGTGGTATCGAAATGAAGATAAATTCATTAGATTGCGGAAATTTTTAACCTCGGTACTATACGACATTTGGTTTGCCGACAAACATGTTTTGAACTACCCAATGTGTAGAGGGTGTCGGAAAATCATGATTTTCCTCGGAAAAGCTCCTAGAGGGTCATGTGTGGTATCGATATAAAGCTACATTCATCAGATTGCAAAATTTTGAACCTCAACCCGATCCGACATTTGGTTTGCCGGTAAACATGTTTTGAACAACCCAATGTGTATAGTGGGTCGGAAAATGAGGATTTTCCTCGGAAGAGCTCGAAGAGGGTCGTGTGTGGTATCGAAATGAAGCTACATGCATCAGATTGCAAAAATTTTGAACCTCAGTCCGATACGACATTTGGTTTGCCGGCAAACATGTTTTGAACAACCCAATGTGTAAAGGGGGTCGGAAAATTCATGATTTTCTTCGGAAAAGCTCTAAGACGGTTGAGTGTGGTATCGAAATGAAGCTACATACAATTGATTGCGAAAATTATAAAATTCAGTTCGATCCGACATTTGGTTTGCCGACAAACATGTTTTGAACAACCCAATGTGTAGAGGGGGTCGGAAAATCATGATTTTTCTTGGAAAAGCTCCAAGAGGGTCGAGTGTGATATCGAAATGAAGCCACATTTATTAGATTGCGAAAATTTCAAACCTCAGTCCGATCCAACATCTGGTTTGCCGGCAAACATGTTTTGAACAACCCAATGTGTAGAGGGGGTCGGAAAATCATGATTTTCCTCGGAAAAGCTCCAAGAGGGTCGAGTGTGGTATCGAAATGGAGCTACATTCATTAGATTGCGAAAATTTTGAAATTCAGTCCGATCCGACATTTGGTTTGCCAGCAAACATGTTTTGAACAACCCAATGTGTAGAGGGGGTCGGAAAATCATGATTTTTCTCGGAAAAGCTCAAAGAGGGTCATGTGTGGAATCGAAATGAAGCTACATTCATCAGATTGCAAAAATTTCAAACCTCAACCCGATTCGACATTTGGTTTGCCGGTAAACATGTTTTGAACAACCCAATGTGTATAGTGAGTCGGAAAATGAGGATTTACCTCGGAAAAGCTCTAAGAGGGTCGTGTATGGTATCGAAATGAAGCTACATTCATTAGATTGCCAAAATTTTAAACTTCAACCCGATCCGACATTTGGGTTGCCGGTAAACATGTTTTGAACAACCCAATGTGTATGGGGGTCGGAAAATTTATGATTTTTCTCGGAAAAGCTCTGAGACGGTCGAGTGTGGTATCGAAATGAAGCTACATTCAATTGATTTCAAACAATTCAAACTTCAACTCGATCCGACATCTGATTTGCCGGCAAACATGTTTTGAACAACTCAATGTGTAGAGGGGGTCGGAAAATCATGATTTTCCTAGGAAAAGCTCCAAGAGGGTCATGTGTGGTATCGAAATGAAGCTACATTCATCAGATTGGAAAAATATTCAATCTCGGTCCTATCCGACATTTGGTTTGCCGACAAACATGTTTTGAACTATCCAATGTGTAGAGGGGGTCGGAAAATCATGATTTTCCTCGGAAAAGCTCCAAGAGGGTCATGTGTGGTATCGATATGAAGCTACATTCATCAGATTGCAAAATTTCAAACCTCAACCCGATCCGACTTTTGGTTTGCCGGTAAACATGTTTTGAACAACCCAATGTGTATAGTGGGTCGGAAAATGAGGATTTTCCTCGGAAAAGCTCTAAGAGGGTCGTGTGTGGTATCGAAATGAAGCTACATTCATCAGATTGCGAACATTTCGAATCTTAACCTGATCCGACATTTGTTTTGCCGGCAAACATGTTTTGAACAACCCAATGTGTAGAGGGGGTCGGAAAATCATGATTTTCCTAGGAAAAGCTCCAAGAGGGTCGAGTGTGGTATCGAAATAAAGCTACATCAATAAGATTGCGAAAATTTTAAACCTTAGTCCGATCCGACATTCGATTTGCCGGCAAACATGTTTTGAACAACCCAATGTGTGGAGGGGGTCGGAAAATCATGATTTTCCTCGGAAAAGCTCCAAGAGGGTCATGTGTGGTATCGATATGAAGCTACATTCATCAGATTGCAAAATTTCAAACCTCAACCCGATCCGACTTTTGGTTTGCCGGTAAACATGTTTTGAACAACCCAATGTGTATAGTGGGTCGGAAAATGAGGATTTTCCTCGGAAAAGCTTTAAGAGGGTCGTGTGTGGTATCGAAATGGAGCTACATTCATTAGATTGCAAAAACTTTGAATCACAGCCCGATCCGACATTCGGTTCGCCGGTAAACATGTTTTGAACAACCCAATGTGTATAGTGGGTCGGAAAATGAGGATTTCCCTCGGAAAAGCTCTAAGACGGTTGTGTGTGGTATCGAAATGAAGCCACATTCATTAGATTGCAAAAATTTCAAACCTCAACCCGATTCAACATTTGGTTTACCGGTAAACATGTTTTGAACAACCCAATGTGTATAGTGGGTCGGAAAATGAGGATTTTCCTCGGAAAAGCTTCCAGAGGGTCGTGTGTGGTATCAAAATGAAGCTACATTCATTAGATTGCATAAAATGTTTCTTTCTTTCCGATCCGATGTATAGTTCTCCGGCAATCATGTTTTGAACACCCCCATGGGCAGGGGGAGGGGAGGGAAATTATGATTTTTCCCGGAAAAGCTTCCATAGGGTCGTGTGTGGTAATAATATGTAGGTACATTCATACCATTGCATAAATTTCTTATTTCGTTCCGATCCAATGTATGGTTCTCCGGCAATCATGTTTTGAACACCCCCATGCGCAGGGGTGGTGGGGGGTATTTGCGATTTTCCCCGGAAAATCTTCCACAGGGTCATGCGTGGTATCAAAATGAAGGTACGTGCATCAGATTGCGAATTTTTGTTATTCTGTCTCGATCTGATGTTTGGTTCTCCTGAAAAAAATTCGTGAATACCCCCTCGGAAAATTTATGATTTTCTTTGGAAAATTGTCTGGAGAATCGTGAGTAGCTTCAAAATGCTCACGTGATCGCTAGCTTTCTGAAAATCAAACGATCAGCCCGATCGCATCGTGGGTTCTTGAGCAATCGCCGATCGAAGATTGTCGATTTTTTTTTGTCGGACGGGTACTAGTACGGGGAAAAAACCGAAATTTGAAAAAAAGTCAAACTCTTTCGCCGAATCCGTGTGCGTATCAATGTGTGTATCAAAATGGAGGTACAGAATATCTGTTGCCAAAAATGTTGATTTTAGCTCGATCCGATGTCTGGTTCTCTGTAAAAAAAATCTTGAAAATAAAGGCAAATTTGCAATTTTCTTTGGTAAAGTTTTCACACAGCCGTGAATGGTATCAAATTTGAGATAATCGAAATTGATGACGTACAGTTCAAATTTCAGCCCGATCCGATGTATGGTTCTCCGGCAAACATGTTTTGAACCAACCCCTGCAGATCGGCTGTCGGAAAATTTATGATTTTCCCTGGAATAGTTTTCAGAGGGCCGTGTGTGGTATCAAAATGAAGGTACATCCAATCTCATGAAGAAAAATATAAGTTTGGCCCGATCCGATGTTTGGTGTGCCGGCAAACATGTTTTGAACACCCCCCCGTGCTGAGGGGTGTAGGAGAATTTCGAATTTTCCCGGAAAATTCTCCACAGGGTCGTGTAAGGTATTGACATGAGGGTACATTCATTAGATTGCGAAAATTTCTCATTTTGTCTCGATCCAATGTGTGGTTCTCCGGAATAAAATTCGTGAACACCCCCTCGCGCATAGGGGTGTCGGAAAATTTGCGATTTTCTTGGGAGAATTTTTCTCAGTGTCGTGTGTGGTTTAGAGATTAAGGTACGTTCATTTGATTGCATAAAATCTTGATTTCGTCTCGATCCAATGTCTGGTTCTCCTAAAAAAAAATCTTGAATACCCTCTCGGAAAATTTATGATTTTCTTCGGAAATTTTTGTGGAAAAACGTGAGTAGCATCAAAATGCTCACTTGATCGCTAGCTTTCCGAAAATCGAACAATCAGCCCGATCGCATCATGGGTTCTCCAGCAATCGCCGATCGAAGATTGTCGATTTTTTTTTGACATACGGGTACTAGTACGGGGAAAGAACCAAAATTGGAGAAAAAGTCAAACTTTTTTGCCGGAGCCGTGTGCGGTATCAAAATGAAGGTACATGATATATGTTGCCAAAAATGTTGATTTCAGTTCGATCCGATGTCTGGTTCTCCGTGAAAAAAATCTTGAAAATAAAGGCAAATTTGCAATTTTCTTTGGAAAATTTTCCACAGAGTCGTGTGTGGTATCGACATGAAGGTTCATCCAATTGATTGCGAAAATTCTTTAGTTTGTCCCTATACAATGTCTTTTTTTTCGTAAAAAAATCTTGAAAACCCCCTCCTGCCGAGGGATATAGGAAAATTTATGATTTTCTTTGGAAAATTTTTGTCGAAGTCGTGTGTGGTGGACAAATCAGGCTATCTTATTCCATCAGGTTTTGCTTCAAAACCATCATCTTGAAGATATTCAAAATGAATGAATAATTTCAACATATGGAAAATGTGCCCCGTCATTTCTTTCGTTTTATCAAAACCGGAACATATTTTAATGGCCACGAG
Organism: Brachyptera putata; assembly: GCA_907164805.1. Taxonomy (NCBI): domain Eukaryota; kingdom Metazoa; phylum Arthropoda; class Insecta; order Plecoptera; family Taeniopterygidae; genus Brachyptera; species Brachyptera putata. The sequence goes on from OU015465.1 coordinate 1,263,785, forward strand.
AAAATTTCTCGGAGTGCTGAAACAGGAAGTTCGAACCAAGGATAATCCTGGGAAACCAGTACGTCTGCAGGTCACCGTTTAGAGGTCAGGACCCCTACCTGTAATGAACCACTCATAATAACGTGCCATAGTGCTAGCTAGCGCCAAGAGGTCTGGACTTTCATCGGTTAATGTTTACCAAAAAAGCAACCAACAATGACAATAGATTATAAAAACAAAGTCACGGTCTCTTGGACTGCAATAATTCATCACATTTCGAAGCCCAGCTCAAGATCAGGGCTGGGATACTGTTTAACAACAATGGAAATCCACAGAGACTAGAGATGTTGCCATGACAGGTAACTTGTGTAGTCGATATTACCCAATCATAATTCTAGCCTCTTGGAGCTAGCTAGTACTAGCACGAAATGTGTTAGATAAGGGTCCAGGACTTGGATTGGTCTCTGTTCACTTGAAAAGCTACCAACAATGGCAGTATAATATGATAACAAGTCACGGTCTCTTGGACTGCAATAATGCACCTCATTTCGTAGCTCACCTCATGAGCAGTGCAAGGATTTGTGCTGACAACAATGGAAATAAACAAAGACTGGACATGTTGCCATGACAGGTATAACTTTTAGGGTGGATTGCAAGAACGAAGTTTAACCGTGGTCCACTTTAGACGCCGTCTAAGTACAAAATAGCATTGCCTCTACAATGCTATTTTGTACCTAGACGTCGTCTAAAGTAGACCGGGGTTTAAACTTCGTTCTTGCAATCCACCCTTAGTAAATATTAATCAATGAAAGTCCCAGCCTCTTAGAGCTACCTAGGATCTACCTAGGACCAGCATGAAATGTATTGGGTAGGCCTAAGGGTCCTTCAGGACGTCAGTTGAGTTGGTGTGTTCTGCTAGTGAGAGTGTCAGGTTACCTGGCGTGGTGCTGGAGATGGTACTGGGAGTAGGTCATGCGGTCGCAGTCGAGCTTGACCCGGGAGAACAGCCCGATGGTGGGACACGCGAGATACAGCAGCAGGAAGCCGAGATGGGCCAGGCAACGCACAGGCAAGATCGTCAGGCGAGTGCGGCGCATTGCGGCAAGATCGGACTGGAAAACAAAACAAATATCTCACATTGCCGCCCTCGGTAGCTCAGTCAGTTGAGGCACTAAACTAAAGACAGTCCTGCATGAGGTATGGGTTTTTGTAAACGTCCTTTCACTTATCATCACTTCATAGTTTCATTATCATTCGTACCCTGTATAATCTAGCTATGGTGGGGTCGCTAAGCAAACAATAATCAATCAATCTAATCATCTTTCCCACGCACTGGAGTTTCAGACATATCGATGGTGGAAGGTAGAATGCCGTAAGTGCCATTTTGAATATTTTTCATGGGAAGTTTGAAAAGTTCAATAAATTCACAATTGAAGATTTAATTTTCAAAATTTTTGTGTGATATTCGTTTACAGATCGTCCCAAATTCATCGAATTTTAACGAATTTGTATTCCACAGTACTTGAAACCACACGACCACTAATTTCTACTAAAATTGTCAACAATACAATTTTGGGTAGAATGCCCTTTTTAATCATTCAAATCAAAATTCTGCCTTTTCAGAGATCCCAGCCTACACAGAATATAAATTTTCGATATTATATATTTTCCCATTATTTCGACATATAGGCCTAAGTAGTTAATAGAGGTAGCTGCTTTTTAAATCAGCTTGATATATTCCAAGTTTGAAATTTGATTTTAAATTAGCACATTTCGGCTTTTTCCAAGTATACTAAATTTGCATGTATATTTGATGAATGTTAGTACATTAACATCTTAGCCCCAGTGACAACCAAGCAACCCTATTAATACAATCATGCACATAACAGTTCGTACCTCTGAACTATCGAAACGAAGTCTCAAGTCTTCTTCAAAAAACCGGCACCTCTAAAATCTTCTTCAAAATCCGGCACCTCCACACAGTATCAAGTCCACGTACGAGATCCTCTATAAGCCAACGAGCTCCACAGGGAACTGTGCCTCATCCAGAGCCATCCCCCTATATTTATACAACATCCTCCGAGTCGTCCATTATGCGAACCGCCGTAACTCAATTTCAAGTCGATATGAATGGGACAGATTGGAACCGAGCTCGGTGTGGGCGGCAAGCGGTTTAATCAATGGGTGATGGCCTATTACACGACTGAGTGGAACTCAAATCGAATCACCGGCTTCTTATCGCCGTGCTGCCAGATGCATGTGGTACACCGACATAGGCGTGCGCAGAGACGACCCAGGTCATACTAGTGATGCATCAAAAGGAAGGGGATACTGAATATTATATTTTATGAATTATTTTATCTCTGACAATCGAATAATAATATTTCTTGCGCTGAAGTTATACATTCTTATTTAATTAATTCAAATTTAAAAAAAATAACTCAAGTACGCAGAGACGGCCCAGGTCATACTAGAAAGAGGACACTGAATATTATATTTTATCTTGAATTATATCATCGCTAACAATCGACGAATACTATTTCTTGCACTTTAGTTGAGAAAGAATCCCTGCGGGGTGAAATAGGAGCCTTCCTATTGTTGCCCTTTGATCGGGTATATGTTATGTTATTTGACTTCATTTCCGTCAGAGGTGTCCCATTAGCCCTGTTAGTATCAGAACACGAATATGCATAGAATTATGTTTATGTTCTCACTTTTGTTCTGTTTCCACTTAATGAAGCGGGCATATTGGTAGGGTAATGGAATAACATTCAAGCATGTAAATTTGGGGGTTCTGAAGAGGTTTGAGAATTCGGGGGTTCTATATTGAATATGTATATATTTATATATATATATATATATATATATATATATATATATATATATATATATATATATATATATATATATATATATATATACAACTCTGACGTAAGCGATGTAATGTGGTGTGAATATTCTATCCATTCTCTCTTTTATTATCCGCTCTTTATTGAAGTTTTACGCTCTTCTCGACATCGCCCATCTTCTGGTTCCCGGAGATAACACTACTCGAGTCATATTAACGATCAATATTTCACGCCAACTTTCTTTACAAATAACTCTTTCTTGATCATTTCAAGGCAGTGGTGGCAACAATGCGTGGGCTCGGTGACGTAATGAGGTCTGGGATTGGTCCAGATGAGATCAGAGGAAACTGAAACGAGGTTTCGATTGAGGTTGTAATGAATATCTAACGAGGTTACGTGGTTTGATGGAATCTGCAAGGAGTGTTACTATGAATAGTTCGGTTTGTGAAACAAGAGCCAATCTGTTGGAATGAATTACTATTAATGTTTTATTTAATTTCACCAACATCGGCACTTGATACAAAATTAGTGTGCCCCAATTAAGGATAAGGATGGAAGGTAGGATTGTTTGGAAGGGGCACCACAAAAGGTGATTTTACCACCCCAAACAATGATTGAAATAATACCACTCAGAAAAAAAGGAAAAAATGCATTAATATAAAAAAAATCAAAAGAAATATGATGAATATTTTGATGAGAACAAGAACAGAGAAGAAAGAAAAAAACATAAGAATTCAAGAAAAAGGGGAGATATGAGATCAAGGAAATGGGACTATATAGGCCTAATAAGAATTGACTGAAGATTATTTCTCCCCAATGTGAAAGTTTCAATTGTTTTCCAACCCTGAAATTATCTCCTCAAGATTTATCGTTTGTTAAATGAATTATCTTATTAGACGAGCTTTAGCGAGGATTCAATTTGACATACTGAAAAAAAATTGGTGTTCGTTTTCATGTTTTTTTGTCGGTTCTCCACAGGTCAAACGGCTACAGTTATCAACTTCAAACTATTTTTCAATATGGTTTCTCATCTTACTTACTTCTGTATAGTTTTGTGGCATTATCGGGGCGTAACTTTCATTTTTTTGAATTTTAGAAATTTCAAAAATACCCATAAATAACACAGCGGAAAAAAAAATATATTTTCTCAAAAAATAAATTTTGTATGAAGTTGAATTACATTTTGATACACATTTCTGGAAATTTTCAGCTTGATCGGGTCAGCCATTTTGAATAAAAAACATGAAATGTGCTAAATTGGTATCACTCGAAGCAGTTTTCACCCATACTATTACTATCCGCTCGTCTAACAACGCATATATGGCGTTTTCCTAGTTATAATTATTCTGTGATATACTAAGATCGCCCTTGTGGTGCCCTGTCCAAACACCTCTCACCCACAGCCACAAGTGGTATCAATGATTCCGTATCAACATTTGGACGATGATAAAAAACAATCAAGTCTTGTTGTGACCTCTTTTGATGTCTCGCTTCTAATCTGGTATCAGATTATTCAAGCCTCGATCTAATCTTTGTCAATGTCATTCTCATCAGATAGCCATCATTTCGTTTCAGATCGACACAAATAAAACACTGAATACAGTTCAATAAATACAATAATAATACAGAATTATCATTATATCATAAGACGTACTACAATATATTATAAAAATATTATAATATAATTAATAGGCCTTCTATATAAAACAATAAAGCTCGAGAATAACTTGTATTGACTTTGTTATGAATGGACTTCTCTTTTCAAGTAGGATGTTAATAATCAAGTTATGGTTACTGAATTATAAATGAATGCATGAATATAAATGAATTAAAAATATAGTCAATAAATTACTGAATGAAGTTTGATAATCACTTGCAAAGCATTTCCTCTTCAAATGATCACTGATACGAGAGGTCGGGTGGTTATCACACTGAACCGTCATTCAGGTGACCGGGGTTCGATTCCCACCATGGTCGACCACCCTGACAGGGTTTTTCTTTTCGTGGTTTCCCTCTGTAGTGTGGGCTAATGCCGGGATGGTTCCTACAATAAGTCGGCCATGACCGCTTCCTTCACAATATCCTTGCCATTACCCAAGAACCTTCATCTCATCATCCCATCACCTCATTAATCATCCATCCGACGCCAATAGATCTGCGCTATCATAACAGTACGTCGTTAAACCCAATAGAAAAAAAAATTGGTCGTAGTCATCAGTACAGTGCGTCGTTAAGCCTAATATAAATGAAAACCAATTAATTTAGACATTTTGAATTATCTTACCAGATTCAGATGCAATGCCTGTGCTCGTTTTGACGAGTCCTGGGGGGGGGGTCGTTTTGCCCAAAAAACTCAATATTAAAGTAATTGTTTGCGTTTCTTTGACATTGTACAAGATCACTGTTCCCAATCAACCCGACTCGTACTCGACGACGCACTCAACTGAGCTCTCCAGATATTATGAATGTTTGAATAAGCTCTATTTTGTTGATAAACAATATACCTAGAAGAGGCTCGAATAACAATTTGGGAATGTCATCAAGCAATAACATTGAATGTTTGTAGGCAAGGGCACGTTAGTTTGTACCCGGGGGGCATTCCTGTACAAGATGAACCCAGTTCTAACTTGAACCTGTGCTAGACGTGTATTGAAAAACCGGTAATAACCCCCTAAAACCGGATTAAATCGTACTGGAATGCACCCATTGTACTTTATTATTGATAAATATTGTTGGCTGTGGAACACAAAGCATGCATTGAATGACTTGATAATTCGCTTCCGCCCCGGCAATTATCGCTAGCGTGGGTTCGAGTCCCGCATAAGGCATGGGTTTTTGTAAACATCCTTCCACCTATCATCTCTTCATCCTTTCATTATCATCCGCTCATTCGTACCCCCGTATAACCTAGCTGTTGGTGGGGTCGTTGGGCAACAACAAAAAAAAAATCGCTATGATGAGTATCAATGAGAATTACCAACAGCTAGGTTTTTGGATTTTTGATGGATGAATGGATTTTTGTATTTGGAACAAGGAGATATGGAAAATAAAATTATTGTTATGAAGCTAAATACATTATTATTGATAATATCACATTGTTATAAACGTAAGAGTGACTCGATCAGGAGTTGAGCTACTGGGCCCGCTCAGCTGCGTGCTCAGGAGTTACTGAGCCATGCTCTCGTTGATGAAGTCGATGAAGGCGGAGACGCGGGTGTAGACGTCGGGGGCGTCGAGCGAGCCGCAAGGGACGGAGCCCCACGACACGATGCCGATCACCTCCTCGACGCCGTCCTCCCTCGTGCGGATCAGAGGGCCGCCAGAGTCACCCTGAGGCGAGAACAGAGTGATAACAGGTGGAGGACGTTGGGGTGACGTGATGATAGAAAAACGTCGGATTTTAATTTTATAAAAATAAATATTGTGAATAAATCCAATAGAATAAAATTTACTTTTTCAATGTAGGCCTAATGAGGTGAAATGTTTAAGATTTTAAATAAGTATTTTTTTGCCTATATGTAGCACTATATGTCGGTTCGGGTCCCTGGTTTGGACTTCTTGTTTTGACTAATTTCAACATTGTTTTGTTACTCACCGAGCACGCGCCGATGCCAGCCTCATCATGCCCCGTGCACAGATTGGTCTCCTCCAGAGGACTGTCCTGGTACAGCTCCACGCAGCGACTGTACTCGATCAGAGGCAGCTCGGACGTCTGGAGGATGTTGGGCATGTGCGGGAACAGGATGTTGCCGCCAGTGCTGCCCCAGCCGCTCAGGATAGATGATCCCGTGGGAATCACGTCGGCTTCCGGCAGGGCGATGGCCTTGACGCGGTCGTTCAGCACCAGAGGGGAGCGCAGCTTGATGAGGGCGATGTCGTTAGGGGCGACGACTCTGTGGGCGCAGACAGGGGGTGTGTTAGATGATGGTATCAAGGTTGTGGTTCAACCCAATCTACCACTCTTACAAACTCAACCAACCAAACCTCAACCAAACACGACCGAACAATCATTCTGAACCAAGTTAATCCAAACTAAACTCTACTTCCAGTTCGACGATTAGCCACTTCTCACTTATTTCTATTGTAACAGGTATATGTGCGTGCAACAGGTCTATGTCTAGGTCTGTGCAACAAGTTGATCTATCAACTCACAGTCAACGACAGTCAAACTGTCCATTTTGGCAGTTTTGTGGGAATTCCGAATGATATTGCCTTATTTTATTTCTACTTCTGTGAATGTGCTATCTGTGTTTATTTTGCAATACAAATTTAAAATTTTTTAAAATGTTTTTGTGCAACAAGTTGATCTAAGTGTTTGTGCAACAGGTTTAGGTCTAAGTGTTTGTTCAACAGGTCTAACTCACGGTAAGTTGGGGTAGAGCGGGTGTACGATGATCGTGTCGACGTGGACCACCTGCTCGGTTCCCTCCTCGTTGTCCAGATCGTGTTCCCCGGCGACCACCTGTAACAACACACACAACTTCAATCTCCACGCAAGACCGAGTGGTCTAACACTTCACCCTCATAAGCCCTGTATCTGGACTGCTGGAGAGAGTCTGCATTAGTAAACTAGCATGAGTTGCATATCTATACAGAATCTTAGCGTGTCTTAGAAACCCCATATCTGGGAAAATCAAATGTTAGAAACCCCATATCTCCGAAAATCCATTTTCCGACAGTTCTTTCCTCGTCAGACCAAATTTTAGAAACCCCATTTGATCAACAGTTCATTTCCTAGACAGACCAAATCTTAGAAAACCCCATATCTCCGAAAACCCATTCCTCCGACAGTTCCCGATTTCAGAAACCCCATAGCTTAGAAATCCCAAATCTTTAAGAACCCAAATCTAATAAATCCCATATCTTTGGAAACCCATATCCTAGAAGTCTCATTCCTCCGACAGTTCGACCACTTGTTCCGCCAGAGATGTATGTAAAGCGCGTCGACTCACCACTAGATAGTCCTCGTAGGGGAGCCCGACGACGCAGTGGCCGGCGGTCAGGATCCAGTCCTCGTTCAGGATGGAGCCGCCGCAGTTGTGCAGGTGTCGGTTGGAGGTGTTGGTCACGATCTCGATCTGCAGCGACACCTGGTGAGGGAACTGGCCGACGGAGGCGTCGGAGCCGCCCACGATGCGAGCGTGGCCG
>OU015465.1:1272257-1368234 GCA_907164805.1 Brachyptera putata
GAGAGTATTTTGATTCTCCAGAACGAGGTTTCCGATGAGAAACGCAACTAATCCTACAAAATAATTTTAATCCCAAAGTTTCAGCGATATTTCGTAATTACCAAAGATTTTACAATTATTCCTTTGTTTCACGGCCTTCTTGCGTGGATACAAGTATAGGAGACCGCGATGCAGTATAATGCATCAAGATGCACTGACATATTTCTCGTAGTCGTGACGCGAAACGAAAACAAAACCATATTCTATAACTCGTTTATAATTCACTGCAAGTTTTAATGGTATTCTCTCGCGAATAATTGCTGCTGCCTCGGAAACAGCTGAGGCAACTTCTCGAGTGGGTTATAAGAACTATATTGTTCGACGAAATATTCTACTTTCATCTTATAACATCAAAACCTTGAGGCGTCTTTATAGTCTACGTGGGATGAAAATCTGCGTCTGAGATTTGGCAGGAACAAATAGCATGAGTAACCATGGTGATAACAACTTTAACTGCCAGTTAGAGCTATTCCCTCGTTGGTAATACCGGTACTTGGTCCAATAATTAACAGTTTAGGAAACTGTCAATAGTATGAACAAATAAGTTGAAACAATTAGATCACAATTCAGTATGATATGAAGAAGTGTGGTCACAGACAGCGTAGACCTGCTGTCAAAGTACATTGCTTTTTATTTAAAATAATAATAAAATGGGGTAGTAAGATCACCCTTGCAGTGATCCGTCCAAACATTTATCCTGGGGGAACAATAATTTTGGATCAAGTTTCGATGAAATTAGAAAAAAAGAGAACAAAAACAGTTATTTGTGTTGACAAGAAATCTTCGACTTTCTTATTAATCTTCATCATCTTCATTTTTGATCCTTCTTCTTCTCGACATCAAAATCTCTTTCCCCCATCGTATCCGATTCACCGAAATGTAATTAATTCTCTATATAATTTCTTTGCTTCATCACTATTTACTTATTCGGTCACGGCCCCCATGTCAGTATCTCTTTAACTGTCATAACTTGAGAACTCGGGCCTACTTGATATTCGTTGACAATAATTGCTGGTCTCGGAAACAACTGGACAGTTCTGAAGCTTGGTGAATGATTATATTTGAGACAGATGATTATATTAGGAAAAATTACAGTAAATATATAAAAACATTCAAAAAAGTGATTTGTCTAGACGCGGTTTCTTTTCTCGATAATACATGGGAAATAGACAACTTGAAAAAAGGTTACAAACAGAATAAAATTGAAACTTTTCTTCAAGACTAGATTTAGAACTCAACAATGATCAACAAAATCAACAACAAGAGGAACATCAACAGAAACTTGAGAACTGTTTGTATGTTTGTATAATGATTATTTTCTAGATTATTAGATTATAGTGATCATTTTTCAGACACTTGACCCTATAATATTAGAAGATTAAGAACGATTCTGTTGGAAGAAATTATAATAAATGTATAGAGAAACACAAACAAGACATGTGTCTAGACGCTGTTTGTATACCTCCAAAGAAAACAAATGCCAAATATTATATTCTTGTACGTCACAAAAAGTATTCCATACCGTGGCTGAAACTGTTCCGATTCTTTCTTATAATATATTCCATTTCTTCTTTCAAATATCATATTATGTATACACTATTTCTTCTAGTAGTTCCATTCCTTCCGTTATCCACAAAAAATCCCGATATTTGAAAAAAAGGATTATAATACCGTATCCATTGTGTGGTATAATAATATTCACGCCCACCGAAATATAATTCAAATATTCCGAGACAAAAAATGGCAACTTTTTGTTTGTGCCACCCCAGAAAATGTCGATAACCTAGAGTCCTAGATTTGAGTCGATAATAGCTGACTACGAGACATGAGTGTCTAGATAATAAGTCAAGCGTCAACGGGGCGTCAACGGGCCACATGTCAACGGAACGGGCACAAATACAGTCAGCTGGAAAAAAAGAAATCGAATTGTGGATTAGAATGATTCAATATGTGTGTTCATTTGTATTCGGAGCAATAGAAGAGTAATATTGTCAAGTATGTCCCGACCATTTGTTGTTTTACCATTTTCAAACTGAAGTCAGGTGGGGCGTGGGTTCGAGTCCCGCATAAGACATGGGTTTTTGTGAACGTTCTTTCACCTATCATCACTTCATCGTTTCATTATCACCCGCTCATTCGTACCCCCGTATAACCTAGCTGTTGGTGGGGTCGTTGAGCAACATTAAAAAGAAGTCTGTGTTTTCTCGTGTTGTTGTTGTTGTTTGTACGCGCTGCAACAGGTTGGACGGTTCCAGTGATCCTCACGGAACTTCTAATGGCCTTCTATACAACTTGATTGCGAAATTTAAATTTATCAATTTTATGTTATTGCTATTCATTCTCCATGACTTCTAGTACGCTGTATTTCTCAAAACACAATTATAAATAATTATACTCACACAAGTATCACCTTTTTTGTTTCAAATTGCGTGAAGTGTACAATATTTCTCTATTATCTCATTAAAGTTCAGAATTAGGCATATTCTATTCAAATTAGAGTCGGTTGTACCAAGTGATGATTGGTGAATTGAGCAAAAATCAGCAAATTAACTTGTTATCACCCTTGGTTACCTATGTTATTTTTGTTCCTTAAGTAATGATTGACTAATTAATATTTAATCATAAGTTAGTACAATCGGCTCTTAATCAATTATTTGTATTTCATGCCTGCTTTATGACGCAGAATCTTCATTCATTCAAATGAGAAGTGTTTCCCCCTCTATGTCCCTGTAAGACCAAGCACCAGGTCTTGGTGGATGGAATTGTTCTACACAGCACCTTGAGTAGTTGATCAAATACCACTTCCCAGCTCCAGTCTCCGGATAAACATTCACATCACAATGTTGAAAGTAAAAAATAGTACGTTTTCTTGCTGGTTGGTTGTCCTGATTTATATAATATGTACTTATAGAAATGGAATGTGACGAATGTGAGACGACCGAGGGTTCCCGTGAGACGACCGGGGGTTCTCGCTGTAATGATAGTGAATGTAGTGACATGTGCTCAATCGCAACAATACGTCAATTATCCGCTAATAACAGACGCATGCGCTGTTCATCCGACCACGAGTTGCTGCTATTGTCGTTGTTTTTCTCTTCGTCTTCTTCTTCTTCTTACTGTTGTTGTTGTTGTTGTTGTTGGGCAGGCTCCATTCATCAGATTATCGTTACTTGGGGTTCGTTTTACTTCTCCTTAACGACCCCACCAACAGCTAGGTTATACGGGGGTACGAATGAGCGGGTGATAATGAAACGATGAAGTGATGGTAGATGAAAGGACGTTTACAAAAACACATGCCTCATGCGGGACTCGAACCCACGCCCAACGGTCACTTCAGTTTCTAGCGCTAGCGACAGTTGACTGAGCCACGGGGGCGGCAACATAGAGAGAAAGTGCCTCAAGAGTCGCGCGGAGTTGTCGCTGAACTCATCTGATGGTAATGGAAGATGTGTACGTGACAGAATAGTCGAGCATGTTTGTAGGTGAAGAAGAACATGTTCAACAGGTTAGCGACAGCAGCGCTCCAGGGGTCAGGTTAAACGGTGACACCTTGAACCAGTCTGCATGGGCCTCACGAATAGGGTCTAGATAAACTTTTAGTTCTTTTTCATAAAAATCAGCACACTTTAAAATTTAAATAATCACATATTTCGAATAAGTGAAACATTTCTGCTACATTTTGTTTTCAATAATTAGGAGTAAAACTAATTACTAAAACTAACACTTGAGCGACTATAATTTGTCTCCTCATTAAAATGCCTGTGATGAATAACATTGAAATTCAAATTTGTGAGCATATATTATTAAAATATTTTTTTCAATCATATTTCAATATTTCAATTTTTTTAACAACTTTTTTTCAACTCGTTCGAATGTTGCATATCCTGAATTAAAATATTCGAAAATATTCAGAAAAAAAAATTTCGAATCAATTTTCAAAGTTTTCAGAATGTCCTAAAATATTATAGGCCTACTCCCTCCCAATAATGATATATGTTCACAACGATTTGTCACATCACTTTCCAGCAGATGACTTTGTTAAGAATTACGGTACATTAGATATAATATTCACGATAATTCGTAATGAGGTTACTAGAACGTCTCCGCCGAACGATCCTACCTCAATTGCAATTGAACCTTAATTCAACCTGACTCCGTTTTGTGTTTCATGTCCTGACAGAAGATAGTATTTATATTTAACGTGATGAGCATAGACTCAGCTCGGTTTATTATAGTTATTATCCTTGTGAGGAACATGCATGTTCTGCTGCTAGTCACGTGTTCATGCAAACATGCAAACATGATCACTACTGACGTCACAAACATTCACGATAATTCCTGGCTCTACACGCAATCTACTCGAGATGTGATTGAAACTGTCGGGAAAACGCAGCGTAATTATTATAAGCTGAAAGATGAGCGAGATATCTGAATAGTATATAATCGAAAACTCTACACACAAAATGAAATGTACTCCAATAGGTTACTATCGAATCTAGGAAGCCGTGAGTCCAACTTTGCAACATAATTTTGATAACATTTTTATCTATAAGAAGAATAAAAAAACTTTGATTTTTTTTTTCCGAAATCGCTGGTCCGAATTGCAAGCATATGTGTAATAATGTGTATCATTATTGTGACATTTAGTAATATTATCTGTGTGACAGTATTATTACATCGATTTTATTGGCTTGGTGCAATAATTATTACACTTTCTGACTCGGTATTTCATACACACATTAGTGTATATACGCACATCAACTAACTTGTAACAATAAACCATTGTTCACTAGACTGTGGCATTCTACAATAAAACCTCGATTCGCGTGTTTTTCTTCTTTTCACGGAACATTGCCCAATTGATCAAACTTTCTGAGTCGACTTCGAGAAAATATGAATATGCGATAACTCAATTGGGACTCACATATAGTATTGATTTCCTTCACAGTTATTTGTCATCATTCATTGGTGCTTTCTTTTTTTAATTCAACTTCTATTGTCCCTCTTGAAAAACACAAATACAGTCTTACCATCTTCATAGAAATGCGTGTACAAGCAAGAGGAAGGTTACAGTCTACCAACATAACAGATGTAAATACAAGTGTTATCTATATGTAGCTAGCATAGACGTGTGGCCGAGTGGTTAATACACTGAACCGTCATGCAGGAGACCGCGGTTTGATTCCAGTCACTTTCGACCATCCTGACAGGGTTTTTTCGTGGTTCGTTCAGGTCAGTACTAGGGTGGGCTCTTAAAATTAGGCCGAGACCGACTCCTTACAACTATCCAAAAAACACGTAATAAAATAACATTTCATCCCATATATCATTCACCGACGCCAATAGATCGTAGTCAACAGTACAGTGCGTCGTTGAACCCAAAAAAAAAAATATATATGGATGTTGTTTTGTACGGCGATATCATGAATAAGGACGAGATTTACGATAGTGAACTCTACTACATCTTACAAAAGCGTAGGATATTCGGAGTAGCAGCAAGACTATGAGGTTAATCAACTTGACTTGTTGTTTCCATGGTTACCAGAGTTGTTTTATCAGTCGATTAGTGGAACCATGTCTTTATGAACTACTGAAATGCAGGATATTACAATATAGGATTACGGGAACGAGTATCGTGTAATCAAAAGAAGATTGAATCACTCAAGAGAGATTTAATTCTAATGTCATGTCAATCATTAATAATAATAATAATAATAATAATAATAATAATATTACGTATCACAGCTTATTTCAAATCTTAATATTAAACACACACTAGATCAAGTCAGTGGATTCCCTTCGATTCACTTGTAAATATTACGATAGAAACTAGAACATTCTCACATTACCTGAATCACTGACCACGTGATCGAATATAAATATCTTACAAAAGTACAAAACTGGGAGAACTATCATACAACTTCATACAAATATTCATACTCAAACTTCATACAAGAATTCATACTTGAACATACTTTCTTTCATACTCAATATTAATAATAAGTCATTGTACACGTAAAAGTGAATCATTTCCTGACGACAAGTGATCAAGTCAGCTGTGACGTCATCAAGACAGCTGCAGCAGGACAACTAGAGCAGCTGTGACGTGATCAAGTCAGCTGTGACGACATCAAGACAGCTGTGTCGAGTCAGCTGTGACGTGATCAAGTCAGCTGCAGCAGGACAACTAGAGCAGCTGTGACGTGATCAAGTCAGCTGTGACGACATCAAGACAGCTGTGACGACATCAAGTCAGCTGTGACGTCATCAAGTCAGCTGTGACGACATCAAGTCAGCTGTGACGACATCAAGACAGCTGTGTCGAGTCAGCTGTGACGACATCAAGACAGCTGTGTCGAGTCAGCTGTGACGTGATCAAGACAGCTGCAGCAGGACAACTAGAGCAGCTGTGACGTAGATCTGGACCAGTGACGTCGCCGTTGACGCGTCGTTTGCTTGAGATAAGCGGTCTATCTTCTCCTTGCACTGCGAGCTCTTCACTGCAGGCAGCTGAGTGAAGTTCGGGAAGTTGAAGATGTCAGCCGGCTGCAAAAACAAGACAATAACTCTATAATCACCACACTTCTGATCGACATCAGCTTATATATATATATATATATATATATATATACTTCCTCTCTGGCGTAATGAATGGCGGGTCTGACCGGCAATCTGGAGATCCGGGTTCAAGTCCCGGGGGAGGTCGCGATTTTTTACAGCTTTAAATCATACCATTATAATAACATACTGGTGGTTAATCATAAAGTTGTTAAAAAAAAATCTCTCTATATATATATATATTCTGAGAGAGTGGTCGAGTGACTAGAACACTGAACCGTCATTCAGGTGACCGTTATGATCGATCATTCTGACAGATTTTTTTCGTGGTTTCCCTCTGTCGATCAGGCTGCGACCGACTCCTTCCCACTTTTCAAAAGACACGTGATAAAATAGCCTCTCATCTCATCATCGCATCATCTCTAATATCATTCTCTGACGCCAATAGATCTCAGTTATCAGTACAGTGCGTTGTCAAAACTAATATGAATGGAAACAAGATATATGTATTGTATTTGTTTGCGTGAATGTAGATGCAAAGGAATATACAAGCTTCTATTCGAATGGTTCCATTGATACTTCATACGCGATCATAAAAGTTTTCATTGAAATGTTCTCGTTGAGATTTAAGTATATAGACTCAATTTCTTTCTTGAAAAAGTTCGTATTTCTATGGGGAGTATTTTATACAAAACTTTATTCTCTTTGTGATGTTTATTAAAAGTTATCCTCAATATTTTGATGTCTGGTCATATAAAAGTACACCGAAATCTCTCATTATTCCAATATGTACTTTGGAATATTAAAAGTATAAACTAAAGTGATAATTGCATTTCAGTAAAAATCATGTGAGCAAGTTTACATGTGAGCAAGTTTATCAAGTTTATCAATCTCTGCAACATTTTTCTGCTGATATTTCTATCCATTTGATAAATTAAAAAATTATACAATTATTGGTCCGAATTGAATACAAATTTGTAATTAAGTGTATCATATTTGTGTTCACATTCAGGGATTTTTTTTTGATAAATGGTATTTCTCAAGAATGGTCCAAGAACAAGTGTCATGCCGAACAGTCGAACCCTGCGACCTGTGCAGTGCTTACAAACAAACAGACAAAGCTTCATAAGAGTGAGATGGATGTCAATCACTCATCTAATAACAATAGTCATATCCTAGGTTTATCATTTCTACGAAGTAGATTCATCAATTTTTGATGAACAATAATTCAAGAAAAATTTCCAATTGTAAAATATAGTCCATTATTGAATCAACGTTTTCTTTCTAGACTCTAACTGGCAATTAATTTAGTTTTTCCGTCTCACATTTTGTCGCTAATATTATGCTCGTCGCAAAATCAGTTTCATAAACAAGTAGGACAGAAAAAAAAACATGACGACAAGGTAATTATTTTAGTCTAGTTCCACAAGTACTATTATTATCCACCTTTTACTCGACAATCAATGTTTGGATGAGCTCCAGTGAAGACTTCCATGCGACTCTTACGTCACTTTCTCTCTGTGTCTGTTCGTTTGTTACCTATTGCCAGACTTTACATTTGTCCGCCTTTGTCAAAACATCTTCGCGGGCGCACGAGCAATCTGCGCCCGCCAACTGGATTCGCAAAGCCGGACTTTACATTTGTCCGCCTTTGTCAAAACACATTGTTACAACAATGTGTCACAATAATGTATCAGAGTAATCAGTTGGAGAATTTGACAAATTTCATTCATAAATAAACTATCCACATCTAAGTTGGGCAAGTCCGCGTCTATATAAAAAGTTCCATGTCGATCAGTCAAACCCTGCAACCTGTGCAGTGCTTACAAACAAACATTGAAAAGAAATCTCCGTAAGAGTGGGATAGAGGTCTTCACTACGCTCATGCAGTAAGATATGCATTAGAATGCAGCATGTTTATCATACATCGGATATCACAAGTCAACTCGACGTCGCTCCACTTGTGCACTTTTAATTCGAGCACTTCTCTAATTATATGTAACAGGAACAAATGTTCAGGTCTCAGCTATTTCCATTACCGTTACTCGATATGATTTACTGTAACTTGATCAGATCAGAGAAAAAATAGAAGCTCATTTCAAAACTTGGTCGGAGGTTAAAATTGATGTTACATTTTTTTTTCCACATTCATACATATTCATTGCTACATATATGGATGATAGCCAAAACACTTGCATGGCATATGATTTCATGTTGATTTTTTTTGTTCAATAATACCCCAACAACAGCTAGGTTATACGGGGGTACGAATGAGCGGGCTATGATGAAACTATGAAGTGATGAGTGAAAGGGTGTTTCACAAAATATCCGTTTATTGAGAATGGTATTTTTTGAGAATGAGATTTACAACGAAGGTCCCGTTTTACGAATAATAAATTTATTGATTAAGCGATAATTAGTGGATTAACTTGTTATTACCCTTGGTTACCAATGGTATTATTGTACCCCAGTTAATAATTACCTCAATTAACACAATTTCATTGTTGGTAATATTGGGTATTGGTAACTCAAATAGAATAATATCAAACGTATGTACTTCTGAGAAACACATTTCCGCTGTATACGCTTGACAAGTATGCAATATAATTTGAATAGTAATAACTTATACCATCTGGAAGTTATTACATATATCTGTGTTTTATCTTTATCAGAATTTTGATATGTCATAACGTTCAAAAGATATCACCAAAATAACTGATGTTCCGCTAATTCGACTGTCATGGATTTTCAAGGTGGAATGATGAAGAAAAGTTCTGAAAACTCATTTAGCAGTATCATTAAACCTGCAAGAAACGTGACAGATATTTCCTACATGTACTTTATCATTTGTATTAATATATGAGACTTAATAACTTGTCTGTAGTCAGTAATACACTAGGGCGCGTTGTTCTGATTTGTTCTCTATTGTTCTCTATTGTTCACCGAAGAGTCGCCAGAAGTAGAGTGAGGCAAATTGTAGCCGTACAGATTAATGGATTATTCAACTTGAAAATGATTTATATATATATTGTATTGTCTTCATTGCATCTAAAAGGATTTGTTGCTCTCTTTCGGAATTGACTTTATCTCTTTGGTATAGTGGATAATTCGATATTTTATAAATATGAATATATAAATTTGAATATAAATCTTAACCCCCGAATCTCAATTTTCCGAATTCTATATCTCGTTTTGAGCTACAAACTAGCTCATAGAGAGTATTGAAAACAATGTTCAGTATTGCTACAGTTTACTTCTGAGAGTATAGGCTAAGATGAAGTTTTTGTGATATTTTTTCTTGCCACTTGGTTGGGTGTGGCGCCTTTGATAGATGTCCATGATAAAATATGTTCTCATATTCTGTATGAATTTGAAAGCTTTTGAGGAATTTTCGTTTATTTTCCCCTATGTTACTCTTCTAGACATTTTCCAAACTTTCCAAATTTGTTTCGGAAAAACCGTTCTAAAAGTCAAATCCGAACCTATTCTGGTGTGACACCAATGTGCAGAAAAAGTTTTAAGTCGATTGATTTCTTCCTGGAGGCTTATTCTGTAACTCTAAATCGAAACGAAATCAGACCATCTTCGATCTGTCCCAACTATTCCGTATACTTTAACATGGTGTATCATATGGGCTCTGACACTTTCGCCACGCATCCGTTTCGTTTCCATTTCGTATCCCCTTCGTTGACCTGTATGCCACGCACATTTTTTTTTTTTTTAATAACATCGAAACTTGATACAAAATCATTGTTCCCCTATTAAGGCTGAGGATGAGAGTTTTTTTTTTTTTTCAAATCATTAAAAAAAACATAACGATCCCCAAATTTTCCCGGTATATATAAATAAAACATAAAAACAAGCCCATGTTTTGTCGGTATGTTAAATGTAAGTCTCCGCTACGCTCATCTAATTTAGTTTGTGTTACTCACGATGGCGAGAGAGTCGTCCTGCTTCCTGCAGAAGACCATGTGTTGCCCTGCGTAGAACGACGCCTCCAGGCTGCGCGTGAGCAAGCTCTCGTCCCAGGGGTGCTCGAACAGGTGGCTCATGAAACTCTTGTTGCGGAACTCCAGGGGCTCCTTGATCACCAGCTCGCTCAACACTTCGCCACTGTTGTCAACCTGACGACACAAACCAACACGGATATTTCAGAACGAGTTCTCCAAGAATACAAATGTGGAAACACTCTTCAGATTCCATGGGAGTCGATTTAGCAGATTTTTTGGGATAACTTTTGAATGATTTGAGATATCGAAATTATGAAAACAAGGAAACATATATAATTCCAATACCTTTAAGAAGGTGTTTTAATGACTATTTATCTCATAATGCAACGTCACGTATGCGATTAATGAAACAGTTTTTTCAACCGTTCAAGCGTGACAATTATGCGATATGAAATCCATAGTTATCAATTACATCATCTTGAAGGTATTGCAGATATCTGTGTTCATTGGTATTAGAATTTAGATACATGCTTAATCGACTTTCATGGGGTACAAAAGTGGAGTTGATTACCCCAGGTAAAGACTAGCTAATCCGCTGATTATCGACCAATTCATTGATTACTTATATTCCATGCAACTGGACCTAGCTAGAAGTTAGCAATATCTAAAGAATAATCGAAGAAGAGGTGATCCAAAATTCTGTATTCGAATATTCATAATAAGATTGATAGACTACATGTCCTGTGTGCTCGGCACTTGACTCTAGACCAGCTACCGCCTATCCAAAGAAAACACTACCTCCACAGTGAAGTCCTTCATCTTCCGCAGCGCCTCGATCGCCCTCGCGTTCACATCGGCGTCCATGGCCGTCTCGGGCGAGAAGACGCCGAAGTCGGGCGCGACGCTGGTCGTCGACGTCGTCGCGACGCGGTCGTCTGCCTGGCCCAGCTTGAGGAAGATCCTCTCGACGGCGTCCATGTCGGTGTCGTAGAACTCGCGCACGCCGAACGACTCGAAGAAGTGTTTGACGGGAGTCATGCTGTAGCAGGCGGCGAGGCGCGTGCGCGGGTAGTACAGGATGAACGCCAGGCACATCTCCTGCTTGGTCGAGTAGCCGCCCTGTATAGAAGAGGATTATTTTATTATTATCATTTATTAAATTATTACTTCAACCCTCTTCCGAGGAAATCGGAATGGTGAACAGTTTACAGTTATCAACTACCAACTTATAGGCCTATAACATAATATGATAATAAGTAAATATACTAATAATTTACAATAATAATAATGATAGTGATAATATATGTATCAAGTAATCCTGAAGTTCAATTTGAAGATAAATGTATACTATTGTTGTGACCTAGTATTGTAGTGTTGAGATAACATGTTGTCAAACTGTTGTATTGTTTAGATATGTAATCTCATAGTCTGAAAAGGAATCATGATAGGATAGAAGGAGAGGATAGAACTGTTGTCACAAGGAAAACGCTTCAGCCCTTACGCTTCAGTCGACGGTTAGACGGATGCTTGCCTGGGTTGCCTGCGAAGTCTTCGATATGACTGCTAGCAGCGCTTTTTTATGCTTTTCTTATGTTTAAAATTGTTAACTTTCAATTTTATTATTTGATTATTTGTCTATTTGTTCGTTTGTATCTTTCTGTCTACTACCTGTATGTAATTGTTGTAGTACTCACATGTGAGCATTGAGTGTGAATGAAATGGTTTCAAATTGAATTGTATCATATTGCTCTAGGAATGTGCAGCGATCCTAAATGAATAATGAAATAATGCAAGTGTTTTGAATCTCGCGAAGTAACTTAAGTGGGACGTCTTGAGAATCTCTTCAGTCAATGTTATGAGAGTTTAACAACTATTCAACTCATATCAACTAATTGTCAAGAATAAATACAGCTACAAATTCGTTTCTTCATCCATACCACTGGAAACAACTACTTCTTTCAAAAACATTGAATATTTCGACTCTCAGTAAACGTCTTCACAAGCTTTTTCCGTTTTGTTTGTGAATATTCAATCTTATCTCAGCTCTCAGTTGTTATCTGGGGTGTTTTTTGCCGTGCAGTTGGCATAATGCGACACGGAGAGGGAGGCTGTGATTGGTGAGGTTTATGGGCCGTGACGTCAGAGCAAGGGGAGAACAAATGCGCAACGAGATTTAACACGACAATCTGATGTATATAAAAACAGCGGAAATCGCACTTGAGGGGTGAGAATGTATTGGAGAAGTAATCTGGCTCAGAAATGTGAATATTGTAATTATACAAAGATATTCGAAATGTTTTTTAAACCTCCAGGTTCGAGTTGAGATCAGCAGAAAACAAATTTCAACATGATTTTCTTTGAATAACGAATTGAGAAACTGAAAAGAAATGAGACGGACGAAAAACTTGCAGTTATACTGGAGTAAATGAGGAACTGAGGGTCATGCCCAGGAGTGAGAAATATCAGGAATGAGGTTCCCGAGCCGCCCCGGTGGCTAAGTCGATTATCGCTAGCGGTAGTAGCTGATGTCACCGTTGGGCGAGGGTTCGAGTCCCGCATAAGGCAAGCGTCCTTTCATCTATCATCACTTCATCGCTTCATTATCATCCACTCATTCGTACCCCCGTATAACCTAGCTGTTGGTGGGGTCGTTGAGCAGCATTACAAAAAAAAGTTTCCCGACCTTTGACCCCTCCAAGGTCATATTCCTCGTTTTTGGAAGGTGAAAACAAAAAGTGAAAAGTGTCACTAGAATCGAAAAAAAGTGACGAAAACAAATTTCGGGAATACCAAACAGCCATTTCAGTGAGATAGACCCGATGAAAGTGATTCACGCGATCAAGTGAGAACTTCCAGGGAAAAGGTTGCCGACCTTTGACCCCCTCTAGGTCACACTCCTCGACTTACGAATGTCGGCTCGGTCCTGTTGGGCGTCTGGTACACGCACTCGCTGACGAGCTCGTCGCCGGGCTTGACCAACACCTCCCGGGGCAGAACCCGGGTCTCCTGGTAGTTGAAGTCGTAGTGCTCGTCCTCGGCTATGCGGGGCAACTCGACCCCGCCCCGGATGTGACGTAGGCGCAGCTTCTTGCCCGCCAAGTGAGAGTGCAGCACCACCGAGATGATGTTGATGCCCGTCTGGGGTAGCATCTGCAATTATACAATCTGCAGTTGATATATCTACTTCGGTTATGTTAGTATACAGAGGTCCCGGATTAGAGTCCCGGTCGAGGCGTATCTTTTATGACGTGGCTAAAACATCCCACATATCTCGATATTGGATCCTATCCAAGAAGTTTAATGATCATATATATATTATATATATATATATATTATGGAGCTGAGGCACCGCTTCAGACACTGAAGTCACCGTTGGGCGTGGGTTCGAGTCCCGCATGAGGCATGGGTTTTTGTAAACGTCCTTTCACCTATCATCACTTCATAGTTTCATAATCACCTGCTCATTCGTACCCCCGTATAGCCTAGCTGTTGGTGGGGTCGTTGAGCTAACAATAATCTTCATCATCATGAAGCTGAGATGGTGGTTGAGTGGTTAGCTCACTAAACCCTTGAACCGTGATTCAGAAGACCGCGGATCGATACCCGTAATGGTCGACCATCCAGACAAAGGTTTTTCGATAGTTTAGTCCGAATCGAAAAATAAATTCTAATACACTTGCGTCTACACGCATACCAATAATAGCTCGACTCTGATTAAACTTGACAAAATAACCTCCCCAATTTAAGTACTATTACTTTTACTTCATTCAATCTCATTTTACAATCTCAGCCGGAATCTTTCTTCAGTTAACTTTAACTGAGACATTAACTGAAAGCTGAGAGTGGGTTTTGTCGCTGCGAATTCCTGTGAAGACCAAAAGGTATCTCTTATCTAAATGGTTTCTTTTCCAACGCGGCGTGAAGTTGTAGATTATTTGAGCTAATTTAAAGTTCTGTCGCTTCGAGTAGAATCTTTGGCAAGTTGGTAGGTAGTTCAAGGGGGGGGGGGGGGGGGGGGGGGGGGGTGAAGTGCCCCACCAATGAGATGGATGGCCCGGAACACAGCCAAGGTTCGGGGAATTTTCTTGACTTGTATTTCAGTTCCAAATGAGTTTTGTTTTATCTTCAGATGAAATAATGTTTTTTGGTCATTTATCTCAAAGCAGTCACAACGGAAGCGTGCTTATTTAAAAATAAGGCTGAATGTTAAAATGTTTATATTATAAATCATCCATTTGAAATAAGAACTTTCGGGTAATACAAGACAGTCCTTTTTTATTGATTATTACCTGAATAGTCTCCGTTATAACTCACACATCAATCTCATATTGTTTGAATTTTTTTATTTATATAAATTCTTTCACATATGATATTGGCGATAGAACTTTGAAAAATGTGAATTTTCCAATGAGAAAAAATCTTGTCCTGGGAAAATTTTAAAATAACATGATTAGATATAAAACTTGAATTGGACATTGAAAGTATGATGAAGTATCGATTGAAAAGTTGTTAGTTACAAGTTTTGATAATTCTGATTGTTTCTAACTGATATATACATAATATATAATAGAATAATTTTGTACAAAAAAAGGCTAAAAACTAAAACCGAAACCGGAACCAGAACTGAAACTGCCCTCATAGCTCATATTGCAACTGTTCAAACATTGTATCCTGTAATTGAATGTCATTTCATTTCATTTCATTCGTTATATATTCCATTCACACACAAAAAAATACAAAAATACAGAAATACAAAACAACAAGATAAAAAATAAACATTTAGATATGTGAAGCCCGCATAAGGGTCAACCCTTGTGTGCGGGCTCACTGATTGACATTGACAAATAATAAATTGAAATTGAAAATGAAAATGTCTTGACAAAAACATAATAGACCTATAGGTTCACAAGGTACTCTTTAAAGTTTGGAATGATAATTAGAAAAATTAGGAAATTTCATGAGAATACCAGACAACTGGCATTCTCTTGATTCTGATAAGTTTGTTTTCACCTCTGAAAACAATAAGGGTGGATATGTTTCAAGAGTTATTCCTCCTAGGACTTGATGTCATGTGGAATAAAGTTGTAAGTAGGCCTGAGAATTGAATAGGTCAACTAAACACAGAATATTCCAGCCTGATTCGTAGGCAGCAAAATGTACTGAGGTGTGAGTTGGGTTGCTGTACTATCAGGAGTAGAAGTGGATCGAATATCAACTAAAAGTAGATTGAATATCAACTTGAACGGAGATTTCGAATTTGCATCTCACTGTAAAAAGTTTAGTTTTTCACTATCCAAAGGTTCATATAGAAAAAAAGATTGCATTTCAAGAATTCAAAATAATGAATGTAATGAATCTGCTATAATTTACACAGCGTTGTGAAAAAAGAAATTATAAAAAAAATCAAAGTTGTCGACAATATTAATCATAATTACCATAATAATTGATACGTGATTCGTGAATTTTGAATCAGTTAGTAAAGAGAGGAAATCATTCTATTGAGGGCTGCGAAGTATATGTGTTCAATTCAGATGTATCCAGATTATCTGAATTGTAAAATCATACGAAACATATAAATCTCTATATTATACCTGTCTAGTTCACTTTTTGAAAACACAGGTTACTAGGAAAACGCCATATATGCGTTGTTAGACGAGCGGATAGTAATAGTATGGGTGAAAACTGCTTCGAGTGGTACCAATTTAGCACATTTTATGTTTTTTCTAGAAAATGGCTGACCCGATCAAGCTGATTTTTTTTAGAAATGTGTATCAAAATGTAATTCAACTTCACGCAAAATTTCATACTTTTGGAAAATAAAAATATTTTAATTTTATTTCCGCCATGTTATTCTAATGGGTATTTTTGAAATTTCTAAAATTCATAAAAAAAAGTTACCGCTCGATAATGTGAAAAAAAAGTTTGAAGTTGATAGCTGTAGCCGTTTGACCTGTGGAGAACCGAAAAAAACATAAAAACGAACAACAATTTTTTTCAGTATGTCAAATTGAATCCTCGCCAAAGCTCGTCTAATTAATGTTATTTTTTCTAGGCATTGACTCCCAGTTTCCACAAGAATTGTTTTCTGCTGGAAAATATCCACTTTATTCGACATCCTAAACTGAACACAAACGCACGTGCTCTTTAAAAGAACCAAGGGGTCACATGACACACGAGGTCAAAAGGTCATTTATCTCAAGTGTCTGGGGATCAGCGGACGCTTGGGAAATCTTTGCACATCGGATATCAAGTATTTAATTGGGCTGAAGATAAATATCGAGCCAAATTTGAGCCGGAGATAATCTACCCTGGCAACGGGACCCGAGTCAACACAGCAATCAACTGGTGAAACATTGCGCGCGCACCTTAATCAATTACGTCATCATTTACGTTCGATTTCAGTTCCCGTTGTGGAATAGAACTATAGGCAAACACAGAACATGCGTTGTAAGATGAGGGAAATATTTATATGAAAGTATAATCTAAAACTCTACACATCTTGATTCATACAAAATAAACTTCATTCGATACCAACGAATCTAGGGAGCCGTGAATCTATCACTGCAACATTGTTCTGCTATTATTTCTAGCGATTTGATGAATGGAAAACAAATATTTATTACATTCTTCTCACATTCTTCTTTCATTCTTTTGGTAATGAATTTGATCACATTCTTGATATTAATTGATATTCTCGATATTCTTGAAAATTGAATTTACAAAAATAGATGTCATATTAATTGAAGAGCTGATATACTTTCCATTCAATCACACTAATTCGTAAACATGGAAAAAAATGGTGAAGATGAATTTCTCTATTTTAAATATAAGCACCTTGCATGGACCTCCTTAAGTGAGCGGGTTTGTAGCATATCATGTATCTTAAGACAATCTTGTTATGTAACCATGGTTATCAGGTCACCATGGTTATGAGGTTATCAGGTTACCATGGTTATGAGGTAACCATGGTTATCAGGTTACCATGGTTATGAGGTAACCATGGTTATCAGGTCACCATGGTTATGAGGTTATCAGGTAACCATGGTTATGAGGTAACCATGGTTATGAGGTTATCAGGTTACCATGGTTATGAGGTAACCATGGTTATCAGGTTACCATGGTTATGAGGTAACCATGGTTATGAGGTTACCATGGTTATGAGGTAACCATGGTTATGAGGTAACCATGGTTATGAGGTAACCATGGTTACCATTGTTAGTTATCCATTGTTAGGATATTAATATTCATCGTAAGTAGATGCCATTAATATCCTAACAATGGATAGCAAACAATGGTAACCATGGTGACCTGATAACCATGGTTACATAACAAGATTGTCTCAGATACATAATATGCTCTAGGGTTCCCATAGTCTTACCTTCTGCGTGCACTGATGGCTGCAGTATCCGGCCGTGCGGTATTCAGGCTGCTTGGGGGGGATGATGTGGAGGGGGGTGACTGCGATACCGTTCACCAGGATGCCGCCGTCGTACTTGCGCAGGTCCTTGGTGTAGTACACCCTCAGGCCGGAGCTGTGCCTCACTGCAACACACAACACAGCGGTTAGCACGCTGAACCGTTCACCAGGATGCCGCCGTCGTACTTCCTTAGGTCCTTGGTGTAGTACACCCTCAGGCCGCTGCTGTGCCTCACTGCAACACACAACACAGCGGTTAGCACGCTGAACCGTTCACCAGGATGCCGCCGTCGTACTTCCTTAGGTCCTTGGTGTAGTACACCCTCAGGCCGGAGCTGTGCCTCACTGCAACACACAACACAGCGGTTAGCACGCTGAACCGTTCACCAGGATGCCGCCGTCGTACTTGCGCAGGTCCTTGGTGTAGTACACCCTCAGGCCGGAGCTGTGCCTCACTGCAACACACAACACAGCGGTTAGCACGCTGAACCGTCACTCAGGAGACCGGGGCTCGATTACCTGACAAGGTCGATTATCCTGACAGAAGTGCTCCGTGGTTGGCAGCCGCTATTTATTGGATAATATTCATACGTCACAATTCATGTGGATGTTGTTGTTATTGTTGTTGCTGACTTGGTCATTGCAACCTTACCTACTCCAAACTAACCTGATCTAACTAGCATAACCAAACATACATACTCTATACTAATTTTATCTATTCAAAACTAATCTTGAACCTCCTTCCGATTCGACGAATGGCCCATTCGATCGTGGTATTCCTACCATCCATGTTCGAACCAGGATAGTTGGAGTGCGACCGACTCCTCCCCGTCATTCCGTCAGACTAAAAAGGACTATAGTCCATAAACCACGATAAGATTAATGGCTAGAGGGCGATGCGTGACGAATATTAAGAACTGTTGACTTGGTTGCGTATCTCTTGTTTGCTCACATTTCATCTGGCTTTTAATTCTATTGTTGTCACCCGAAGAAGTAAAGTGGCTTTCGCCAATACATCATGTTTCCCTCTATTCGTTTATTTTCTCTGTTCGCTCTATTTTCACTTTCCAAGACGCATTTTGAAAGTAAAACACTTCAATAACGATACAGCTATCAACTTCAAACTTTTTCCAATATGGTTCCCCATCTAACTTAGATCTGTATAGTTTTGTGGCATCATCGGGAGGTAACTTTTTTTTATGAATTTTAGAAATTTCAAAAATACCCATCAGAATAACATGGCGGAAAAAAAAATATTTTTATTTTCCCGAAAAAATGAAATCTTGCGTGAAGTTGAATTACATTTTGATACACATTTCTAAAAAAATTCAGCTTGATTGGGTCAGCCATTATGAAGAAAAAAAAATAAAATGTGCTAAATTGGTACCACTCGAAGCAGTTCTTAACCATTACTACTCATACTATTACTATCCGCTCGTCTAACAACGCATATATGGCGTTTTCCTAGTACAACAGAAACGATTCAACGAATGGAATAGGAAGATTTTGTTTTTAATAAGCACGACAGTTGGCATTGAGTAAATCACCAACAGTGTGGTATGGGATGAAACACACGCAATTTATCACAGCTAGTTAGCAACTCGCGGGGGACAGTAGGAAAAAACTGTTCACGCCTTTCGTATTAACGATAATAAATTACGTGAATATAATTTATTAACTTGATTTTTTTCATTTATAAAGCTAATATTTAATGAAAAAACACAATCACAAATCCGGATGAATGTGTTTTCAATCAGGCTGATTAAACGAGAATAACGTGCTGCGTATTTACGAGTATTAGAGAGGATTTTCCGTACATTCGTTGAGTTGGAGTGAGAAACAGGCGTGAATTGTGCTAGCCATTAATCTACGTGACTGTTGGTTTGTTTAATGAATCATTCCTCAGTTCGTTTTGTTGTTATTAACTACAAAATGGGCTAATTAATGTAATATGGGCTGTTAAATGTGCCAATTGTTGGCGAAACTGTCAACAATGAGACATATTTATTACGTCTCATTGTTGTAATTAACCACAAAATGCGCTTGCAATTAGCCGGTGAAATGTGATCACAAAACTGTCAACAATAGGACATTCTTAATATATTTCATTGTTGTAATTTGTGCGAGCTTCTTTTTCTATTGATTTTGATTAGTTCTTCATTTTAACACCAACTGCGTGCCAGCAACTTCCATCGGCGAATATTCAATAATATTGTTGTTATGTCTGATTGAAATTTCAATTAATATCAAATCTAACTCTGAGAAACCGTTCATATATATAGCTCGGCCATGTTGAAATTATTATTCCTACCGCGTATGTTATTGTAATATCATCGTAAAAATCAACAAATTCAGCTTTATCTATCTTGTCCACCTTATCTGCCTTATTTATTCATTCTCGTACCACGTAATATTACTGCGTATTTAGCGTAGGGAAATTTATTCCGTTTTTTTTCCAAATAACATCGAAACTTGATACAAAATCATTGTTCCCCGATTAAGGCTATGGATGGGAGATGAGATCGTTTGAACGGGGCACCACAAGGGCGATCTTACCACCCCAAAGAATAATTAGAATATGATGACTCATTTAACAAACAAATCGAATCTTAACAATCCTATCTCATCTTATCTTATCTTAACAATCTTAAATCTTATTTCGTGAGAGTCTTCATTTTCATTAATACAGATAGATTTTCATACATCTAGGAAATAGGAACGCGGAAAAACACGGAAGTATACTAAAGTAGAATATGAAGAGTGAACGGAAAGTTTGAGGAAGTACAGAGCTAATAAGATGGTTGAGTATAACATCAACATACCCTGCTGTATCGCTCGCTTCCCTTGTCATATGTACCTAGTCTCAGTACATCGAGTCATATGTTTCTCGTTTCCCTCGGAGAATCAACAAACAAACAGACGAACAAACATGACCCATGCTCTTACAAGATAAACATGAACATGTGGAGTGAGTAGTGAAATGTATCAAATCTCCACTTCGTCTTCAACAATAACATTAAACAACTAGTACTTTAGGTTAATTAGTTTGAATTTCAGTTTATCATACATTAGTATGAGACCCTTTACATCCCATCTACGTGTTCCCCTTTTCTACCACACTATATAGGTAAATATAGGTAACTATAGGTAACTATAGGTAACTACCAACTATATGTAACTATGGGTAACTATACCTATCGTAACTATAGTTTATATATATGTGATTTGGTCTGAAATGATGGACCTTATTGACTCTTGGCATGTAGTGAAATAGTTTGATTTGATTGAATGAAAAGTATATCAACTCCGATATAATTTTATGCTCTCCAATTGATGAGACATTCTATTTTACCGAAATCAATTAGTTTCAAGATTATACGTCAATGAAGTTCATCACATTCTTGACATTCATTGACGTATCAGCTCAAAACTTGGAGAATTCACAGAAATACAATGTCATATTAATTGAGGAACATAGAATCATCTTGGAGTATATGAACTTCTTATTCAATTACACTGGTTTGTGAACGTGGACAAAAATAGTCAGAATGCATTTCTCTATTCTCATAAGCACCGTGCAAACACCCCCTCAAGAGCTATATAAAGCTCTGATAAATAAGATTCTGTCATAGGGATTACACTCTCGACTAACAAGGCCATGAATCTTCAGCAATAAAAATGAATACATGACTCATAGTTTTGTGAATGTACTAGCCAATATTCTGAAATATTTCTCAATGTGTCTCCAGCACCCCCTCAAAGCGTTGTCCTGTAAGAGATTATAGCCTCATGCGCGAGAGTGTTGGTTTACCTCGCTTGAACGAAGGGTTGTCGAAGTGCACCTCCAGCATGAAGTAGGTCGAGCGCTTGCCGTCGGCCAGAGGTAGGCCCACGTGCGCGGGCAGGTGTTGCCCTGGTAACAAGAACAACATCCTCTCATCAGCATACGTTGCATTCTCATTCTCATTCTCATTGGTCATCATTTAAATACATAACATGAATACGTTAACAACAATATAATAACCTTAGCAAGCATAGTTCTGATACATTGGTCTGAAAGATTACTCGATTAGTTCACAATAATAATTAGACGAGCTTTAGCGAGGATTCAATTTGACATACTGAAAAAAAATGGTGTTCGCTAGAATTTTCAAAAATACCCGTTAGAATAACACGGCGGAAAAAAAGGAAATATTTTTATTTTCCCAAAGAATGAAATTTTGCTTGAAGGTGAATTACATTTTGATACACATTTCTGGAAATTTTCAGCTTGATCGGGCCAGCCATTTTGAAGAAAAAACATAAAATGTGCTAAATTGGTATCACTCGAAGCAGTTTTTACCCATTTTTACCCATACTATTACTATCCGCTCGTCTAACAACGCATATATGGCGTTTTCCTAGTTTATGTTAATTATGGTATATCATTCTGTATTATATAAAAAAAACAGAACCCACATGAGCCGAAACCTGTGTGTGGGAAAGGAGGAAAAGTTGATCCGATTACACTTGGATAAAATATACGCCAAGAGGGAAAGTTTTCAATTTTATGTTGGTAATAGATTTTTAAGCAATGTAATCAATGATTGGAATTTTCATGAACATTCAAACATTCGATCTACGGATAAAATATTCCTTCAAGGGAAACATAAATTTTATCGCGCATTTCCCTATTTATTCCATCAATCATTTCAGCAGTTCCCACAATATAGGCCACGACCGCTTCCTTCCCACTAT
This sequence comes from Brachyptera putata, assembly GCA_907164805.1. Taxonomy (NCBI): domain Eukaryota; kingdom Metazoa; phylum Arthropoda; class Insecta; order Plecoptera; family Taeniopterygidae; genus Brachyptera; species Brachyptera putata. The sequence continues at coordinate 1,294,959 of OU015465.1, forward strand.
CCTTCCCATTATCCAAGAAACTTTCATCCCATCATCTCATCTTACTCCAATAGATCCAATGTATCATCACAATGCGCCGTTAAAACCAATATATCATATATTAAATATAGTGGAGGTGCCGTTTCTGTCAGTGCTACCGCGACATTCGTTTTCATACCGATGCTGCGTCGACCGCTGCTCTGCGGGGTGCATTCATATACCCTGGGTCAAATGTTCCCTTCCTTCTGATTATATATTGTGATGGTTGAAATATTTTCATGATATTCTCATTGCACTTGGGAATATGGATTATTTTCAGTCAATTCGTAAATGTACTGTAAAAATATTTGAAAAAATGCTATAGGCTCACAAATTTGAAGAAGAACGGAATTTTCCTATCTCATAATATCATCTTCTAATACTTTTCTCATCATACATTTTTAAATTTATTCCTATGGATATTAGGTTTATTATTATTAATTTTGATATTTAGATATCTATGTGTTGCCCTGGCAACAAGGTAAACATTCACTCATTAACACATCATAAAGCACGTTGATCATTATACTCAAATTCATATGTTGTTTCATCTAATTCGCATTTAGCAATGTGACAGTATGACTCTCTCTCTCTCTCACTCTGTCTCTCTCTCTCTCTCTCTCTCTCTATCACAAGGACGAAATACATCCTTCGATCTCGAAAGAAATCAAGGATGCTCAACTTGACAAGAAGTCACCAATAAAACCAGTTAGTCCTGTTTTGTCTTTTGCTGCAATTTCCCGCAATACGACGATCGTAAGCCGTCAACAGGGTGGGGGGGGGAGGGGTTGGGAGGGGGAGGCAGCAAAGAGGGGGAGATTCATTCCTACTTAGAGTATGTAACAGAGTTTCAAGAATGTCGACAAAGAAAGTATATCTGTACATTTAGTATTCTGCATTTGGCTGACATGTTACGAACAAATTTAAAATGTGAAACTCGTTTTTTCTACAACAAAACATTACGTTCCAGAGAATTAAACATCTCAACGTGCATCGCGTGCTCGAAATAGAACCGTTTCGATCCAAGCGACGTTTCCTCGCGAATCGTCGAGTCTCGTGAAACGGCGTCATCTCAACAACAACCAATCCACTCGCAGCAATGATCACGTGACTTATTGTTGTGAAATATGGTTTCTAGAACAGATGACAGTCGACGACGTGACTGGGTTCGAGAGTTGGTGGTCGTGTAGAAGACCGGGGTTCAATTCCCGCCACGGCCGTCTATCCTGGCTGGATGGTGGATGTCCGAGTGGGGTGGAGGGAACTCGGGTGGTTATTGAATTCAGGACGAATCTTTATCACTGATGATAAGGCAAGAGTTCCTCAGGGAGTCGATTCTAATATATATGATCATTAAACTTCTTGGATACGATCCAATATCGAGATGTGTGGGATATTTAAGCCATGGGTCGAGACGTATCTTTCACGACATGGCTGAAATATACCATGTATATTTTATATATATATATATATATATATATATATATATATATATATGTATGTATGTATATATATATATATATATATGTATATATATATATATATATATATATATATATATATATATATATGAGTACATGGCTTTCTGTTGAAACGTACAGCACGTGATGTTGATACGAGGGGTTTTCAATTTTTCTTCGTTTTCAATGTGAGCTTATTTCCACACGATAACCTGGGAATAGAAAAACTCATTGGCAAAAACATGGCTGCCACGTACAGCCCCCCCATGACACCTACCTTCCGATCCGATGGCCCAGGCCACCAGTGGCGTGAGGCACTGATCCCAGTCACGTGGCATGTCCGGTGAGTAACAGGGCGCTCCTTTGTGCCCCTTGTACTTCTCGTACATCCGCTCGTCCCACGCAGGTGCAGAACACTCGTACAGCAGCATGTGATGGACCGAGCCGTCGTTGCCGGAAGACAGGATCGGATCGAACTGCGCCAAGTGGACGGAAAACAAACTGATTGATATATTGTTTTCGAAAAGAATGAGCCATCTAGAGGTGACTTTCCATAAATTGTTTCAGCTTAAAATATGTATGATAGATCTTTCCACATTCAGTATAAATTTGAGAGCTTTTGGAAAAATTTTGTTTCCCAAGTGTTTCTCCCCCGGCTTATTCTTATAGGAATTTTATCTACTTTCCAAATTCTTTCCGGAAAAACCGTTTGACCGATTTTTCTGAAAAACCATTCCAATCTGGTTTAACACCAATTTGAAAATAAAGTTTCTAGTTGATTGATCTTTTCTTCTGACCTGTATGCCGCGTACAGAATTACATACAAAAAAACAAAAAAAAAAAACATTGAAACCAAGCCCAAAATATTTCGGTATATGGAATGAAAATCTTCACTACGCTCATTCAATGACATTTCATTTTTGTGAATTCAATCGGTCCTGAAATAATACGTCAATGAATTTCATCACATTCTTTTTATTCATTGACGTATTATCCCAAAACTGATAGATTCACTGAAATAAAAAAAGTCATTAATTAAAGAGCATAAAATTATCTTGGAGATGTGAACTTTCCATTCAATTTCACTGGTTTTTGAATATAGAAAATCATTCGAACCAAGTTTCCGTCGTTCGGACTTTTTCGACTTTTTTCAAAATGTCGCACAATGATTAGTGAAGTGAATATCTCTATTTTTAAACCACCACGCCTGCGCATTGACTTCTTAGAATGGTCTATTAGTAGTCATGACATTGAGGATGGCTCGATTGATGTTGCAGACGGAAATTTGTGTCGTGAATCTTGATTTGTATTCTGGTTGCGATTCGAACAAGGTGAAGTAGCGACGACTGGTGAATTATAGCAACACTGCATGAGCCTGTGATGGGAATCAATGAATTGTGTGTTTTACGGCGGGTCAACGACGGACAGTGTTCAATTCAGAGATTTGTGTTTGGGCAAATTATTGGTACAATAAGAACATAGCTTTGTGGTTATTTAACAGATATATGATGAACGTTGTGAGTAATATTACCTCACAGCAATGATACAACAACAACAAAATTGAAGAAATAAGTCAGGAAGAACTCTGAGAATAGAGTTACAGAATACAGAGATTTTGTGTTTTGTGAGGAGGGTGGGTGGGGGGGTGGTAGGTGGGGGGATACGTACACAGAATCAAGAATGAGAACCTATATTAGGCATATATATAAAAAAAATACGCTGTTTCAAATTTTGAAGTCAGTTTATTATGAAACGATCATGGTACTTATTCTTAATAATATGATAAGAGGAAATTGAAGGGTAATATAATGGGTACCGGTAGTACACTCGACTGATCCATATGGAATTGACTCCACTCCAGACACTTCTGACATTTGAGGTGTCACTAACCAGGATGCTTAGTGGATGCTGGAGAACTAATAGTCCTGCGGGCTTGAGCTGTTCTAGGCCAAACTGTGGCGTCGGTCGTATAACAAGCTGAAAATTTGACAGTATTTAGTAATATGATTGATACAACTGCTCTTCAAAATTGTTCGGATTTGCTTCATCGGAACACACTTGAAAAAAATCAGGAACCTGCCATTCGAGGAAAAACTGAAGAAATGTTGAGTTTCGATGAATTTTTCTCCCAAGGATCAATTTTGATCCTAGAACCATGAAACTTTCAGTAAACAGCTCGTCGTTATAAGATGTTCTCATAAAAAATAATAAACAAGTCAATTATATGGATAAAGTTCATGAAATATCCGAAATTCGGTAAGAAAAGATGCAAAATTACACGTTACCGGACTTTGGTTCTTAGCTGTATCTATTAGCGTGAATTTAAAAACGTGAATATAGAATCAACGAATAGCCTCATCTATAGGCTACAACTTTGCCGCTTGAAGACGTGTTTCACGTGAACTTTGTAACACAGTTTTCTACTATTTCTGTGGCGCCGTTTTGCATGTTTTGCAATGCTGTGTACTGGACACTGGCCACTTCGATTGACCGTCTCAGCTGTCCAATAACATCACCGATTGGATGGTTCGAGCCACCAAGATACCTTTACTGAAGTGGGTATCTAATGTCAGGGAAATTGATCGATTAAACTATATCAGTTATGTGGTTGTATGTATGGTTATTTGTTCTGATTATAATGGTAATTTCTTTATGACACCGATGTTTATGAGTTTTACTCATCGGATTATGAAAATAGAATGATATTCTGAAATACGATATGGTTAGAAGGTGAATTTTGCGTATCCAGCAATCGTTCTGTTACGAGATGTTCATCCGATTTCGAGCTGTTACGCCACACACTTGCGGGATCAATCGAGCTCAAAAACACGAGGACGAATCTCGAGATTTTTTTTCACACATTAGATTCAACCCTTTACTTGACCAATATAATAACTCTTTTGGGTTCTGAATTCGGTGTTGATCAAGTTATAAAAACTTCTAACATTCTCAAATATTCAATAAGACGTAACAAAACAGAATATAGGCCATTGACAATTATATATATATATATAAATATATATATATATATAAATATATATATATATATATATATATATATATATATATATATATATATATATATATATATATATATATTTAATTTATAATTTCATCTGAATAATTCCATTTTATTAATTGTAATATGGGGTTAACAGTATTTTGAAGTACCATACGAAAGTAATATACATTGAAGTATTCGATATAGTGTCCGAACGATATGTTGTAGCCGGTTTTGACCGTGATTGTATTCAATGAATAAAATGAAACAACAATAATAATAATAATACATTTTATTCTCAAACTAATCAAGTACATACATGTACAGTATTCATTAGGATGAAGAATATATAAGTTATAAACTCAAGTAAAATTTCAATACTTTTGCAAGAAAATGAAAGAGAAGTCCGCGTAAGAACGTGGTGCTGAGGACAAACATTTGTAAATAAATATGGTGATTTTCCATGATGACAAAGAAAAGGAATGCTTTAGAAATTGAAAAATCAATATTTAATATACGGTATATATAATTATACGCCAGTATTCATAAACACTCAACTCAGATGCTGATTATACTATTATAATTGGTAAGCTTGCACTTTGCAACCATGAGCTGAGAATAAAAAATAATAATAATAAAATACCCATCGAAAATATCGAATAATAAATAATAATCGAATAATAAAATACCCATCGTGCTATAGCTTCATTCGGCGCAAATAACCTCGTGGTTGACGCGCCGTAAAACCACACAATTCTGAATTCTACTATAGCTTCATCGGTGAGTTCTGTATCTTGGGCTTCACGAGAACGAGCACGAGCAGCAGTGGGATTCTCTATCTTCATTGAAATTCGGTCGATAGCGATCCCGATCGAGACTGCGAACGATCGGCAACTCACTCAAGGTTAACAGTCTAATCTCTACGAGCAAACGATCTCGATCGTTAGCTCATGTCGAGAAGTCTTGGGTCGACAGATACGTCATTATATACGTCATATGATGTCCGTTTTTGACCAATAGGAGGCCTATGTAATTCGACTTTTTCAAGAACCGCCAGTGCGCCGGCGTGACATGACAGGCTGTGTACTACGCCAATACAAAAACATTGAAAACATAATCTCAAATTTTAGCTGTCAAATTGATGATAAAATGTAGAATACAATTACTTGGATTAAAAAGAGCTTTTGAAGTGAGTTTTGACGTAGATATGGTATTTAAAACATGGAATCGGTATTAAACCATACAATATAACGATTAAAAACGGTGGAATGACGGTTCATCTTTGCTTGGATATTTCAAAACGTAAATACCGCCGCCATTTCCGTCCAAACGTACGAGTTCTCGACATCGACAACAGATAACGACAGGGTCTTGTCGAGTCGAGAAGACTTGTCGATCGAGATCGTCAAGTTGATATAGAGAATCACGCTAGGTGAAGTTATCGACCAAAAACCTAGTTGTCGACGAAAATTACTAGATCTCGATCGACAACATTATACAGAATCCCACAGCAGGTCCCAACTGAGCCGTCGCGCCACTGGTCTCCTCCCTCGCGGGACCAAATCCAGCACCGTCACTGAGAAACGATGGGCGCCCATTCACACGACTTGCCCAGCTCACTCTAGTAGCCTGCTTCTCATTAGACCCACGATATTCGGCTTTCCGTAGAGCTCCTCCAGCTCCTGGTTGTATCGGATTCGCCACGTCCCCGTTATTACGTCTAGTACAAGACCGAAGATTTTCATTAGGATTTTCCTTTCGAAGATGAGATGTTTATTCATGTCCTGCTTCCAAACACTCCAGGACTCACAGCCATACACGACACGACTGGCTGGATTAGTGCCATATAGAGCCTGGTTTTGACTTGACGGGATAGGATTCGTGACTTGAGCAGGTGACTCAGACTGAAGTAGCTGCAGTTGACCGCTTCGCTCGACGCGTCCGCTGTGACTGCCTCTTAATCTCCTCCAAGCCTGGTGGCGAATACTCTGGGTCAACCGTAGCTATTATTTGGAATTCGAACAATTCGCGGGGTTCAACGCAGTTGAGAAGATTGATGAAGTACTCCTTCCAACTCTCTACAACCTCTCGGCCGTTCAAGTTCCATAAAAATGTTCCAATGTAGTAGCTCTAGTAATAATGAATCGTGTAATTTTTCTTGATCAATTAAATATTTCGGAATTATATACATGGTAAGATTAGTTCATGCTGCAATTTATTAATAGCATCAACTAGCTGATGGGCAGTTAACGTAAATATATAATTAATATGTATCTGTATACACATATTATATATTCCCTAGTTCCCTCTTTTGGGGTATAATTACGGTCCCATTTGGTACCTTGTCTGCTTTGCCACCGCGGAGAATATTCATCATTATATATTTCGATTTGCCATCGCAAAGAAGACTTGTTTCTATCCCAAAAGAGAACAAATAGTCAACCCGAGAAATCGAAACAACATTTCACTCAATCCGCGAGAACATTAGTTATAAAATAATACACGATTTCAGCAAGTTTCCTGGTGAACCACCGGTCAGTTATTATAAATGTGTGATTTTTCAAATTACAACCTCTCCCGTGAGTCGAGCCAGGATCTCCAGATTGCCGGTACGACGCGTTGGGCCTATACCAATTCCGCTAGAGGAGAACTTCTTACACAGTTCCAATTTTCGAAATCTCTCGTACAGTCACACATTTCTAGACTTGTGGATCACACCACAAATTGAACTAAATTGAATTGTGATAAATAAAACACAATTTTCAAACAGTTTCTAGAAGGCATGCAATTTTAAATAAATTCATATATATATATATATATATATATATATATATATATATATATATATATATATATATATATATATATTTATATATATATATATATTTATATATATATATATAATTGTCAATGGCCTATATTCTGTTTTGTTACGTCTTATTGGATATTTGAGAATGTTAGAAGTTTTTATAACTTGATCAACACCGAATTCAGAACCCAAAAGAGTTATTATATTGGTCAAGTAAAGGGTTGAATCTAATGTGTGAAAAAAAATCTCGAGATTCGTCCTCGTGTTTTTGAGCTCGATTGATCCCGCAAGTGTGTGGCGTAACAGCTCGAAATCGGATGAACATCTCGTAACAGAACGATTGCTGGATACGCAAAATTCACCTTCTAACCATATCGTATTTCAGAATATCATTCTATTTTCATAATCCGATGAGTAAAACTCATAAACATCGGTGTCATAAAGAAATTACCATTATAATCAGAACAAATAACCATACATACAACCACATAACTGATATAGTTTAATCGATCAATTTCCCTGACATTAGATACCCACTTCAGTAAAGGTATCTTGGTGGCTCGAACCATCCAATCGGTGATGTTATTGGACAGCTGAGACGGTCAATCGAAGTGGCCAGTGTCCAGTACACAGCATTGCAAAACATGCAAAACGGCGCCACAGAAATAGTAGAAAACTGTGTTACAAAGTTCACGTGAAACACGTCTTCAAGCGGCAAAGTTGTAGCCTATAGATGAGGCTATTCGTTGATTCTATATTCACGTTTTTAAATTCACGCCAATAGATACAGCTAAGAACCAAAGTCCGGTAACGTGTAATTTTGCATCTTTTCTTACCGAATTTCGGATATTTCATGAACTTTATCCAAATAATTGACTTGTTTATTATTTTTTATGAGAACATCTTATAACGACGAGCTGTTTACTGAAAGTTTCATGGTTCTAGGATCAAAATTGATCCTTGGGAGAAAAATTCATCGAAACTAAACATTTCTTCAGTTTTTCCTCGAATGGCAGGTTCCTGATTTTTTACAAGTGTGTTCCGATGAAGCAAATCCGAACAATTTTGAAGAGCAGTTGTATCAATCATATTACTAAATACTGTCAAATTTTCAGCTTGTTATACGACCGACGCCACAAACTTTCTTATTTGAAGAGATAGAGCTCGAAGCCCGCAGGACTATAATGCTTTGATTTCTGAGGGACAATTTTTTCCAGAACGAGATTTACTATTGAAAACACTCATACATCTTTGAGAAGCGTTGAAGGTTCAAATCTGCAGGGAATTTTTCAACAATTACAATTTTCACAAAATTATTGAGTGGGTAAGAAAGAGTTTCTTCTATCGAGGATAAAGTTTATAATGTCCATATCAACAGTGGTGTATGACTTACCCCGATCATGTGATGTTTCTTCGTCAGTGGCGGAACCCTGAATATTTTACACCAATACATCGTGTCCATGTTGTCGGGCACCTCGAACTGGGGAAGAAATATTATTATCAGATCAAACTGAGATACCTTCTACACTCATCATTGTCACAGTCCGAGAAGTCAATTCGCCAACACTCATCCAATAACATATCATATCCTCGCACAGGCATGTACTTTCACATGCGATTTTTTTTTATATAACATCGAATTTTGATACAGAAGTTCCCCACTTAGGCCCCAAATTACCAATAATAAAATGTGTTAATCAAGCTAATTATTGATTTGATGTACAAAAATAGCATTGGTAACCAAGGGTGATAAGAAGGATAAATCCACTAATTATCGCTAAATCAACCAATGTATTATTCGTAAAACGGAACCTCAAGGATGAGGATGAAGGTGGGATAGTTTGGAGGGGTACCACAAGGGCGATCTTACCACCCCATTCTATTATTATTTAAAATTAAAAGCAATGAACTTTGACACCAGGTCTACGCTGTCTGTGACCACACTTTTTCGCCGCAGATAAAAGTATTCAGTGGCCGAAAGTCCGGAACACATTATAAGTGTAAATCGTTTTTGCGATAGTGTTTTTATAAACTGTTTTTGATCATTAATTCATTATAGACCGCCACATTCCGTAACGGTCCATATCCTCTTCCGCCGCCCAGTTCACTCGGACCACTTCTCCACGTTCTTACATACGTCATTCAACCTTTAATTTCAATTTTGAAACCTTATTTCAATACTGACTTGATTGTTGTGGTAATTACTTCCTAATTCCAATACTTTCAATAATAATAATAATAATGATGATAACGTTTATTTTTGTAATTTGAATGCATGTTACATAATATTGAAATATTTGGTTAGCATGTAACTTACAGACAATGTCTTTTATGAAATATAATAAAATATATAATGAAATGGTGAAATGGTTGAGGCTTGAAAGGTTACTTGACTTGGTAGTTGATGAATATTCATAGGAAATATCATCCACCACTTATATCAATCCATGTGTATATTTTTGTTTTCATTTTCAATATTGTGTGTAATTTGATTTGATCCCTCATTCTATCCTTCACTGTTCATACGATTTACTTTTAAATATTCTATTTTATACCATCGTTAACTCATCCACTTGAACAAAAATGATGATGAATACATAGAATGGAATTATTGAACTCGAGGTGCCTGGAGAGCATATATATATAGGAATAAAGTAAACTTGATTGCGTATTTGGTTGCCTACCTGAACCTATAACCACCTTTCATAAGTGCCCCCAAGCCCACGTCACAAAGTCGAGTATACTTTATTCCGGTATACGCTCTTCAGCATACTCATTGGACTCCGAAGTTCGGACCGGAGATAGGTTTCAGATTGTATTGTATTATTTATGCCACATTGTGATAATATTGATTCCATCAAATGGATGAAAGTAAGAGTATAACAGTGATAATAATAATAATAAATATAAATAAAACGATAATAGAATAGAAAGGATGAATAAAATCAATTTGAATTTAGTTGTATTGAATTGGTTCAAGATGTTTGTGTAGTTATGCGATTTAGTTTAGGTTAGTTTGATTAAAACACTCTTTACACGATCAATTTTCGTTGCATGAAATTTCAACAATTGCATGGAATAATTTCAGTGGTGTAAAGGCGCTTGCAATTCCTGTTGCGAAATTCTCATTTTATTAGCGATACCTGTTGTCAACATGTCAGCTAGGTGGAAGATTGCAGTCAAGTTGAACTATTTCAACTCTGTGAAATTCTGGCATGCAATTGAAAGATTTCCGTTCTCATATGTAGGCAACATGGGAGACGTGGGTATTCAACTTCCCTACAATTAATTCCAGAAATTAATTCTAGGAATCAATTGATCGTGTAAAGTGGCTTCAAGTCAGTTATACATCAGGTTGGTTCAGGTCAGTTCAGCCTGTACCCAACAACAACAACAACAACAACAACAACAACAACAACAACAACAACAACAACAACAACAACAACAACAACAACAACAACAACAACAACAACAACAACAACGAGGAGAGCATGACACGTGACTCACGTCTTGCAGCGCGACGTCCCAGCGCTTGACGTCGGGCGCGATGGCCAGCGTCTTGGGCGAGGGGTTGACGATGTACACGCTCTTCACGCCCCGCCGGTCCCCGTGCCAGTCCAGGCCCCGCAGCTGGCCGGCAGGGCCCAGTGACGGGTCCGCGCGGTACAGGGCCCAGATCACGCGCACCGTCTCGACCTGGACAACACATAATACTCAGTCCCATGGTTCCTGTGATTGAGGCGTCCCCAGTCTTCTTCTTTGAGCAAACATTTCCGAGAGGGTGATTTCACAAATATATAATATGAATGGTCATGGAACTCAAAGAGTGCAGAGCAAAATGTTCAGTACTCATTTTCAAATTAAAATCTAGACGGTCAAAATTTCGAAAATATTTCTATTCAATAATTTGGTACAGTGTGTGTATTTTCACTTAATAAATGAGTTATAAATCCATTTTTCTTATTGACTTTTTTATTGAATATTGATTTCTATTCAATGATTTGATACAGTGTCTGCATTATCACCTAATTAATGAGTTATAATTCATGTTTTGAAGTCTTGCACCATTGACTTCGACTAGTAGGAAAGGTGTGTACTCACCCCCAGGGCCATGTCTTGGTCGCGGTCGCAAGTATCTAGCGGTCGACTGAACCGGAGGACCGTGTGGGTGGCGTTCTGGCTCCCTCCCAGCAGCTTGTAGTTCTGCTCGGCGTCCGCTTGGGGCGCCCCCGTCTTGCTCACGCCATGGCAATCCTACAGGCAACCACAGGCAAACATCAGCACAGGTACGTACAGGCAATGTGACCAGGCAAAACACCAGGACCCTTACCACGACTGCCACTTGTACTATCGTCCTAGACCTCACTATAGCTCCAAGAGACCAGGACTTTGATTGGCGTTCTCTAAGAAAGCCAAATTCAGTATTTGTGTACTCCCATTGTTATAAATACACTAGGAAAACGCCATATATGCGTTATTAGACGAGCGAATAGTAATAGTATGGGTAAAAATTGGTAAAAACTGTTTCGAGTGGCACCAATTTGGCATATTTTATGTTCTTTCTTCAAAATGGCCTACCGAATCAAGCTGAAAATTTGCAGAAATGTGTATCAAAATGTAATTCAACTTCATGCAAAATTTCATTCTTTCGGAAAATATTTTCTTTTCCGCTATGTTATTCTAATGGGTATTTTTGAAATTTCTAAAATTCATAAAAAAAAGTATTCACTCCCTAATGCCACGAAACTATACAGATCTGAGTTAGATGAGGAACCATATTGAAAAAAAGTTTGAAGTTGATAGCTGTAGCCGTTTGACGTGTGGAGAACCGACGAGGCAGTCTCGGAAAGGGTTTTGGTCCCACAAATAGACTAGCTGTTGGTGGAGTCATGAGTGGTCACTCAACCTCACCGTCTCATCTTTAATATCGTTTTTATTAAATGCATCTAATTGCCTATGATGTAAGCCATCTATTATATAACCTATAGCTGATGGCCAGGGCTTTCTGGGGTACCCTGGAAGAAACTTTTTAAAACTTGACTTCTTTCAACTATTGTAAATTATTTAAACTTGAGAAGGAATAAATATATATCTTATATTCATACGAGCTTGGTGGAGATATTTACTATCTCATTCGAATTTGAAATTCTTCTTTCTGGTTTGATCATTTGATCATTTGTATTCTATTATTTTGTTATCTCGTTGCAGAATTTTTATTTCATTGAATGAAAAGTTGATTTATTCTATTTCTCTGCGATTATTTTCAATTTGTCCACGACTGTTTCTATTCATATCGCTTCATAGCTATTACAAATATATGTGTTTTGTTTAAATATAATTCAATTGAGATTTTTCAATAGGTATCACACTAAAATAATACTTCCTCAAATCAGTTTCCGGAAGATTCAAGTATAGATAACGCGACTAACGCGCATTCAATTAATTTAATTCATTCTTGTCTATACAAATAAAACATATTTCCATCTCAATATTTGATTGGAAAGTTCAACACTCTATTGAATATCGAACAGAAACAAACTAAGCGATGATTGGAATTGAATTCCAACTAAATTGATTGAAGAGAATGAAGAGAAATCAAGAAGATTAGAAGTCAAAACTCGAAGATCGAAAGAAGGTGTAAAAGATTCATTTCACTAGAAACGTAAATTATACAAATTCTTTCACAAACTATTTTTTCCTCGGAGATAAATTTCTATTCACAGAGCTAAAAGCGATGACTTCTTAGAAGTATTATAATGAAACTATTAATGGGTCTATGAATAATTCATTCGTTCAATTTTGTCAACTCTCAAAGGAATTGTTCTGAGTCATCTGCTGAAGTTGGATCCCACAGGGGATAGATGAGAAGTGTAGCCATCAACAATGTTTTTATAAGTGCTTTTTATTTTGAATAATTCAGATTTAGCAATTGATGCGTACCCAGGCTTTATAGGGTAAAACGTTTCTGCCGGGGTGATTTCAAAGATATATATGATTATAGCTCACCGTGCAAGATACATTAACTATTCATTGAAAGATGGAGACAATATTCGTCAAAAATACTAATGACTTCAAATTTAACATAAAATTATGGAAAGATCACTTGTATGTAACAGTAATACTCGATATTTTTACCTAACCGGATACCGTTACATACAAATAACACGTAACATATTGTGAATGTTTATTATGGAGATACATTTTTTTAAGACACTTCTCTGAATGGTGTGAAGCAGTTTCACTCTAATATGTTCACAGGGAGAGCCACTACGATCGTTTATATGTTACGTGGACACTGAAAATGTATCCCAAGTTTCACGTTATTTCATCACCACATATCATTGAAGTTTGTGTTATATTCGAATGTATTGTCGAGATTTTTAATTCAAGCGTAGTATATCATTTGTCCGCCTTTGTAAATCACCTTCGCGGGCGCACGAGCAATCTGCACGCGCCAACTGTTTCTCTTTGCCGGACTTTACATTTGTCCGCCTTTGTCAAAACATCTTCGCGGGCGCACGAGCAATCTGCACGCGCCAACTGTTTCTCATTGCCGGACTTTACATTTGTCCGCCTTTGTCAAAACATCTTCGCGGGCGCACAAGCAATCTGCACCGACCAACTGTTTCTCATTGCCGGACTTTACATTTGTCCGCCTTTGTCAAAACATCTTCGCAGGCGCAAGAGCAATCTGCACGCGCCAACTGTTTCCCATTGCCGGACTTTACATTTGTCCGCCTTTGTCAAAACATCTTCGCGTGCGCACGAGCAATCTGTACGCGCCAACTGTTTCTCATTGCCGGACTTTACATTTGTCCGCCTTTCCCACTTCACCTTCGCGTGCGCACGAGCAATCTGTACGCGCCAACTGTTTCTCATTGCCGGACTTTACATTTGTCCGCCTTTCCCACTTCACCTTCGCGGGCGCACGAGCAATCTGCACGCGCCAACTGTTTCTCATTGTCGGACTTTACATTTGTCCGCCTTTCCCACTTCACCTTCGCGGGCGCACGAGCAATCTGCACGCGCCAACTGGGTCGCATTGCCGGACTTCACATTTATTGAGTGATCATGTTCACTTATATTGACGAGGGAAGGAGCGAACCACTTGTGAGTTAGTGGTGTGGGATAGTGGGAACGGTCGTCCGGAACCTTCATCTCTCGTGTGAAGAAGAATATTGAATTCATTTCTTTTATACAGTATACTGATCATCAAGATTGTCATATGATTGTGATGGAAAGATAGAGAATGAGAAAGCGAGAGAGAGAGAGGGAGAGTGAGAGAGAGAGAGAGAGAGAGAGAGAGAGAGAGAGGAGAGAGAGATAGAGAACGCCATAAACAGAACCAGAAGCTGCGACATAACTGTATTATTCCCTGATGAGTAATGACTGATGATGTGTGAAAGGGGAATAATTAATATTTTCCTGGAATATTGTTGGATCGCTTGTTGAGTCTCAAGAGAGATTTCGAGATTAATCCTTCGATAGGCGTTTCCATGAGAAGTGAAGATGCGAACCACCCGAGCGTTAGTGTTGTATGATAATAGAGACGGGCGACCGTAACCTTCACATGTCGGGGATAAAAGTGGTCTGGTCATTGTTCTCAATTGCGTATATCGATGTAGGCCTATATTAAAGAGGAGAGTGTTATATATCTATATATATATCTATATATCTATATATATCTATATATAGGCCTATATATATATATATATATATATATATATATATATATATACATAGGCCTATATATATATATATATATATATATATATATATATATATATATATATATATATATATATATATATTGGACTACGCAACGAATTATGCATGCGAAATATATGAGAAACGAAGTGAGAGAATTGTCATGCATTTTGATTCCTGACGGTTTTTCCCTGACGCATGCAGCCAGCTTTACTCAGTGTCTGCGGTCACTTCTGTGTCTAGGCTCACGACTAGATCACAAATGCATGCATGGCTACACCAGGAAAACGCCATATATGCGTTGTTTGACGAGCGGATAGTCATAGTATGGGTAAAAATGGGTGAAAACTGCTTCGAGTGGTACCAATTTAGCACATTTTATGTTTTTTTTTTCAGATGGCTGATACGATCAAGCTGATTTTTTTTCAGAAATGTGTATCAAAATGTAATTCAACTTCACGCAAAATTTTATTTTTTTGGAAAATAAGAATATTATCCTCTTTTTCCGCTATGTTATTCTAATGGGTATTTTTGAAATTTCTAAAATTCATAGAGAAAAAGTTTCACCCGATAATGCCACAAAACTATACAGATCTAAGTTAGACGAGGAACCATATTGAAAAAAAGTTTGAAGTTGATAGCTGTAGCCGTTTGACCTGTAGAGAACCGACAAAAAAACATTGAAAAAAAAAAACATTAAAACGAACACCAATTTTTTTTTGCTTTGTAACAAGCATTCAATTACCCAATCTCCAATCATTCTCTCTCTCTATCTCTCTCACTCTATTTATATACATATTCATATAATTGAATAACTCATATACCACAGTGTTCTAGTACCGGAAAGCATCATTCAAAGATCTACATACAACGACATTGTAACTGATTAGTCTAACAAAAGTTTGAACTCGTAGAATCTGACCTGTTGAGTACAAACTGTTGCTCTATCACCTTGCGCGTGATGTTCTGAACAATGGTATGTGACTAATTAATAGCCCAGTGGACAGAGTGTCTGTGCGTGATGTGCCAGGGGGAGGGGGTGGGAGGGAGGGGGAGGGGGGAGGGCGTCTGTGGGAATACTGACAATTAGCCGCGGATGACGGCGTCTTTAAAAAGTACACAATTCGAACGCATCCGGTGACTCGATTTTTTTAGGGGAAAACCTGTGTAAACTTCAGCTAGGGGGAAATTGCATCAAGTTAAAATTTTTAAAAAGTTTCGGGTGAAATTCGGGCAGGAAATTGAAAGTTTCCTTTTCCCATATGTGGGCCAACATGGGAGACGGGGGTTTTCCCCTTCCCTCAATTATTCCAAAAATTTTTCTAGGAATAAATTGATCGTTTAAAGGTGGTTCAAGTCAGTTATACTCGGTTGGTTGGGGTCAGTTCACCGGTACCAAAAACAACAACAAAAACCCCAAACAACAACAACAAAAAACCCAACCAAAAACCAAAAACAAAAACCCAACAAAAACAAAAAAACACAACAACAACAACGAGGAAGCAGGACACGTGAAAAAACGTTTTTGCAGCGGACGTCCCAGCGTTTGATTCGGGCGCGAGGGCCCCACGTCTTGGGGGGGGGTTTGACGATGTCCCCGCTCTTCACGCCCCCCCGGGCCCCCCTCCCCGCCCGGGCCCGCAGCGGGGCCGGCAGGGCCCGTGACGGGTCCGCGCGGTCCCGGGCCCACACGCGCCCGTCTCGCCCTGGACAACACAAAAAAAAAATTACTCGGCCCCGGGTTTTCCTGTGTTTGGGGCGTCCCAGTTTTCCCTTTTTTGAGCAAACTTTTCCCGAGGGGTGTTTTACAAATAAAAATTTTGAATGGCCCTGGAACTCAAAAAATGCACCAAAATTTTTCCCGTCCTCTTTTTTAAAATAAAAATTCAAGGGGTAAAAATTTTCGAAAAATTTCTATTCATTTTTGGGTCCCGGGTGGGGATTTTACTTAAAAAAATGGGGTTAAAAACCTTTTTTCCTTATTGTTTTTTTTTTTGGAATATTGTTTTTCTTTTAAAATGTTGTACATTTTGGTCTGCATTATCCCCTTTAATTTATGATTAAATTCATGTTTTAAGCCCTTGAAACCTTTGACTTCGCTAGTGGAAAAGGGTTTGTGTACCCCCCAGGGCCTGTTTTGGGGTTCCGGTCGAAAGTATCTGCGGTCGACAAAAACCGGGGGAAACCGTTTTGGGTGGCTTTTCTGGCTCCCTCCCAGCAGCTTGTATTTTCTGCTCGGGCCCCTTTTTGGGGGCCCCCCCGTCTTGTCAGGGCCAGGGCCAATCCACAGGCAACCACAGGAAAACATAAGAAACAGTACGAAAGGGGCAATGGCCCAGGCAAAACCCAGGCCCCTTCCCACGACTGCCCTTGTACTATCGCCCTAGACTCAATATCCCAAAGCCCAGGACTTTGATTGGCGTTCTTAAAAAACCCAAAATTCAGTTTTGTGTATCCCTTTGTTATAAATAACTAGGAAAACGCCATAAGCTTTATTAGACGAGCAAATAGTAATAGTAGGGGTTTAAAAATGGGAAAAACTTTTTTGGGGTTTGGCACCAATTTGGGCTTTTTTTCTTTCCCTTTCTTCAAATGGCCTACCGAATCAAGCTGAAATTTGCAGAAATGTGTACCCAAAAATGAAAATTCCCAATTCATGCAAAATTTCATTTTTTGGGAAAAAATATTTTCTTTTCCGTTTTTTTTAATTCTAAGGGTTTTTTTTGAAATTTTTTAAAATTCAAAAAAAAAAAAGTATTCACCCCCCCTAATGCCCAAAACTTTTACAGATCTATTAGATGAAAAACCATTTTTGAAAAAGTTTGAAGTTGATAGCTGTACCCGGGTTGACGTGGGGGAGAACCACGGGGCCCGCCCTGGGAAAAGGGGTTTTTGGTCCCACAAAAAAGACTAGCTTTTTGGTGGGGGCCGGGATTGGCCCCTAAACCCTCCCCGCCCTCATCTTAAATATGGGTTTTTTTTAAATGCTCAAATTCCCTTTGATGAAACCATTATTTTAACCTATAGTTATGGCCGGGGCTTTTCGGGGGTCCCCCCGGAAAGAAATTTTTTAAAAAATTTTAATTTTTTCAAATTGTAAATTTTTTAAAAATTGAAAGGAATAAAATAAAAGTTATATTCATACAAAGTTTGGTGGAGATTTTTAACTATCTCATTCAAATTTTAAAATTCTTTTTTTGGGGTTTGCCCCTTTGAAAATTTTTATTTTCTTTTTTTGTTATCTGGTTGCAGAATTTTTTTTTCTTTAAATAAAAAGTTAAATTATTCTATTTCTCTGCGATTTTTTTTAAATTTTGCCCGACTTTTTCTATTCATATCGTTTTTTTTTTTTTTTCCCCATAGTATTACAAATATGGTTTTTTTGTTTAAATAAAATTTCAATTGGATTTTCAAAGGATCACACAAAATAATATTTCCCCTCAAACATTTTCCGGAAAAATTCAAGTTTTAATAACGCGACTAACGCGAATTAAATTTTTTTTAAATTCATTCTTGTCTATACAAAAAAAACCCTTTTTCCCATCAATTTTTGTTGGGAAAGTTCAACACTCTTTTGAATACAAACAAACAAACTAAGCGATATTGGGAATTAAATTTTCCAAAAAATTAAATTGAGAGAAGAAGAGAAATAAAAAGATTAAAGCCCAAAATCGAGATCGAAAAAAGGGTGTAAAGATTCATTTCCCTAAAAACCGTAAATTATACAAATTCTTTCACAAAATTTTTTCCCCTCGGAGAAAATTTTATTCACAGAGCTAAAAGCGATGATTTCTTAGAAGTATTAAAATAAAACATTAATGGGTTTTATGATAATTATTCTTTTTCATTTTGTAAATCTAAAAGGAATTGTTCGAGTCATCTCCCGGAATTTGGGATCCCCCCGGGGATAGTTTAGAATTGTACCATCAAATGTTTTTATAAGTGCTTTTTTATTTTAAATTAATTCGTTTTTAGAAAAGGAGCAAACCCAGGCTTTGGGGAAATTTTTTTGCCGGGGTTGTTTTCCCAAAGTAAAATATGATTATAGCTCACCGTGCAAGTCCCTTAACTATTCTTTAAAAGGGATGGGAAATATTCGTAAAAAAATTACAAAATGACTTAAAATTAAAAAAAATTTTAAGGAAAAATCATTGTATGTAACTAATCTCGATTTTTTTACCAAACCGGGATACCGTTACAAAAAAATAACACGAAACATATTGTGAATGTTTATTATGGAAACATTTTTTAAAAACACTTCTCAAATGGTGTGAAGCAGTTTCACTGAAATTTTCACGGGGAGACCCACACGACTTTATAGTTACGTGGAAAATGAAATGTATCCCAAGTTTCACGTTATTTCATCCCCACATATATTGAATTTTGGTTTTAAATTTTCGAAGTTTTGTCGAGTTTTTTAAATTCAACTTAGTATATCATTTTTTTTTGCCTTTGTAAATCCCCTTCGGGGGCGCACGAGCAATCTCCCACGCCCCAAACCTTTTTCTCTTTCCCGGCCTTACTTTTGTCCCCCTTTTGTCAAAACATTTCGGGGGCGCCCGGAAATCTGCACGCGCCAACTTTTTCTAATTCCCGGGGATTTTTACATTGTCCCCCCTTGGGGTCAAAAATCTTCGCGGGCCCCAAAAGCAATCTGAAAACCGCCCAACGTTTCTCATTCCCGGGACTTTACATTTGTCCGCCTTTGTAAAAACTCTTCCCCGGCGCAAGAGCAATCTGCCACGGGGGCCAAATTTTTTTCCCCTTCCCGGGAAATTTACTTTTGTCCGCCTTTGTAAAAACCCTCTTCGCGTGCGCACGAGCAATCTGTACGCCCCAAACTGTTTCTCATTCCCGGATTTTACATTTGCCTTTTTCCCCCAATTCCCCTTTCGCGTGCGCACGAGCAATCGGGGGCGCCAACTGTTTCCTTGCCGGCTTACATTTTTTCCCCCTTTTCCCACTTCCCTTCGCGGGCGAAAGAGCAATCTGCACGCCCCAAACGGGTTTCTTGGGCCCGGGCCTTTAAAATTTGTCCTTTTTCCCCATTTCCCCTCGCGGGGGGGGAACCCGAGCAATCTGCACGCCCCAACTGGGCCCGCATTCCCCGGACTTCACTTTTTGGTGATCATTTTTTCACAAATTGAGAGGGAAGGAGCGAACCACTGTGAGTTAGTGGTTTTGGGATATTGGGAAACGGTCGCCCGGGAAACCTTCACTCTCGTGGGAAGAAGAATATTAAATTCTTTTTCTTTTAAAACATTTATACTGACCTCAAAATTGGTCATATTTTGTAGGGGAAAATAGAGAATGAAAAACGAGAGAGAGGAGGGAAGTGAGGAGAGTTTAGAAAGAGAGAGAGAGAGAGGAGGAGGGGAAGATAGAAACGCCAAAAACAAAACCAAAGTCCCGACATAACGGGATTTTTCCAATGAGTAATGACTGATGATGTGTAAAAGGGGAAAAATTTTAAATTTTCCCGGAATATTGTTGGATCGCTTTTTGAGTCTCAAGAAGATTTCGAGATTATCCTTCGATGGCTTTTCCTGAGAAGTGAAGATGCAACCACCCGAGCGTTATTTTTGTATGATAAAAAGAAGGGGCGACCGTAACCTTCCCATTTCGGGGAAAAAGTGGTCGGGTCATTTTTCCAAATTTGGCGTAATAGGGGGCCCCTATTTTAAAAGAGGGGGAGGGGTTAATTCTATATATATATCTTATATCTAATTATTATAATGGGCCAAATTAATATATATAAAATTTTAATATTATATTATATATAAAAAAGGCCTAATATTTTAAAAATATTAATATATATATATATTTTATTATATTAAAATATTATATAATATATATATTTTGGGATAAAGAAACAAATTATGCGCGAATAATGAAAACGAATTAGAGAATTGTCTTTGCATTTTGTTTTCCCTGAGGGTTTTTTCCCCGACGTGCACCCCAGCTTACTTCAGGGTCGCGGTCCTTCGGGTCCTGGCTAACAACTAAAATCAAAAATTTCTGCAGGGCTACCCCAAAAACGCATATATGGGGTTGTTTGACGAGCGGATAGTCATAGTATGGGTAAAAAATGGGGGGAAAACCCCTTCGGGGGGGGAAAAAAATTTAGCACTTTTATTTTTTTTTTTTCGATGGTGATCCATCAAGCTGTTTTTTTTTTCAAAATGTGATAAAAATTTAATTTAACTTAAACGAAAAATTTTTTTTTTTTTGGAAAAATTAAGAATATTTCTTTTTTTTCCGTATGTTTTTAATGGGTTTTTTAAAATTTCAAAAATTTCTAGAAAAAAAGTTTCACCCCGGAATAATGCCACAAAATTTAAAACAGATCTAATTTAGACGGGGAAAAACCATTTTGAAAAAAATTTTTAAGTTGTGGGCGGGAGCCTTTTTGACCTTAGAAAACCCGAAAAAAAAACCTTGAAAAAAAAAAACATAAAACGAACCCCCCTTTTTTTTTTTGGCTTTGTAACAAGCATTAAATTCCCCAATCCCCCATCATTTCTCTCTTTTTCCCTCTCCTTATTTATATACATATTAAATAAAGAATAACTCAAACCAAGTTTTTCTGGGCCCGGGAAAGAACTTTCAAAGATCTACTACAAGGAAAATTGTAACGGATAGTCTAAAAAAAATTTTGAACTCGTAAAATTGCCCTTTTTGAGTCCAAACTTTTGCTCTACCCCCTTGCGCTATTTTCTGAACAATGGAAAATGGACTTTTTTAATACCCATTTGGACAGGGTCTGTGCGGGGTTTTTGCCAGGGGAGGGGGTGGGGGGGAAAGGGGGGGGGGGGGAGGGCGTCTGGGGGAAATTGAAAATTTACCGCGGAGGACGGCGTCTTTAAAAAGTCACAATTCGAAAACGCATCCGGTGACTCGGTCTCATGGGGAGAGAAAAGGGACAAAACAGCACGTGCGATAGTGTTGTGGGTTGGGAGAAAAGGGTTGGCAAAACCCTTTCCTTTTTAGATCAAGGTTTGTGTATTTGGTGGTGAGTGTTAAAGGGTGGGAAAAACCTTTTATGAAATTTTAAATTTGGGGAAAGACGGTTGATCAAATCCATTGAAGTAATTGCCACCCCTTTTTGAGGGGTAATAGGTATGTGAATTCACTTTCTTCGCCGGATTTCTGTATATACATACACTGAACGTTTATAAAATACAGGATGTTCACTTTTTTTCTGTATAATTTTTCCTTCCGATGATCTTGAAAAAGTTCAACGTCTCTCGGTTGGCAGCCCTGCCCCGGGGGGACCTAGGTTGTGGAGCGAGTCGGAGGCGGGTGGAAATACAATGCTTCGGTTTTGGTTGGGTGGTAGACATGTATATGTATATATTTTTTCTCCTCACCCCTCCCCTCTTTTTTTTTCCCCCTTTTGTTTTAAAATGGGGGCCCGAGTAATAATTTTCAAAAAATATTCACAGCATAGATTCAGCGAAATGTCATGTTTTTGGTGATAACTTTTGAACGCTATGACACAGATATTTTAAACACGCTCAAGAATCCAGAAGGTGAAAGTGAAAACTATCCATTCCATTTGGCATAATTATCACAAGTATATATAGCTAGAACTCTTTTCTTCCGTGGACCTTTCAACTGGAAAATATTAGAATCCGAGATCGATAGATTAATTTACCTCAATTTGGATGGCAACCTATAGAAGAGATCTTTGTGAATTTATTACACGTTAGAATTTTAATATCTTATTCTTGTGTATATATGTACATATCAAGGCCCCTACATAACCTATCTGTTGGTGGGGTCGTTAAGCAAACAGTCAAATCTATGACAGAATCTCGCCATGGTGGTCGTGGTCGTCAGTCAGCGAGCACTATCAGCGAAAAGGCCGGCGATCGACCAATCAGGCGCCGGCAAGGCTCTCGACTCTCGGCCGGTAAAGTGACTCTAGGTCGGTAACAGTCTCCCATCCCACGCTGCGCACGCGAACTTTCATCTCTCGTGGAAACCAGTATATTCTCATTCATTCGTTCGAGATTCAATAACAATTCAATAACAATAAAAATAAACTCATTTCAAAATCATGACTAATATTGTATGCACTGTCTTTTTGAGATCTTCATATCCTTTGTTTCATTGTTGACAACTCGTTGGAAGTTTATTACGATTCGTGAAAAGATATTAGAATTGTTTGAAACAAATTCAATCCACCGGAAAGGCTTTGATTCGATATTATATTCATGTTTGTTTATTTTCGAGTGTCTTCAATAGTTTCGTATCTCAAGGCGTATAGAATGTGCATTTCCGTGTCCAACTCTGCAAAGCGTTGCTTATACTTCAGTATATCAAGGTATTCAAATGACCAGTGACTGTAACCACACATATTAAGGGAAATTGAACTTGGTTTCACTTGAAATATACCTCATAATGTGAATGCTATTACACTCTGATTAGTTTGAACGCTATACTAGTAAGATATATTGCTGACCAAATACCACGATAAGTTTGATGAGCTGTAGATATGGATAGTCGAATCATAAACTGATGAATGAAAACGTATTTTTGTTCATTACTATTCGAACTTCAATCTGGAAACCATCTCTTCGGTATAAAATATGGAACGTAACAATAATTCACCAAGAGCCAAGAGCCAGTTGTACCAACTGATAATTAAGCACTAAGTAACTAATTTAAGAATAAGTACAAAGGTATTTCGAGATAATATAGCATGCGAGATTACTCTT
The DNA here is from genome assembly GCA_907164805.1 of Brachyptera putata. Taxonomy (NCBI): domain Eukaryota; kingdom Metazoa; phylum Arthropoda; class Insecta; order Plecoptera; family Taeniopterygidae; genus Brachyptera; species Brachyptera putata. Next base: position 1,318,677 of record OU015465.1, read on the forward strand.
TTCTATTCGTAAAGGTTTGAATTGTTTCCCATCTCTGAAATTATTACCTGCATATTCATTATTTGTGATTTATTATTGTGTATTTGTATAGTGAATCTCACTCTTTATTATTCTTTCTGAAAGATAGCCCTTGCGGTGCCTCGTCCAATCGACCCTCACTTTCATTCTTAGTCAGGATTTTGTATCAAGTTTCGATGGTAATGGAAAAAAAGACTAATAATTAGCTAACTAACTTGCTAACACCCTTGGTTATGTATGTTTGTTACTTTAACTAGTAATTAATAATCAATACCTAATATGGTAGTACAACTGGCTTTCAATATACTTAATAAATTCTGTATGAAATATGATTATGTAAAGGTCCACATCTATTTTCAGTTTCTATATTACAATATATTATAATTAAATTTCAATATTTCATCAGAATTCATCATGCAATATTGCTTCTTGTTAGTTATTGGCACATCCTCTGAAAAACTGAACCGTAAATATTTATTTACAATTCTAAATAAACAAGTAAATCATTGAAATCGGTATTAAACTTAAGTAGAATCGATAGCGTTTTCTGTGTGGGTGCAGCTTACAGGGGATTAAGCGAGGCTCGTTTCTAGGAACTGATTTATAGCCAACAAGGTAAAGTGTATAATTTATTATCAATAAAGTCATATCGCGTTCGCTGAGGTTGGTTCAGTATAAGTTTAGTCATACACACATTATATTACAAATTATTACATTTTTTTTTTATTTCAGCAATTTTGGTTAAAATCGTCGAAGCAATATCCTGACCAAAACGATATCTGAACAAATTTGCATATTATCAATGATCAAAGTAATTGGAAAATTGTATCTCCGCCATGGTCGATCCATAAGAGGTTCTTCGTGGCTTCCCTCTGTATAGCTTTGTACCCCGGAATGATTCCTACAGTATAGCCCCCCACTTCATTTTTCCCTATCCGTACCATCCCTAAAAAACCCTTTCTTTTCACCCTCATTCATTAAATCCGACCTCAGTTATCATCACAGTGCGCCGTTAAACCTAATATGAACATACACAGCAACATTAGATTCGATATCGAAGATCAGTTCTCGATCAAGCCCTGCGTATCGATAATCGATCATGACTATATCGATTTCCACATACAAAGTTCCAAACTGAAACCTGTAAGAAAAGACTTCTCCCCCCTCACCCCTCACCGCACAGGAAGATATGGGTTTTCCCAAATCCCCCAGGCCCCCTTTTCTCCCCTTTCCGTCCCCACTCCCCCCCCCCGACCGTCCCCCTATCCCCTACCACCAGGGGCGCGGTTTCTCGGCCCCCCTTTTCAAAAAGCCCCCCCCAACAGGGCGGGGGCCCAGTTGCCATGGCACGCCCCTTCATTTTCTCCCAGCTCCCCCGGGCCCCACCAAATTTCAAAAGACGCGGGGCCAGGGCAGGAAACCCTCGTTTTCCCGGAAAACGTTCCCCAAAACCCGACCCCCCGAACGGGCTGTCGTGTTGCGGGGTTCGTAGACGTGCAAATTGGGACACGGGAAAGTGGGGGTTTTTGGAGGGGCCCCGTTCCCGTTCCCGCCCATTACCCAGGGGGGTTTTCAAAAACCGTAAATATCTCCTGTAATTATACCCTTAATTATGGAGGTTCGTTTAAAGGGGGCCCCTCTTTAACCTTACCACACGAAAGGGGGTTCGGGGTTTAAATTTCCCATAAAACCCACATTTTTAAATATAGCCGACCCCCTTTTCTGTTTTTGTGTGGATTCCACGTCCTCTATAGACTATACCATGTTTCATGTCAAGGAGGTTGTGAATGCGAAAACTGGGCCGGACAAAAAAAGTATTTTCAGATGGGTTTCTTTTTACAACACTGCAGGGCAATTTTTAAGAAAACTTCCCAGTTTTTTTCCCGCCCTAGGAAGATTTGATATAGCGTACTCTATTGAATCCTCCTAGGTCTCACTGATCATTCAATTGTTGCATATCTCTCCGATCAGGTTAATTGCTGGTTAGGTAAACATGCAAATCATAAACTAACAGTAACAAAGAAACTCTTCTCTTCTGCGTTTTGTGGATAAGTTTTTTATTCTTTCATTCAAAAATTTAAAAAATTTTTTTAAATAAAAATCACCCCCATTCGATTTTGCATTCTCTTTAAAGGACGATTTTGATATGAATGATTGCAAACGTCATTTTCTTTCTGATTTGACTTTTGTAGATTATTTTCACTTTCAACGTGTGTGGGCTATATTATAGGTTTTGGTCAACTTTGGTACGTTTTGAAGAAAGTGCAAAAGCTATGAATAAATCCAATGAGACCTGTAGAGATGATTGACAAATGTCCATTCATCTTCACCTACTCACTCGACAATAGAAGAGCAAATTATACAGATTTCCGACATTGCTACAGATCGGTAGAAAAGACTATACATTCCTCTTTCAAACAAAACAGAACTACAGTCGATATCTCCGAACATTTCACTTCATGGAACCGTTTCAACGTTTATGAAATGTTCATAAAAACCACCAACAAAAACCTGTCAAATTTAAATAGTTTTTTGATATACATTCACTTCATTGACGTAATGATAAATTGAAATAAGATCCTTTCAAAAGTCGCTTTTTCCACTCGTCTCGAAAACCGCTATTTTCCTCCCGGGCAGTAAAAAATTTTGGGGCCCGCAGGTCTTTGTTTGTTTAAAAAATTTGGGATTTTTGTTCTAAAAACTGGATCTGGGGAATTTATCGTATAAAAAGGGGGGGGTTCAAGAAAAAATCCCTTTGGAGAGTTTCCCTTTTTCGCGAAAAAATTTTAAAACTTCAAAGAGAACGTTATTGTTTTGGGTTTTCCCCCGAAACTTTGATCTTAGAGAGAAAAGTCGTTCAAAGACCGAGAGAAACATCGGGAAAATTCAAATCGGGAATGGAATCAAAAAACCAAAAAAAATTTTTCCCCCCTAAAAATGTTTTATGAATTGCTGATTTATATAGTGTAGTGTGAAAAGTCGGTATTAATGTTGATAGAAATAAATAGAAATGTAATGAAGAAATGTGAAGTTGATTAGTGGTATAATGGAATACAGAAAGTGAAACCATGATGAGTATCTGTAAAGGAAGAGTTGATTAATTCAATGATTGCTTATAAAGATGAATTCTGAGAATGAAGACTGAGTTACAAATAATACTGAGGACAATATGGAAAATTCGCAAAATTTTTTCCCCCAATTTTTCGTTTTCATTTTTAACCACTTTGAGTTTTTTTAAATCTTTTGTTTAATAAGAAATCATCACAGTCAACTGTTTTCATGCTATACTTTATAGTATACGGAAATAAGTGAACAATATATGATATTTATTCAGCATAAAAGATATGAAACTTTGTTTTGTGATAAATTGCAGTTGTTATAAATATGTTTTACGTCTTTTTTTTCTAAAACCCCTAGCCCAAAAAACCGTAGGGAAAGCGGCCGGGGTTAAATTTTTTTTGGGGATATTTGATTTGGGGGTTTTAAAAATTTTTCCTTTTAAAATTTCCCCGTTGAAACCCAAGGGGTAGATTATGAAATTTTAAATAATTGTTTTTTTCCGTATAAATAACTCGTTCCCGGGGAATAAGGCCCCAAACTTAACAAACAGAAATGTCAACATTATATTTGTAGGTCTTTTTTGCTTTTCACTAGATAATCAGCATTTCTATAAGTCTTGCCGTTCTATTGATACATATTGATTCCCATAACATTTTGTAAACATATCTTCATAACTGAAATGTTCCTGATAATTGAACGGAAAGACTAGCTCTTGCAAATTTAAAAGACCCAAATTTATATCTCTTTTTTTAAAATCAACTCTCCCGGGGTTTAAATTTGCTTAAAATTCCCCGGGGGGGAATTTTTCTTTTTCCCCGGGTACACCAAAAAAAAACAAAACCAAAATTTTAAACATTTTCCCATCAGATTCAATATCAATTCACTTCAATTGTTCTGTTTTAGTTTATTCGAAATGAAGTTATTTGTCACAATTATTTTTTCAATATTTCCCGAATGCGTGTTTTTTAAACCATCGTTAGCCGAAAAACCCCTTTTTGTGATACAGGCAACAGGTGTCGGATGGATTACGCGCAGTCGATGTCACTTGACACCCGCTTGTTTTGTGAGACAGAAGAGCTTGCACTTGCGCCGTTACGCCATGTTTTGGGGGCCCAGCGAAGGTGGGTTAAAAAATTAATAGTGTAAAAAACTTCGGTAATTACTTAACCCGATGTTTTTTTAAAGGGTTTTCAAGTTTTTAAAAAAAGTTTGTTGCATTTTTTAAACGGAATCTCGTCCGGAAAAATGGAAAACCCCTCCAAATCAGATATAAAATAAAAGTGGGGAATTTGGGGGTTTGTTATAAATTGGGGACGATTTGGATACCAGGGTTAAAAAGGTGAAACAAATGCAGGGCGACAAATTTCAAAACAATAATATTTCTTCAATACATTATAATATATTGAGATAGTTATATTTATAGTTGTTATAAGAATGCATCGAAGTGTTGAAGCAACCGATTGGTGCCGCTTCAAAGCGGCCTTACTAATCCATCCGTATCCATAATTGAGAAACAATGATAGTACATCAAGAATTCGATGTTCTTGAAATATAAAGTTATATTAGTTTTCCAAGTAATTTTTTTTTTTAATTTAATTTGCCTTTAAAATTTTCATAAATTTCATTGATTTTCATTTTCATTTTTTTTCATTCAGTCCGGGTTTCAAAAACCCCAAAAACAAAAAAACATTAAATTATTAGGAATATGAATGAAATTGATGATTTTACTCACGAAAAAACTATGTCCAATACGGGTCTTGAACCCGTGCACCAAATTGGTCGGTTTTCCCAAAAGGGGAATTTCCCCCCAAAGTGTGAATTTCAATTTAAAGTTTTGAAAAAAATCGGAGCAAAAAAACCGTTTTTCTTTTTTAGAAAAGTTCTAACATCACTTTTCATCCCAAAATATGTTACAACCAAAACCCACACCCTTTCTCAAAATTTTAAAGGGGAAAGTTTATATAAAACCCGTGATCCCTTGAAAAGGCCGTTTCCTTTATTCCCCAGCCTTCAAAGGGTATTTTTTTCAGCTCATGTTGTAGTTTCAACCAGATCTAGAAGAGATTACGCCAAAAATAATCGGAGTGAAACCGCTAATTAAAATTTAATTAAAATTTAATTAAAATTTTATGGTTAATAATTTAAAACAACCGTATCCTTTTCGTATTTTTTAAATTTACTTTGGGAATTTTTTAAATTGGGCCCCTTTTTTTAATGACTACAATTAAAGAAAATTTGAAAACTTCCAATCTAGTTCTAGAAAATTTTCATGAACATTATCTATGAAAAGAACGTCGACGAAAATATGAATCATGGTATTTAAATTTTTAAAATTGCTCCCCTTTAATGAATGACAATAAAAATGTAAAAATTTTTAAAAAATTTTTCAACTTTTGGGAAAAATGTTCAATTAAAAAATGTGCCCCCCTGGGTGGAAAACTTTCCCCCCACCACATGTTAACCCCATTTCTGTAAATTGGGTTTTAATTTCATTGAACATATATACCATTTGATTGGAGCCAACTGCTTATCGATCGTGCGAATTTCCAACTTTCCCAGGCATACCAACAAAACAAAACAAATTAAAAAATTACCTCATTCGATTTAATTACCAACGTTTTATTTTGTACACCGTATTCCCCGGTTTCCCATATGTGCTACGAATTTCCGTTTTTTCGGATTTTTAAAAAAATTCCCCTCCGCGCGTACAGAGGGGGGGAACTTAACTGGAAACGGGGTTGTTTTAAATCCTGTCCTTTCGGTTGCCGGGGAAAACCCATTCCACTTGTTATTTATCACGTGTGAGGGCCGAACCACCCTTCACCATGGGAACTACATGTACCGGGGAGATAAGCCCTCCAACCCCAAAAACCCAAAGGTGGGGAAAATTTCCTCGGTTCTATTAATATCTCGCCCTCCTCAAAAAGGGAACCTTTTTCCTATTTGACCCTCACACCCCCCAACAATGAAAAGGTTGCCCTCGGTGGGCTCAGTAGTGGGGTTTCCTTTAAAAACTGAAGTCAATTGGGCGTGGGTTCGGTCCCGCATAAGGCAGAGTTTTTGAAAACGCCCCTTCCCCATCATACTCATATTTCTTTATCACCCGTCATTCTTACCCCGTATGACCTAGCTGTTGGGGGGGGCTTTAACCAAACAAAAATCATCATGAACAATGTAATCACAAAAAGCAACAAAAACCCAATGAACGGGGGTCGCCCCGGCAGCCCTCTCGTGGACGGACGATCGTTTATTTTTTTACCAGTATTAATTGAAAGGTAAAACAATCGCAAGATGGGGGGTTCGGCTCGAGGCGAATGATGTTCATTAAATACTTGGGGAGGGCTTTTGTTTCGATTTTTAAAGGGGAAAAACCCGGTGTAGTTAAATTTTTCCCCGGGCCAAAAATACCCCCCATTACATAAACCCCCAACACGTGTAATTTGGGGAAATTGGGTTTTTAAACCCTCAAACCCCATGGGAAGGCGGGGAAGTTTCTTTTTAATCCCCATAAAAAACAAAAACTTGTAAAAACAGCGGAAAACTAATGGGCCCTTTGAAAGATTTTTCCCAAATAGTAAAAAGGGGTTAAAATTGGGGCAAATTTTAAAGGGGGTCCCCAAAATACTATCAGAAACCAAGGGTTAACAATTTAAATCCACAAATTACGTTTAATTTCAAACATTTATCAATCGTAAAACGGGACCTCAGAGAGGGAAAATGCATATGTGTGGATGGATATAAAATGCATGTAATGCAAACTAAAATAATCATATGCAAAAAATTTATCATATCCATCATAAACGAAATAAAATTTAATATCATACCAAAAAAAATAAACCTAAAAAATCGCACAACATATTTGGGGAAATTGTAAAATTTTTTTGACTATTTCACCCGGACGAGTTTCGACGGGGAACCCCAAAAAACATTTTTTAACAAAACCATTTGCTTCATAAAATGGTAGCTAGATTATATGTAATTAAGAAACACCCCACAATGAGGTAACTGATGGGTCTAACGGTCTACGTTAACAGATGTCGAGGAACCCATCATGTGTGTCTCGTCCTCTCACGGTCTCTTAGAACATCTCTACCTGGAGCTTACATTTTTTGGATTAAAGGGGCCGTTGAATCGAAGGTGTTCGCCCCTGAGCATTATTCCCCAAAAACCCACCCCACCCCCATTGACAATCTCCACACTCAACCCTAGCAGGGCGAAATGTTTTCATATCTTAACACTAAATTTTTTTTAGGGAAGAAAAAAATTTCCCCGGGTTTAATGTATTCGACCCAAAAATAAACATGAAATTTATAAATTTGAAAAAAACCCTGAATGGGAAGAATTGTGTTTTATATAAATTATACTTTTTTTATACATCTTTAAAGGTATATAAACATTTGGTTCCCTTTTTTCAAAAAACCCAAAGTTACTAAACTCTAAAAATGAAAAAATTTCAAAACTTCCGGGGGCCCAAAATCCATTCAAAAGAAATTTTCGCTTCTGTCAATGACGGGCCCCGGGGTTGTAAAAGGGTAAAACAAAATGTCCCACAAACTTTTTCTTCAATCACAATTTCAAAATTAGTTTTTTTTGCCTAAACATTCTATATTTGCAATAACTAACAAATGTGCTATCTCCCCAAAAAACCATACTGTTTTTTTTTAGATTCTAAAATTTTCATTAAATCTTTTACTTTAGAAAGCTTTTTTGTTTTAAATTTCCCCTTATCGGTTGATCACAAAGCATGATAGAAAGGAGAGTATGTCAAATTTTATTAAAAAAAAAAAAAAGATTAAAAAGGGCCCTAAAAGGGATTGCGAATTTTTTAAACCCCACCCCCCCTCGGGTAGGTCGGGAAATTTAAAGAATGCTCTTCGGTTAAGTTTGGGAAATTTGCATTCTTGGGGTTTGACTCCACGAATAAAGCTGTTTTAAAAACATCCCTTTCGCATTCTTCATCTTCTCATATACTTTTTGGTTTTGTAAAATATTTTTTAAAACGAGTAATCTTTTAAACTCCCAACCGGCCCAAGTCGAAAAAATGTTCTTTTTGCATGGTATAATTCCTGAAACAGGCAGGGGTTTTTAAATTAGGGGGGACGAGAATAGTTTAGACTGTTTTTAAATTTGAGGGGCGTAGACGGAGTAAAAAATTTTGGGAGAAACTTTTTTATTGAAAAAAATACCTGTTTTTCTTTGGGAAATTTGAGGGTTAGGGGGGGGGTTTCCCAAAAAACGGGGGAGGGGTGATATAAGCTCTATGGGTCAAAATTAAAATATCATTCATTCGGTTTAATTTTTAAAACTTTTTTGGGGGGAAATTTATTTAAAAACTACTTATAATTGAATGGCAAAGCAAAAAAAATTAAATTTTTAAAACATTTGGGTTTTTGGGAAAATCCATTTTCCACCACGTATATTTTTTTTATTTTTTTAAAAATCTTTTTTTGGGAGTTTCATATTATAAGTTAGGGAAAAAAAACCCCTTGCCCAATTCACGTCCCCTGAAAAGGAGGGTTTTTGAAAGAAAACGTTTCTTGGGAGGAGGGGGGGAAGTAGTTGTGAGGAGGGATGTATGGGGTGAGGGGGGGGTTGTAAAACCGCCCCCAATAATCAGGGGTTTATAAAGGGAAAAATAAATTAGATTCCGTTTAAACCTAGATGGGTTCTATACACTTAGATTGAAAACATATTCAAAATATAAAAAGACTCCTCACCCCCGTCCAGTCCCGGGCGGGGGTAAAAATTTCCCCAGGGGGATTTCACATAGCTAAAGGATTTAAACTTAAAAGGGAAGGAAAAAATTTTAAAAATACATCACGGGAGCAGAAAATATTTGAAAAAAAGGCAAAGTCGAAAAATTAATAACAAAATAAAAAAGATAAATTCCCTGTAACGTAACCCTCGATTTTTTCCCATGGGTTTTTACCCCCCCAGCGTATTGACATACAAATAACACGCCCCCTTTGGAATAATTATTATGTATGAGTTTTTATTAAGCCTTCCCCCAATGGTGGGCAGTTTCAACCCTACCCCGAGCAAATATTCACGATCGTTTTTTATGAATTTTTAAACACTAAAATTGTCCCCGCGTGGGAAAACGCCCATTCACCTAATTAAAAATTTAAAATTAAATAAAAACTCCCACAATATAAGGTTTACCTTTGGGGGTCACCCAAACCCACCCCAAGAACAATATCCGTCCCTCCATATACCTCTCTGCGAAAACCCCAACCCCCCAAAACCCCCCCTTTGCCCGCCTCCACCTTCACCCCCCTCCTCCCGGCCCCCGTCCAGTCAGCCTAAACGTGCCCTGCGGTCCGCACCACGCGTGCCCCCCCTTTTAAAACCACCCCCCAACCCACCCCTCATCCACCCTCATCCCCTTCAAAAACTACTCAACCCCTTCCTTTACGTCCTCGGCTTTTTTTAAATCGACATGCTCAACGTAGGGGCCCCAAAAAAATCTAACCTTTTCCTTCGTCGAATTTTATTGTAATTAAAAAAATCTTTGGCCCTGTGATTGATAGCTGTGGGTTTTCACTAGTGTAGTGTAAGGATCGTTAGGATGAGCCGGGGGCCCCTGTCGGGAGAGTACTCGAACGCCCCACGACCTGCCGTAGGGAAGGGCTATTTGCAAATGGCGAAGCTACCGGCCATGGGTTCCCCGCAACCCCCGGCTAGGGAAACCCGGGGCAGCCGCTACCTTGGGTCGGGATGGGGGCGGCAAAAAATGGGTCCAATCGGGGTTTGTCAGGGGACTGGACTTGACACAGTTTTTAAATTTTTGTAGAAAATGAGGTTGGGAAAAATTTAAAGGGATAGAAAATTTTTAAATTTGGTTTTACCCCCAAAACTTGGGATGAGTTTGAAAATAAAATTTTTGAGAAAAAAGTGTTTATCTAACTTGGAAAAATGTTTTTTTTATTTTGAAAAAAGGTTCGGGCCTATTAGGATCCCATTGGAAACAGAAATTAAATGATAGGGAAAAAGCAAAGGGGAAAATATGTTAGGAAGAATGAAAAATGTTACTGAATTTTAAGACAGAAATCATTTGTTTTAAGCTACTGGACTATAAAAAAATTTTAACCCAAACAAATCGGCTGTTTCATAAAAAAAACAAAAACATTTTTTCTTTGATTAATAACCAATTTTAGCAAAAAGATACATATAACCAATCAAAATTTAAAATGCAGACTTTAAGTTTCCAAAAAGGCTAGATCTATTTCGTTATAATTCCCCATGGAACCTCCCGTTTTATGTTACAACGCGATGGTAGCGTTTTTTTCGTGAGAGGGGCAGCGGTTTCGGGGGAGTTCAATTGGGAGGGGGCCCCGGGGGATATATCTTTTTGGGACTACTGACCCGGGGATCGATCAGGTCGAAATCGAATTTGAGGAGAAGGAGTCCCACATTTTTTATTCCGTTTTTTATCTTTCAAATAATTTTGAATGTTTGGGTTTGGGGGAGGAAGACTTTCCACCTCCGAAACTTATTTTTTTCGTTTCCTGGGGGAAGGAAAAAAGGGAAAAACACCCCGTTTTTGGGCCCAAAAAAAAAACAAAGAACCCATTTCTATTTTCATTATTATTATTTTTCCCCTGACTAAGTTTTTTTTTCGCTTTGAAAACTTTAAAATTAGCGATATGAAAAAGGGTATATAAATTAAAAAAACCTTTAAAATATCGAAATTTCTGTTTTTCCCAATCTCTACCATTTAAAAGTGATTTACCAAAAAACCCGATATTCCCTAAATCAACCCCCCCCTGGACTTAAAGACCATATCTGATCAACTAAGATTGAACCCCGGGTTCTTTTTTCAGTCGATCAGTCTCCAACCTTTTTTTCATTGAGAAAGTTCTGGTTTTATTCGGGGCATCTTTCCTCCGCCCCGTCGGACAACGCGTTTGTTTCCTCGGGGGCCGGTCGGTTTCCCTTTTCACTGGTGACGACTGTCCCCGGGGGGGGTGCGACAAAAAGACTGCATTCACATGCACGGCTAAGCCCCCTAAAAGAGAGAGAGAAGGAAGAAGGAGGTAAAAAAAAGTACGACCCAATTGTTGCGAATGAAGAAAAAGATTGGGGGGATGGGAAGGGGCTCTTAGAAATTTGGGGGAAAGGAAAAGAGGGGGGGAAAAGGGGGGGGGGGAAAGGGGGAAAGGGGGGGAAGGGGGGGGCCCGGGAAAAGTATAGGGCGCATTATCCGTGTCACAGACTTTGATTTAAAGCCTTTTACTACACTCTTTTTGTGACTGAAAAAAAGGGAAATGTGAGGGGTTTTTTCTATTTCGGGGAAACAAAACTTCCCGGGGGAAACCGGAAAAAACGTGCCCCCCTCACGGGCGGATGGCCCAAACCCTTTCCAAAGTCCCCCCCCCCCCACTTCCGTTCTTTCCCCGAGGAAAAAAATAAGGGTCTTTTTGGGGAATTCTCTGAAAAACCTTTATTCGGCGGGTTTTTTTCTTTTAGTCGTGACGTCATGGGGGATTGTGTGGCGGTCCAAGTTGTTAGAGGCTTGGGCTAAAAAGGGGTCGTTTTTTTTTCAAGTCGAAACCGGGGCTCGAGACAAACGGGTCGAAAGGGGTTGGGGTTTTTGAGGGTAAAAAGATGGACTGGGCGGCACATGTATTTGAAAAAAAAAAACCTTCGGAAAAACAGGTTTAAAAGCATACAAAGCCAAATATTTTCAAAAAATATAAAGGGGTTTGGAAAATTTTTATATTTAAAAATTTCCAAAAATCTTCATTCATCTAATATTTCCTACCCAAAATCTTTAATTTATTTATTAATAAATTATTTTTATTATTATTAACTCTTACCGTTGCGCAAAAATGTTTATTTGGGAAATTTCCCCAAACCCTTTATCACGACGGTTTGCCCGCCCCCCCCAAAACCTTTTGCCGGAATTTTTTACTTTAATTTTACCCCCCAAAAAAACTTTACCCAAATCTTCCGTCCCCATGTGATAAATTCAATTTTGATATTTAAATCAAATAATTAAATTTTTTGGTTTTCAAGTGGAATTTATCAGAGTTTTATTGGGGCCCCAAAATTTATCTGTAGTGACAATGTTTTTGGGTCGTTTTGGACGTAACCCAACCGGGCGATATCACATCACCACAATAGGGGTGATCAATTTCAGTTTAACTCACACGTTTCCAATTTTAAGGGGGGTGATGTGTTTGGGGGTTTAATAGGGTGAATCAAAACATTCCGTTGGACAAGGGGAAAATTTCCCCAAGTTTCTTCCTTTTAAGGGGTAAAGAAGTTTGAATTTTAGAACTCTGGTTTTTAAAGGCCCCAACACATGATAAAAAATTATTCGAATTTTGATTTTGGGTTTTCAGTCGAAAAAAATAACTCTTTTCTTTTTGCTCAAAACACGCCCCCAAAGAGAAGAACGGTGCGAAGATTGGTAAGTTGCCCGTGGTGATATTCCCACACCCCGAAACTGCCCCAACCCAAATGCTTTGGATTCCACACACGGGGTTCCCCAGTTTAAACGTCGGGAACCCCCCCCCCCAAAAAAAAAAAAAAAACAAGGGAACTCACGGGCCCGGTCCCGTACTGTCCCTTCCTTCACATCACTCCGCCCGGTTCCCCCCTGCCTACACTGCCTTAAATTTTTGTCCACGCCCACATTCCCCACGCCGGTCCCGAAAGCCACACTGTTTAACCCTTTCTTCCTCCTGTTTTCCCCTAATGCCTACACTCCCCCCCCCTTCCCTCAATGCCTTTAAACCCCTTGCCTTCACTGCCTACAACTCTTTCTTACCTCACTGCCTACAACCCTCTCTTCTCTCACTGCCCACTACCCTTTCTTCTTACAACCCTTTACAACCCTTCATCACTCCCTGCCGACACTGCCTACAACCCTCTCTTCTCTCACTGCCCCACCCCTTCTCCAAAAGGGGCTTTCAGGGAAATTTCCTTTAAAGGCCCCACTTTGGGTTTAAAAATGACACAGGAAAAGTAACAACCCGGGGAAAATGTCCCCATGGTCCGGCAGATTAGATTGTTTCTATTTTTGGGTCTCGGGGGGGGAGGGGGTTTTTTGGGAATGTTAGACGAGGCCTTTGTCAAATTCTGTACTGTTTAAATTTGACCCCGGGGTTTTCAATTCCCCCCCCGAGGTTTTTCCTAAATGTTAGTTTTAAAGGGAAAGACCAACTGGGGTAACAAGTTTTCCCTGCCCATCGCTTGACCACTAACACCAGTTTTATTAAAAAGGACCTTAGAGTAACAATTCCCCTTGATGAAACTATCCATGAGGAATTCTCAACCCCGACCCGGTTTAAAATGAGGAGGTAAAATTTTTATTGGGAAACTAACACAAGACAAACCGTGGGGAAAAAGGGGGGGGGCAGTGTAGGCAGTACGGCATAAGCGTGAGCCAAAACAACAAAAAAAAGAACCCCTCGCTTTGGGTTTATAACCCAAAAAAAGCCACAGATCAAAAACTCCTTTCCGCACTTTTTAATACATATACCCTGGCCCTCGAAGAAGTGTTTTTTTTTATATTCGGGAGCATGATTTTCAGGGGAATCAAAACTCCACCCGGTTTTAAAGGGAAAAAATGTCTCAGGGGGGGAAAATTTCCCCCCCTTTTTTTATCGCATACATAACCGGTAACATAGGTTGTCCGGGGTTTCCCCGGGAACCAAGGTTTTATTACCCTAAAATACTTAAAAAAAAAATCTTTCTTTTTGAAAAACAATTTATCGAGATGTTGATTTTCAATCATTCTTTCCCCCCTTTAGGTGAGGAGGGTAAAAAGACTGTTTATAACGGCCCTTTCTTTTTGTTTCAAAACCTTTGGGAAAATTTGGCAAAAATAGTAATAAAAAATTTTCCCAAATTTTTAAAGAAAACCGGTGAACTTTGGAAACCCGGGGGGGCATTCATGTACGATTAACCGATTTTTTTAGTGAAGATAATACCAAAATAAAAGAAAAGCGGTGTTATCCTATATCAACAGCCCATACACAGCCACCTTTGATTGTGAGTTTAAATTAATACTGGGTTTATCTTGTACAGGAATGTACCCCAGGACTACGCTGTCTGTGACCACACTTTTTTTTGGCGGGGATTAAAAGGGCTTTCAAAATTTTAAATGTCTGGAATACTATAATGAAAAGTTTTTTTGATATAACCGGACATTTCTAGCAAATGGTTTAAACAAGGCCCCGGCCTGGTTTTAAAAAGTTCGTTTAATTTTATTGAGGGGATATGGGATAGCATTTATAGTTGGAAAATACTCGCTGAAGTTTTTTTTTTGGGGGAAATTTTTCTCTCTGGATTTTTTAATCACTATTTCCAACCTTTAAGAAAAAAAAGTCCAAAATTTTTATTTTTTATCAGCAATATTATTGGAATTTAAGGGAAAAAACTAAAAAAACACAAAAGTTTATATCTTCCCCTTTTGGGCATATTTCTCCAGGCAATGGCACCCCCTTTTTCAAACCCCGCAATGTTAAGGTTTTTTAAAAAAAATAAAACTTGAACGTTTGCAAAATTTTTAGTCTATGTACGTTTAATCATCGTTGAACCCCATTTCGGGAAAATTGGGGGTATTTTCCCGTAATCGGTGGATTTTTCGATAAGCTAAAGCAAAAAAACCCCCGACTATATGAGGATCTTTTAGTTGTTTAAATTTTTTATAGTATTCTTAGATGGGAATTGAAGTTTAATCATGATAAATTTTTGTTTCATTGGATAATTTTTAAAGTAAAATGAACATTTTTATTTGGGAGTTAGTAATTTTTGTTCAAATTAACCAAATATTTTTCCCAAAATCAAACAACTGTACTGGGGTGGAAAACCAAAAAGTGAAAAAAATTTTTGAACATTCAGACATTTATCCCAAAAACAAACTCTGTAACCTTCAAAAATTGGAGTGAAATAAAACTATCAAACCATTGATTATGACATTTTCACAGTGACCATTTTCCCTTTTTTACCAAATGAAGGGGAAATCATTTTTTCTAACCCCAAATTTTTAAAGGGTTTTAAGAAATAATGTTGTTCCCTTTGGGAAGGTTTTTAAAATTTTTACCACCCAAAAGTTAGGATTTCTCCCCAACAATCAATACTTTTCGGTAATGTACAACCAAAAAAAAAAAACAAATTTGGGTAAAAATTATTCTCTCTTTTAAGTTTTTTATGTTCATAGCTGCATCACGATTTTGGATTTTTTGGTTGGGCCCCAACAGAACCTTGTCATTTGAGGTTTATTCCCCAAATTTTTTCCCCGTCTTGGGACTTCTTCCATATAAGTGTCCGCAAGAGGAAGGGGGTCCCAAAACCAATGGAACAGTGTAAAAATTTAGGTACTTTGGGGAAAATTCCTGCCTCTTAAACATTTATCGCTGTTTCAAAAATGTAGTTGTTTCATATTTTTAAAAATCTCTTAAAAAATTGGAAAAAACATAAAAAACACGGGGTAATTTAAAAATACAGGAAGAAGGGAAAATTTTTGGGTTTTTATATTTGTTTCACATATATATATATATATATATATATATATATATATATATATATATATATATATATATAATATATTATTTAATATAAAAATACGATATAGTTATCCGGGTTTAACAAAAATTTAATTTACATTATTTTTTCTTTCAGTTTCCCAAAAAAGAAACACGACGAAGAATGCCGTTTTTTTTGCACTTTTATATCTTCAGTTAAAATTTAAAGGGTATTTTTTGAAAGTCCATATTTGAGGGCGTTTTAAAAAAAGATTTGGGTCGAAAAATTCAACTCTTTCTAAATTGGATTCGAAAAGAGTTGTTTTATCGCCCACCAAAAACCCACAAAAAAAAATATCCCCTTATATCCATACAGCTGTTGTTTTTTTGTGTACTTCGATTATTTTTATGTTGGGGGCTGGTTCACAATTTAAATATGGTTACCCTTATGGGAAAATTTGGGGTTTTTTTAGTTTAAGGGGGAAAGGAGGGCGGCGTTTCCGGGGTCACCGTTCAAAGAAAGAAACGGGTTATAGTTGGGGGTTTTGTAACTGGTTTGAAAAAATGGATTGAATTCATTTCTCATCACTATTTTTTACTTTTTTTACTATTTTTTACAATTTGAAGGGGTTAATTAAAAATCGTTTGCGTCAGAATTTTAAAGAAAAACATATTTCCCAAATTTTTTCATCCCGGGGCCCAGGGTCCCAAAACATGTCACGTTCAAAGTTTTTATTAATAACAACCCTCGCTTCCATCGGTTGAAAAGTGATTTCCACAATAATAAGGGGTTTAAAAAATAATTGGGTTTTCCGCCCAAAAAATTCCTTTAAAAATTTTGTTTTTAAATTTTTTATTTTTCGGGTCAAAAGGTTTCCACCAAAAAAATTCCCAATTTTTTAATTTATTTAATTACAATCTCACTTCCCTCTTTGAAAATTTTTTTTCACAATTTAAAAAAATCGAAAAATAATTGTTATTTTCAGAAATTTCCCAAAAAAATGTTTTTAAATTTTTCACTCTCGGTCACATGGTAAAACAGGGGCCCACGTTCCCAAAATTATATTTGATAACAACCAAAGTTCCCTCGGTCCCGGGAAAATGTCAAATTCCCCCCAATTTTTAAATTTTGATTTTCAATTTAAAACCACCCGGGCTCAAAAGGAATTTTAATTTAAATTTTAAAAATTAAAAAATTTAAAAAATATGATGTGATTCTTTTTAAATTTTCCTTTATTTTGGGAAATTTAAACAGTTTAAGAAAGTGTCGTTTTCTAGACTTCACTCGAGTTTAAAAGGCGATGGGCGTCGTTTTACTTTAAGTATTGGGGACCAATTTTCCCCCCTGTTTTTTTTTCCACATTTTTTTTAATTTGATATAGCCAATTTTACTGTAGTTACGTGGGCTGGTTTTTCCCAAAATAAAGTGTGTCTTAATATCCCCCATTAATTGCCCTCAAAGTCGTTCCTAAATTTAAATCCCATATCCCATTTTTTTTCTTGCTCCCCGTAAATTAATTAGAAAACTCTCCAAAAAGATTAAAGGGTAGGCCCAAAGAATGAAATGACGCGGGGTTTTTTATATCTGAATGCTCTGTAAAGTTTTTAATTCCAAAAATTTTTTAAAAACCCAGGGAATTGCTTAAAGGCCCTCTCTTAAAGACCCCCCAAAAACGGTTTTTAGGGGGTTAAGAATGAGCGGGTGATAATTTAAAAAGATTTAAATGATGAAATTTTAAAGGACGTTCACAAAAACCCATGCCTTATGCGGGACTCAAACCCACTTCAGTTACTACCGCTGGCAGCTTTATTTGATCCATTGTGAATTAAACTACGCTCTAGATTGATTAGTGAGATCGTTTGCTGTCGCTGTTAATTTAGTTGGTTGGGGTTTGTTTGGGTTGTTGGTTTTTAGAAAAATTTCTGTTTTTTTTGTTTTTTTTCCCTTTGCTTTTCCTTATTTTGTGTTTTTGATGGCCTTTTTGTACTTTTTGGTTTTTTTTTATCCCTTTTTTTGTTTGGGACTTTTTGGAAACCCTTTTGTTTTTGTTTTTCCGGGTTGGGTTGTTTTTTTCCCTTGGTGGGTTGGTGTTCTTGTTTTTCTTTTTGTTTAACCCTTTTGCGTGCATTTTTTTGGGTGCCTGGTTTTTTCCTCCCCCTTTTAAGATTTGGGGGGTTTTTTGTTCCTTTTTTTTCGACGGTCCAAAGGGTTTACCGGTTCTTCCCCTGTTTTAAAACGGTGGTTTGGACGGGGTTTTTTCCCTTTTTCCTTATGGTTTTTGTCTTTTGACTAAGTGGAATTTGTTCGGGTTTTTTGGTTGTTTGTTTTTGGGGGGTTAATTTTTTTTTTGAAAGTTTGGTTTTTTTTGGTTTTTTTTTCGGGCTTTTTTTGTTTTTTGGGTTTTTTTTCAATGTAAAATTAAAATTTTTAATTTAAAATTTAAAATTTTGGGGAGGAAAAGAAAGAAAAATTTTAAATTACACCAATTTAAAACTTTTTCAAAAAAAATTCCCCAAGAATTTCAAATTGTGAAATTTTTCCCTTTTTTAAAAAAACCCAACAACCCCACAGAAAAATTACACTTTTTGGTGGAAAAAGAGTTTTTATAATTGTCATTCGGGCCCGTGTTGTCCTTTTTCCCAAAACAAAAAACCCAACCCCCCCCAATTCCCACGGAAGCGAGGGTTTTTTTAAATTTTTTTTGGGGTCCAAAAGGGTGAGGGTTCTTAAAAATTTTGTTTAAAAACCCCCGTGTGGTTTTTCCGGGAAATTTAAAAATTTATAATTTCTACCTTTGAAAAAGGTTTTTTTAAAGGGGGTTTTTTTGTTGTGTCAGTTGAAATTTTTAATTTTTAAAAAATTTTAATTGGGGTTTACCTAGGCCCCTGGTAAACGAAAAAATTCCCCTTGGAATAAAACTTGGCCGTGGGGATGAAAAGGCAGGTTTTTTAAAAATTCCCTTTTAAAAATACAAAAAAAACTTAAAGTTTTTCAAAATTAAACATTTTGTAATCCCAAAACCCCCGTAAAATAAAAAATTTTTTGGAAAATTTTGGATAATTGGTTGTTGAGAATTTTAAATTTTAAACCAAAAAACCCCCCCCTTCCCCCCCCGGTTTTTTTTTGGGGCCCTTTTGAAGGGTGTCAAAATTTCCCCCCTTTTTAAAAAAAAAAAACCTATTTTTTTTATTTATTTCAAATTGATTTTGTCAACTTGGAAAGCCGCAAACCCGGGGGGGTTTTTTTGTTTGTTGCGCTTGAAAAAACTAAAAAATTAATTGATAAAACCCCCCCCCGGGGGTGAACCCTTCCAGGCAGGGGGTATCCCTTCCCCGGAGGGGTTAAACCCCCAAACATTTTTTGTAAAAGCCTTTTTTACACACAATGGGGCAACAAACAAACCCCTCATTGGGAACCGGGGAAAAAACCCGAATAAATAAGAAAAAAATTATTAAAAGAGGGGAAAATTTTATAAATTTTCAAATAAGTTTTGAAGTTTTCGAAAAAGGGGGAAAAAATTTAAAAAAACTTTTAAAAAATTTTTCCCTGGTTTTTTTTAGTTTGTTTGTAAGCCGGCCCCCGGCCGGGTTTAAAAGAACTTAATAAATTTTTTTCAAACTTCCAATCGTTGAAATTTGGTTAAAAGGGGAAGAATTTAAAGGGGAAATTTTCCCTTTTCCTTCAAATTTTTTTTAAATAAGGGAAAACGTTAATTTTGTTAAAGGGAAATACAAAAAAGGTGGGGGGGGGGCAAAAAACAAGGGGTTGGAAACGGGGAAAAAATCACCCAAAATAAAAAAGAAAAAAAACCCATTAAAAAAAATTTTATTTCCCCTTTTAATTTGAAAGAAGGGGGGTAAAAAACTTTATCCCAAGGGGAAATTTTTGGGTTTTTTGTTTTTGGAACCCCAGCGGGGAAGGGGGTTTTTCAACCCAAAAATTTTTTTTCCGGGAAAACCAAAAATTCCGGGTTGGGGAAAACCCCTTAAAAAATTTTTTTGCATTTTTAAATTGTTACCTTTTTTTGAAAAACCAACACACGGGGGTCAAAAATTTTTAGGAAAAATCCAAAAAACTTTTTTTTTTTTTTTTACCCCCCACACGGGGTTGTTCCAAAAAAACCCCCGTTTTCCGGCAAAACCAAAAACATTTCGGAAAAATTTGGCCAAACTTGGGTTTTTTCCCCATTCAATTGAATGCCCCCTTTATTTTTTACCACCCACGGGCCCCCTTAAAATTTTTTTCCCGGGAAAAATAAATTTTCCGAACCCCACGCAGGGGGGGGTTTAAAAGTTGCCGGAAACCAAACCGGATTGGCAAATTGAACTTTTCGCCTTTAATTTGAATTACCCTTAAATTTTTTTCCACCACGCCTTTTAAAAAATTTTCCAAAAATTTAAATTTTCCCCCTTCATTTTCAAAAAAAGTTTTTCGGGGAACCAAATCGGATCAACTTCAAAAATTTTTTCAACGATTTCTGAATTTGAACCCAAAGGGTTGGAAAAAATTTGAAAAAAATTTTTTGAAAATTTTGTTTTTTCCCCCCAACCCAACCCTCCGGGCAAAAAAAATCAAAATTTTCCGAATTTTGCCTCTAAGACCCAAAAGGGGTCGGCCGAGTTGGAAATTTTTTTTGGGCCCCTTTGGCTTTTTAGGCCCATAACCCTTTTCCCAAAAAAAAAAATTTCCCCGAAGAACCCCAAACATAAATTTTTTCCCGGGGGGTAATTAATTTTTTTAAGAACCAAAAAAATTTGGGGGGAAAATTTTAAAATTTCCAGGGAAACACAATTTTTTAACCGACGTAATTTTTAAAAAACAAGATTTTTGAATAAAAAGAATTTTTTCCCAAAAAAAATTTCCCGGTGGAATTTTCCGGGCACCCCTTTGCCCCGGGGGGGGTTCACGGGTTCTTTTTTTAAGAAACCCACATTGGGTCGAGACCCCCAAATAAGAAATTTTCGCAATCAATTGGATGTACCTTCATGTCAATAACTTACACGACCCCGTGGAAAATTTTTCGGGGAAAATCGCAAATTTTCCTACACCCCTCTGCACGAGGGGTTGTTCAAAACCTGTTTGCCGGAGAACTATACATTGGATCGAAACGAAATAAAAATTTTCTGCAATCTTATGAATGTACCTTCATGTTGATACCTTAAACGACTCTGTGAAAAAATTTCCGGGGAAAATCGCAAATTTTCCTACACCCCTCAGCACATGGGGTTGTTCAAAACCTGTTGGTCGGAGAACTATACATTGGATTGGGACGAAATATTTTTTTTTCGCAATTTAATGAATGTACCTTCATGTCAATACCACACACGACCCTGTGGAAAATTTTCCAAGGAGAAGCGTGAATTTTCCGACACCCCTCAGCACATGGGGCTGTTCAAAACCTGTTTGTCGAAGAACTATACATTGGATCGGGACGAAATAAGAATTTTTCGCAATCTAATGAATGTACTTTTATATCGATACCACACACGACCCTGTGGAAATGACCCTCCACATGTCCACATGTGTCTCAAATGTGTGACCCTCCACACTCCACAGTCAACATGGACATCTTGGGCTAAAAAAACAACAAGCAACAGTTTATTACATGAATGCACAGTGTGAGTAACATCTCAAATTTCGAAAAACCCCATGTGACGTTGGGCTAAGCAAACAAATTTGAAAAACGAAATTTTTCCCAATAACTTCAAACAATAACTGAACGTGAACAAACAAATGAACCACGTCAGAACTCAAACAACTCAGAACAGCCATTCTGGAGTAAACAATCTGATACATGTTTTCTTCATCAAATGGATAGAAACTAGGAAAACGCCATGGATGCGTTGTTAGACGAGCGAATAGTGATAGTATGGGTGAAAATGGGTTAAAACTGCTTCGAGTGGTACCAATTGAGCACATCTGATGTTCTTCCTTCAAAATGGCTGACCCGATCAAGCTGAAAAAATTTAGAAATGTGTATCAAAATGTAAATGAACTTCACGCAAAATTTCATTTTTTTTGGAAAATATGAATATATTTTTTTTTCTTGTCATGTTATTCTAATGGAAATTGAAATGGAATATTCTAATGGATAATTCTAATGGGAAAGCTCGTCCAATTATAGCAGAATCGTTGGCTATATTCACGGCTTCCTAGATTCGATAGTAACCGAATGAACGATATTTTATACCTCTCAAAGATGTGTTGAGTTTTCGATTAAACTCTATGAAAATAGATATTTCGCTCATTTCACGATGCATATTTTGCGTTTTCCCAGTATTATATTGACTTGAGAAAATATATACGACGATACTCGTTATTTAGTTCGGTTGTTAGCTCATCTTCTCAGTGACTAGCATATTGTCTGAATACTCGATTTTCATGTTCGAAAATATCAAATTGTGACTTTGTATCTTGACAATATACTCTTCAAAAAATAAATAACTGAACTCTTCAAAATATTCAGTCTTCTACAAATATCATCTTTTCTCCGATACGAAGGGTAACACAACATATCGTATATGTATATCACACATATCATCATAAAATAACCCCCCTCTAAACTCTCTATCAGTATAAATCAGCTCCAAGTAAACACATAAGCTATTTGACAAACTGTAAGCCGTTACATTGAATAAGCAGGGTTGAGCTCATGAATTCAAAGGGATGATATTTGCACAGCCCTTGTTTGTCAAACCGTTTGGCGTCTTATAGGCACATATGATATGATATTCCAAGACGAAGTGTGTTGAGTTTATATATACTTTGTCCTCAAACACAAATATCACCCCTATTAACATCCCACATATCTCGATATTGGATCGTATCCAAGAAGTTTATTGATCACATTATTCCTCATGCCTAGGTAAAGGCTGAAAAGAGTACACAAGGACCTGTGGTAACGTGTAATCGTTACATCTTGGGTGAATCTAAGCCCTCTATAGGGCTAGCCCCAGGAAGTGTCGTTACTTTAAGTATAGCCATTACATGAAAGTAATATCTCGGTAGCTCAGTGGGAGGGCAGCAGAGATGCAATCTGAAGGTCCCGGGTTCGAGTCCTGGTCGAGACGTGCTTTTATGATGTGGCTAAAACATCCCACATATCTCGATATTGAATCGGTTCTAAGAAGTTTAATGATTACATATATATATATATATATATATATATATATATATATATATATATATATAAATATATATAAATATATATAAATAAATATATACATATATATATATATATATAAATATATATATATATATATATATATATATATATAATATATATATATATATATATATATATATATATATATATATATATATATATATAAATATATATAATATATATAAATAAATATATACATATATATATATATATATATATAAATATATATATATATATATATATATATATATATATATATATATATATATATATATATATATATATATATATATATAAATATATATAAATATATATAATAAATATATACATATATATATATATATATATATAAATATATATATATATATATATATATATATATATATATATATATATATATATATATATATACAGGCAAGGGCCAAAGATACACCTCATATTTGTGGAGCATGGCTCCACTTTCCTGTAATATGATAGTTCATCACAATGTTAACCCAAGTCATTAACAATTATTATAAATCTTCTAGTTGATATCATTTCAAATGCATATATCAATATTGTGCCTAGTATCGGTGGAGGTGCCGGGTTTGTCTGGTTTCGCTTCGGATCGCTATTGCTCTCTCCTCTTCGTCTCTCTGCTTCCCTCTCCTCTCTCCTCTTCGTCTCTCTGGTCCGTACAGTAATTGTTGTTTTTTCTCACACAGGAATGTTTCTGTCTGATGATACAAACATGAATTTCCGTTTGTTTTTGTAAAGTGTTTAAATCAAGTGTTTTTGTTGATACCGCGTGTTTCCTTTAGAAACACGCGTTTCATTTTCTTTTAGCTCTTCGAAAAATATCCAAGTTCCAAGGTGTCTAAATTTCAAAGATAATAATATGACAGATATGTTTGACAAGTTTTATGATGACGTACGAGCAGCTACCAAGGTGTGGAGATTTCTGTTATATTTCATATTAATATCTCCCTTCTTACAGCACCACGCATGCTTGATGGTTCCCTAGCAACGGAGGGCAGAGTATCTAGGTATCTTCCACGGCCCACTTGATTATGATTTCATTAAATCGTCTTGCATTCCATCTGTTTATCCAGTAGGGCCTACACAATATTTCTTTAATGTATATTTCAACATATCAGCATTTTCAACAGTTTTATGGAAAAGCTTCTAGAATTAATATTACTCTCCCTCTTTTCATACACTTTTTAAAACTAATTCCTCTCTTTCTTTCTATATACACATTTGCTGTGAAATTCCAAATGAATTTTTCATGATTGGATTGACATTCTGTTTCAATATTGTCGTCTCAGGAATTTCATCTTTTTGCTGTGAGTGATTCACATTGAGAATGAAAAATTACAAATATTGCTTTCATTAGTAGTTATTGAGAAAAGACTGTCTTTCTTCCCACCTGAACTGTAGGGTTACGAAGAATATGCATCTTACTTGAAACTGAAAGATCTTGACTATTGTTTTGATTTCAGGTTTCCCATTCTCCCAGACCAGTAGGTGTACAATTCATAGTAGGGGACTGCAACATATACGATATATCTATATCAAGTTGTATCTAACTTTCTACACACCTTGACTCATTCAACATCTACGTCATTCTGTAACTTTCAAGTCAAGTTATCTTGTACTACCCTGTTCAAGATTTGATTTGTTTGTTGAATGAGTTATCATATTTCAATTATTTTTTTGGGGTGGTAAGATCGCCCTTGTGGTGCCCCGGTCAAACAATATCATCATCCATTCATAGCCTTAATTGGGGATAGTGATTTCTTATCAAGTTTCGATGTTATTAAAAAAAAATGATATTTTCGATTGACTTCAGGAAAGTCGATATATTTCAGAAAATATTTGTGGCTATTTGAATTTTGTGATATAAGAGATTTCGGAAGTGTATACATTCATATAGGCCTACTCACTCACATACATAACGTTTGGGTGATTAAATGAGAATTTCATTATTCTATCGTTGAATGTAATTACAAAATTCTAGGTAAATTTCATATTCTCAATGTATTCAATGAGGAAGGTGGGTCACTCTTCACTATATATATATATATATATATATATATATATATATATATATATATATATATATATATATAGAGAGAGAGAGAGAGAGAGAGATATATATATATATATATATATATATATATATATATATATATATATATACACATATATGAATGAATATATATAAATGGCCCGGATCCGGAATCGAATCCATCACGTGACAAAGAGTGCTCACAGGTCCGATGTGACGTCAGAGC
Source organism: Brachyptera putata (assembly GCA_907164805.1). Taxonomy (NCBI): domain Eukaryota; kingdom Metazoa; phylum Arthropoda; class Insecta; order Plecoptera; family Taeniopterygidae; genus Brachyptera; species Brachyptera putata. Next base: position 1,343,673 of record OU015465.1, read on the forward strand.
GATGATCGTCGACTCGGAAATCAAATGACGTCCGATCCTCCCAAACAGCAGCACTTGAGTCCGGCTCGCTGGGAACCTCGAGGGTTCTGTATTGTCCATCAATACAACTCGGACCAGATTCCATTTCATGCTTTATGAAGACAATCTTCGATAAGCGCGGCCTCTGTGAGACTGTATCACGGTCTATTGGTGCTGGCATATAACATTCTCATGACGAATAAGTTTCCTTTGAGTAACTAGAAAAACGCCATATGCGTTGTTAGACGAGCGGATAGTAATAGTATGGGTAGTTATGGTTAAAAACTGCTTCGAGTGGTACCAATTCAGCACATTTCATGTAAGTTCTTCAAAATGGCTGACCCGATCAAGATGAAAATTTCTAGAAATGTGTATCAAAATGTAATCCAACTTCATGCAAAATTTCATTTTCTGGGGAAAATATATATATTTTTTTTCCGCCATGTTATTCTAATGGGTATTTTTGAAATTTCTAAAATTCATGAAAAAAAAGTTACCCCCCGATAATGCCACAAAACTATACAGAACTAAGTTAGATGAGGAACCATATTGCAAAAAAGTTTAAAGTTGATAGCTGTAGCCGTTTGACCTGTGGAGAACCGACAAAAAAACATGAAAAAAAAAATAAATAAAAAATAAAAACTAAGCCCATTTTTTTTCAGTATGTCAAATCGAATCCTCGCTAAAGCTCGTCTAATAAATGATCAACAATTGTTACCATAGCAACACAGCGAAATGGGGACTGACAGGTCGTGATTGGTATTGATTTCATGTATTTATATTTGGTTTCAACGACGCACTGTACTGATGACGTCGATCTTTTGGCTTCAGTGAATGAAATATGAGATGATATTTCATTATGCGTTTTTGAAAAGTGGTCGGTAGGTGGACTGTGGAAAGAGTCAAGTTGGGGCATGTGGAAGCCGGTGGCACGTACAGGTAACTCGTGCCGGCGCGAGGGCGACTTGACACGGGCGGACAAGTGGCAGTCCGGCAATAGGAAACAGTTGGCGGGCGCACATCGCTTCCGCGCGGGCGAAGTGATGGAGAGAGCCGCACTAGGCGAGCTGGGGACTTGTAGATATTAGCTGGTGACCGAGTGAGAGCCGGCGAGGCAGGTTGGCGCGCGGAACAGGGTCTGTGCGGGCGAAGGGTGACTTGGGAAAGGCGGACAAATGTGGGTAGTTGAAAAGTGAGGCGATGGGAAACCACTTGGCGCGCACAGATGGCTTGTGCGCGAGTGAAGGTGAATTGACAGAGCCGGACAAGTGGCAGTCCGGCAATAGGAAACAGTTGGCGGGCGCACATCGCTTCCGCGCGGGCGAAGTGATGGAGAGAGCCGCACTAGGCGAGCTGGGGACTTGTAGATATTAGCTGGTGACCGAGTGAGAGCCGGCGAGGCAGGTTGGCGGGCGGAACAGGGTCTGTGCGGGCGAAGTGATGGAGAGAGCCGCACTAGGCGAGCTGGGGACTTGTAGATATTGGTCGGTGAGCGAGTAAGAGCCGGCGAGGCAGGTTTGGCGGGCGGAACAGGGTCTGTGCGGGCGAAGGGTGACTTGGGAAAGGCGGACAAATGTGTGACGTTGAAAAGTGAGGTGATGGGAAACCACTTGGCGGGAACAGATGGCTTGTGCGCCCGCGAAGGTGAAGTGGGAAAGGCGGCGAAATGTATGGAGTTGAAAAGTGAGGCGATGGGAAACCAGTTGGCGGGCGCAGATTGCTCGTGCGCGGGCGAAGTGATTGGAGAATCTAGGACTGGAATCTAGGACGGAAATCTAGGACTGAAATCTAGGACACCAGGACTACGCTGTTCATTGTTGCCCGAGCAAGGAACAATGATTCTGCATCAAGTGGATGTTGATGACAAGAAGAAATATAGTATGATGAATTTGAATGTAGAAATTGAATCATCTATCTGAAATGGGAATGAATTGCACGACAACAATTGAGGGTGAATGTGGGTTGATTGAATACATCGATAATTGAGGAAAAATCCTCTTCTGGATTTTGATATTGATTGATTCAATTTCAAGTACGGTATCGAGACGAATGTGTTTATATTGTTAGAATTGTGTATAGAATCTATATCATTACACTTCATTCATGCCATACGATGATTTCGAGTTCATTTTTCTTTGATGTATTCCATCCTACATTCGAATCGTCCCGAAGACTTTGTGGATTGTTTCGAATGTATGAATCTACATGACAAATTGAAATGATGCTAATTGAAAAAAATCATTCTATATTCAGTGAGCAGGAACTCCGTGGGTTATATAATAAGGTCTTTGGCCGGGACTATTTGATTGTTTCCATAACTTTCTTAATGAAAAAGTTTAATGTGTCTTTCCAACAATGAACCAGGGTAATTATAGAGGGCTGTGACATTAGATATTGCTGAAAGTTCCTCAAGTTTGAAAGTCGAACGCTTGAGTTCGTTTCAAGTTGCAGTGATTCTCTCAACAATCAGACAAGTTCAAGTTTTTATTCAGTTCATACAATTATTTGAAAACTGATTCAAATTCACACAATTTCAATACAGTATAACTCAAAGAACAGACTTTTTTCTTTCTTTATTGAAATCTAAAACCTAATATACAATCCCAATCGAGGCTAAGGATGAGTTAGTGAGACTGTTTCGAAGCGACACCTCGCCGTTGTTTCAACACTTCGAGGCGGTCTTGTCAATAATTAAAATAACTATCTGAACAGTATTTTGAAAGAATATCAATGAACTTTGACACCAGTACTGTGCGGTCTGTGGCCATACTTTATCCCCGCAGATAAAAGTATTTCAGTTTCCACAGTTATCAATATTCCCATGAAGAAATAGGATTAAAGATTTTTTATCCCCACTGGGAAGGTTCGATTTGTTTTCTAACCCTGAAATTATCACCCAAAGATTTATTGTTTGTTATTTGTAAATAAAGGATCTTATTGTTATTATTGTTCTTTGTGGTGGTAAGATCGCTTTTCTGGTGCCTCATCCAAACGATCCTACCTCCACTAATAGCTTCAATTGGGTAATACCAAAAGTCTGGAACACATCACATCTAACAAATTGTAATCTTCACAGTAATGATCCTAGGAATATAATGACCAATCCACTCATTTCCATCCCGCCCGAACTCCCTGTTTTTGTTCTGGACTCGGTTTCGGGATGGATCCCAGTAATGGGATGTAATATCGCAGCTCCATTAGAGTCCGTGGCGTGCTTTTAAAAGATTATCTTCGGACGGTCCGCCGAGTAATCGTCAGAGACTGGCGCGTCGCTAATTCACTCAGAGCAAACAGGGGGGACGGTTAAACACTCGAACGAGACGCAGATTCAAGGAATTAATGGCTTGGGAAATTACACATGTGAGTTTATGAAAGATCGTGCATATGTTACTGCTGTTATTACTTCATCTGGTTCGTTCTGGAAATCTTGAATGTATATATATATATATATATATATATATATATATATATATATATATATATATATATATATATATATAGTGATGATCAGAAAAAGTTATATATAGGCCTATATACTTTACTAGGCAAACGCTGCATATGCGTTGTAACACAATATGAGCGGAATATCTATATGAAGTATAATCAAAAACTCTACACACCTTGATCATATAAAATAAACTTCGTTCGGTTACTATTGAATCTAGGAAGCCGTGAATCTCACCAACTTTTCTGCTAATATCTCCATCTATTTGATGAATGGAGAACATTAATCAAATTATTTTTTTCGAAACGGCTAGTCCGCATTGCATACACATTTTTTATAGTGTGTATCATTTTTGTGTTCGCATTCAGGGAAAATCTTTTTTTCTGAGAAAGAGATTTCATTTTTCAATTTTTCTTGTCCAGTCTGATGTTATGAGGATCTTCGAAATGTTGAGGTAATATTTCTTAAAATTGGATCCTACCGATTTAACCCAAAAACTATACACATCTACGTTGGATGGATCTGCCTCCATAGAAAAAAGTTCCATATCGATAAGTCAAATTCTGCGACCTGTGAGGTAGGTTCAAACATACAGAAAAAAACACAGACAAAGCTCCATAAAAGTGGGATGGAAGTCATCGCTATCGCTCATCTGATAATTCAATATTCTCGTGTGATAAGTTTTGGACCGCGAGCTTTATAGTCTCACTTTCATTGAATTACTAGTCCGATTCATGCGTTCAAATTCGAAAGAGTATGAACAGAATTCAATTGCGAGAGAACTGAATATTAAGATAAATGAAAGTTCTCTGACAATCTTAGTTCCGGCGTGTACAATAGACGGATATCATTCTAATTGGTTGATAAAATAATGAATTTCAAAAACGGAAATTGAGAAACAATCGCAAAAATAATCACACAATATATTGAAAGTAAAGTAACAAAAACAAAAGTATTTCCATTACAATAATATCATAGCACTTGTACAAGACGAATGACAGTTTCGAACGACCGTCTCCTTATCCCACATCTATAACGAGCGGGTGTTTCACACCTTCACATTCAGAGGATATGGATTTAAAAAAAAACCTTAGTAGTGTTTTCAGAAAGCAATTAAAAATTATCTGTTCCAATCTTTTTCTCTGAGAAACTGTTACAAATCCGTGCCATTCAAGTTGTCATACTTGAGTAGGATCAATGGATGGTACTAGATAATGTAGAATAAAATGGTCACAATAAAAACTATCTATTTCTTCCAACAATGGAATGTCTCATGACAATATGATGTAATGCATCTGTTCAATACAAAAGATATTACAGTGAATTAGATTATTCAATAAATATGCTCGTACCGTGTCTTGTGAATTGCGTTTGTACGTATAGAGCAGCGACATCGTTGCTTGATGATATTTCGTTATATTTTAAGGCGTTTGTTACATTTAGTTGGGATGCCGTTCAATCGCAATATTTTCGATAAACTTTATCTTTTCAGAACTTCAAATCGAAATTCATTTCGAATATTCGATAATTATATAATGAGAAAGTATTTCTCATGGCTTTAGAGATTGTTTAATAGAAATCTAATAACACTGATCGAAGAAAACATGGGGACAGAAAGGTTTTCAAGATAATTCCGATAATAGAGAATATCGTATCGTAGAAATGAGTCAATTATCGTATCGTTTGGAGAAATATCGATAGTAATCGATATATCGACCATTGTTTTCATTGACATTTTGAAGGAAAATATACTTACAATCAACACTATAGAGCCCACAACTCAGCGCATATTTGAACACATAGTGCTTTTCAAAGATGTAGTCATGTTTCAAATCATGAATCCCATCCTGAATGAATCACCACCCTTGAAACTAGCAGTCGTACCAACATGACAGGGGTATTTGTGTTTGTGACGTTGGCGGAACTTGGTCTGTTGTCGACAAGTTGACAGCGAGGGCTGCAATGTTATCTCGTAATACCACTCAAACATCGCAATGTGTCACAACTCCGTTCACTGGGCTGTGACGTCAGCATCACGTGATCATGGGGCATCAAGTCCCCGCCAGGAACATTGCACAGAATACTAGTGAATGTAAAACTACAACAGTGCAAGATACAAAACTGACGAATACCTCATAAGGTGCGGACAGTATTTGTCGCAAATTCGAGCCAGGCGAACGCAGATTATGCGTAGTGAGATGAGCGAGATATCTCTGAAGTGAAATCTAGAACCTACGCACCTTGATCATATAAAAAATATTTCATTCGATACCAACGAGTCTGGGGAGCCGTGAATCTATCACTGCAACATTTTTCTGCTATTATTTCTATATATTCGATGAATGGAGAACAATTTTTGTCGAAGCCATGTGAGGTATCAGAATATAGGTACATTCAGTCGAATGCGAAAAATTTTAACTTTGGCCCAATCCAATATATGGTTCTCCGGCAAACCCCCTGCAGATCGGGTGTCGGAAAATTTATGATTTTCCATGGAAATTTTTGTCGGAGCCGTGTGTGGTATCAAAATGAAGGTAGATTCAATTGATTGCGGAAAATTTGTATTTTGTACCAATCCAATGTGTGGTTCTCCAAAAAAAAATTCTTGAACACCCCCTCGCGCAGAGGGGTGTCAGAATATACACGATTTTCTTTGAAAAATTTTTCACAGCGTCGTGTGTGGTATCGAAATGAAGGTACGTTCATTTGATTGCATAAAATTTCAATTTCGTCCCGATCCGATGTCTGGTTCTTCGAGAAAAAAATCTTGAAAGCCCCCTCGGAAAATGTATGATTTTCTTTGGAGAATTGTTTTCGAAGCCGTGAGTAGCATCAAAATGCTCACGTGATTGCTAGCTTTCAGAAAATCGAACAATCAGCCCGATCGCATCGTGGGTTCTTCAGCAATCACCGATCGAAGATTGTCAATTTTTTTTTGACATACGGGTACTAGTACGTGGAAAAAACCAAAATTTCAAAAGAAGTCAAACTTTTTCGCCGAAGCCGTGTGTGGTATCAAAATAAAGGTACATTAAATCGATTGCGAAAAATGTTGATTTCAGCTCGATCCGATGTCTGGTTCTCCGGCAAACATGTTTTGAACAACCCCCTGCAGATCGGATGTCGGAAAATTTGCGATTTTCTTCGGAAAATTTTTCACAGGGCCGTGTAAGGTATCGACATCAAGGTTCATTCAATTTATTTCGGAAAATTTTCATTTCGTCTCGATCCAATGTCTGGTTTTCCGGGAAAAATTCTTGAACACCCCCTCCCGCAGAGGGGTGTGGGAAAACTTACGATTTCCGTTGGAAAATTTTTCACAAATTCGTGTGTGGTATCAACATGAAGGTACATTCAATCGATTGCGAAATATTTTAAATTTGGCCCGATCCAATGTCTGGTTCTCCGGCAAACATGTTTTGAACAACCCCCTGCAGATCGGGGTCGGAAAATTCACGATTTTCTCTGAAAATTTTTCATAGAGTCGTGTGTGGTATCAAAATGAAGGTACATTCAATTGATCGCGAAAAATCCTAATTTCAATCCGATCCAATGTTTGGTTCTCCGGCAAACATGTTTTGAACAATAATGTCTATCACTTCCGTGTTCACATTTGAGAGGAAATCGAATTATATTGCTGAGATTTTATTTTTCAAAATTTTCCGCTCAGTCAGATGTAATGGGCTTTTTGGAAACTTTGAGATGATGTTCCTTCAAAATGGTCCACCAGATTTGACCCAAAAACTAGACAGTTCTGAGTTGAATAAGTTTGCGTATACAGAAAAAGTTGCATGTCGATCGGTCAAACCCTGCGACCTGTGCAGTGCCCACAAACAAACAATCAACAAAAAAAATACAGACAAAGCTACGTAAGAGTTGGGTGGAAATCTTCGCTGACGCTCATTTAATGACTCGAATTTCATGAAACCGTCTACATTCAGTCAAAATTTGAAGTCAGTTTGAGAGATCCGAATATGATATATTATATAGAAGGGTCGATCAAATTAATTTGCCTAGTCATTATTGAATTAATATCCTATACATATACAGAACCGAAAGTTAAGAAACTAAATGCGCATTTGAATCTCTACAATTAATAACTAATTGGCCATTCAATATTTTGTATACGCGCAAAATCAGTCCTCCAAAGTACACTTGATGCATATTTAGTTCGATTTCTCTGCTAATGCGTTTAGCCTCTGTTCTGAGCTGTGATTGAGCTGCGAAGAGCCGGCTTTGTGACCAGGTGTAATGTGATTAAACGCGAGGCTTACGAGCTTGTAAAGCCGGGCACATTTATTAGCTCTTCAAGAACAGATAATGTAATAATCGCATGGAAGCAAAGTCCAATTTACAATTTACATGTTACACTTCTCGTCCAGGCTCTCTCTCTCTCTCTCTCTCTCTTTCTGTCATCTCTCGAGCTCCTTCTTTTTTATATCTCGCCTTCTCTCGCCTTTTCTCTCTCTTTCACTTTTCCTCTTTTTCCTTCTCTATCTCACGTACCTTCTCTCTCTTCCGCTCTATTTCTTTCTCTCTCTCTCTCTCTCTCTCTCTCTCTCTCTCTCTCTCTCTCTCTCTCTCTCTCTCTCTCTACATCTCTCCCCCACACACTCTATGTTGTATCTCATTATCTTCCTTTTTTATCTCTCGCCTTCTCTCTTTTTCATTTTTCCACTCTTTCCTTCTCCATCTCATCTTCTCTCTCTCTTTCTTCCACCTTCCCCTCATCTCTCTTACTCTCTCTTCAAGCAAGAAGAAGTATACTACACGTTTTATAGTATTTATGGTGTGACTCGAATGAACTTCAAATATTTCACTCTCACTTTTTAATTACTCTTCTAGTAGATATTAATAAGTGAATTATGCGAGGTATTCAGACAATGTCATGAGCATGTGAACACTGCAACATTCCTCCGGGTTCAACTATGCGTTTGTCCCAGCTCACATGCATGTGTGCTCTCCACAGGTGGAAACACTCTTCTTTCTGTTTTAAGGATTTTCTTCATGTTTTGACATAGTTTGGAGTACAATTTTGTAGACCCACAAAGTCACAGAAAACATTTTAACATAAGAATAAGATGAATTAAAAATACATATTTGGTCTGAATAATTTGGAGGAAATCTATTTGGCCCCAAAACTGACCAAAATAGATCGAAAGACGATACAATTTTTCTGAATTATGAAAATGATCCCAAATAGTGAAAAAACAAACACAAATACTGTTCTCTCAGTGTGTTGGGAAAATGCAGAGAAAAAATTGATTGATTATTCTGTGTTCATATATTTCATAAATTCCTGGAAGAGAATGAAGCTCCATTAATGGATACTCCAGTCAAAATAAAAATACCATCGTATTCGAGATGATTTTATGCTCTTTCATTATTATGGCATTCCCGTGAATTTAATCGGGTTTTGAGATAATACTTCAATGAATACCAAGAATATGATGGAAATCATTGACGTATTGTCTCAAAACTGATCGAATCCCCAATAATAGAATATCACATACTTTTCATTCAATGCCACTCGTTCATGAACATAGAGATAAATAGTAACGATGCATTTCTCTATTCTCCAAGCACCATATATTCCCCCCTCAATATTCTATTCTCGTATGAAGCATCAGAACATCTTGTCAACTCGAACACTCGTGAGAACTGATGTGTTTCGTCTGGGCAATAAGTGGCGAATAATGGAAGGTCTTTGGTTCGACCTCGGGTCCGTGTCTTTCTACGTGCCTCATCGAGTAATCATGAGGCGTGAAGTGGTCGCCCACTCGCTGACGTCACAGCCGATCTCGCTGGCTCGCAGACAAACACTGCCACTTGAATCTATTGATTCGTCACATTATTTCAGCAACGATTGTGTTGGATTACTAGAATGTAACATCGCTATTTCCGAGGGGTTTACAACTCGAAAATTTGGTGTACACCTGATTTCAGATTTCAGGTGATTTCAGGTGATTTCAGGGATTTCAGGTGATTTCAAGTGATTTCAGGGATTTCAGGTGATTTCTGGTGATTTCAGGTGGTTTCAGGTGATTTCAGGTGATTTCAGGTGATTTCAGGGATTTCAGGGATTTCAGGTGATTTCAGGTGATTTCAAGTGATTTCAAGTGATTTCAAGTAATTCCAGGGATTTCAGGGATTTCAGGTGATTTCAGGGATTTCAGGTGATTTCAGGTGATTTCAGGGATTTCAGGGATTTCAGGTGATTTCAGGTGATTTCAAGTGATTTCAAGTGATTTCAAGTAATTCCAGGGATTTCAGGGATTTCAGGTGATTTCAGGGATTTCAGGTGATTTCAGGTGATTTCAGGGATTTCAGGGATTTCAGGTGATTTCAGGTGATTTCAAGTGATTTCAAGTGATTTCAAGTAATTCCAGGGATTTCAGGGATTTCAGGTGATTTCAGGGATTTCAGGTGATTTCAGGTGATTTCAGGTGATTTCAGGGATTTCAGGGATTTCAGGTGATTTCAGGTGATTTCAAGTGATTTCATGGATTTCAAGTGATTTCAAGTGATTTCATGGATTTCAGGTGATTTCATGGCAAGTGTACACCTGATTTCAGGAGTTGTTAACCCCTCGGCTAAGAGCTTGGATCAAAGCTGTGTGGATACGTAACTCATGCTTATTTCCAACGCACTTCAAACACAACAATATACCTAATATTTCCGCGTTCGAACTTTTCCAAGCCTACCAGAGAAGAAATATTTCTATATTTTGCCCGACACAAAGTTTTCTGACAAGAATAATAGGGCAAGTCTGTATCTCAAGAAGTGTGGACTTGTGAAATAATAGGTTAAGATACATTTTTAGACGTTAAAACAAAGAACAGGAAGGAGCCATGCGCGACGGTATGAAATAAAAAAGGTTGATAAAGATAGATAAAAAGAGCAATTTTATCTTTCCCGTCCGCGGATAATACGCTTTTTCCCGGCAGAAATATGCCACAAAAACGCACGCTTGTACGGAAGATAAATAGTGTTGTTTTTCAGTGAAAATGACATGAACATGATACTGTATTATAGGGGAGAACTTGGCCGTCTTCGCAGCGCGCTACTTCGATACTACACGGTGATTATCACTCCATTGTAGTATGATAAAATGTTGAAGAATATATTTTCAAGTGTTTTCAATGTGTTATAACAATGTGTTATATCAGATATATTCTGGGGTATGTTAGAATCTGTCCAGATGTTTGAGGTCTGTGTGATAAATGTATATTTTAACTTGCTTTATATGTTATATCATATTCAAAATTACATCGCATATTAAAAAAAAGATTCACTTCACTGGATGTTAATGGAGAGAATAAACATAAAAAACCTGTTATATTTACATTGTATATTTTTATACTTATATCCTTTTTTTCTGTCAAATACCGGTGATATGTTTATAATGTGTTGTACTTAAGATACCGTCCAAACGATCCTACCTTGATTTGATCAGATAATACGATGATTACATGTCAAGTTTGGTATTCATGAAATACAAACAAAGTATCGGAGTCGAGTGAATGTTCATTCATTCATGAAATATAATTGCAAACGTCAGATAATTGTAAATGCAATATGATTTATTTGTGCATGGATAATTCGCAGTCGTTTATTCCCCTCTGCTTTTCGAAAATTATTTTCTGAAATTATTGCGTTTCATCCATTTGTAATATCAGAATTTTATCATAATTGTTTCCAATGATAATAGCCCTATATATATAGAAAGACTAGGGCCTATACTATCTTCAGTCTCATTCACAAATGTACATCAATTCATTATCACTATAATATAATCCATGCTGTAATCAACATGTCATGAGTTGTAGAATTCCCAAACAGAAGAGAAATAATAACAAAGTTATTTATCCAGAGAGACGAAGCAAACAACTGAAGTCTCTAGTTCCAGCTCCAATGATCTCCGTTCCTTGAGAGCTGACTACACCCACTTCGAGTTAAATAACAATCAGTTAATTATCAGTTAAAGTACGACACATAACCAAGGGGTTATGACATATTAATGATATCATTATTTGTTAATTAACTCTAATCAGCAGTTGGTACAGCCGGATCCAGTGTGTGATCTTAGATATGGGATTGCTATTGATTTGTCTCGCGGATTCATCGCAGAAAATAGGTCAGTTGTCTTAGAATGATAGTTACCATCACAGTTAGATAGAAACTAGATAATATAATCAGTAAAAACATGAATATTTCATTCAATTATGCAGAACATTTCATAAAACATGACATGAAGATAGAAATACCAGTTTAGTATGTAGTTTTGTACACAATTCAGTTTACTGTGTATATAAACATTCCCGTTTGAAATGATAATGAATATATGGAGCATCATAATTTGTCCTCAGAAAAAATAGTTTTCGATTGGTTAGATTTTCTGGCACAAAAAAATGTGAGAAGGATCCCCGATGTCTTCCGGCGCGTGAGATTAATGATCAGGAAGGCAGAACATAAAAGTGAACATATTACGAATAGACTAATCGCATATTTTGCCATAGTGAAATTAAATTAGATTCAATATTTTATTTCATTATCTCAAACTCTATTGAGCCTCGTTATAATTATCGAACTTTTGCATTTCCTTCCTGATATCTATGCATCCACACAATTGCATTCTCTCTTAACTTCACCAACATTTTTCATATAACTACTTAATATGCCACGATATTGAAAAGGAAAGTGCTTGTCTCACTGTTTTCACAAGTTTTTGTTTCGATGGGGATTTTATTTACTCATCTGTTGTCATGGTTACGATCAGATATCTTAAAGGAATGAAATGATTTCACTGCCACATTGAGCGGTTATTTCACAAAAGCATGCATTTTATTCATAGCTTCTAATGCAGTTTTTAGCGAATCCGCGAGATGGTTGAAATCCTTCACTATCATCAACACTCTGTAATCCAAGAGAAGATAATTTGTAGGTGTATGATCAAAGTTGATTACTTGATAAAGGGTAATAAGTAGTTAAAATGAAGTTATAATCTATATTTATCTCATTCGAAAGGAGAGTTTTGAAGTTTGTCGCCTTGACCTAATTTTGATATCAATTTCAATTTCAATGCTTCATTTGCCGAGTTGATTTTCACATTCAATAAATAGGTCATGATAAAATATATGGCACGTCAGAATATAAACATTACCATAATAAAGAGTTCAACTAGAATATATGAAAATATGAGTTGTATGGAAAAACACATTTATACACAATATACTTCACATCCACATATTCATTTATACATTTGATAATTAATAATTACTTTTTAAAATTCAATAATCATACTTTATGACCCTCCATTTTCCAGCTGGAAAACTACCCTGTTCTATCTCAGGAATCCCAAGGGGTAGTTCCAACAGAAAACCATTATATACGTCAGCGATGTGGTGAAGGCAAAGTGTTTTTAATAAAATTCCTGCACAATATAAAGATGACGAGCTTCGCCTTATAGAACTTCTGACATGTATGTTTCCCGCAGTGCTTTAGTGGTGCACAAGTTGCAGTAGCTTAAGGGGAAGTGTAAGCAATCTTGACTCTGTAATGTCAGTTTGAATATTTGGCTAAAGAAGGCGTAGAAAAATGTCCTTTTGCCTTGTAATATCCATCATGCTCGGGAGATTCAAAATTAGAATGAAATTGAATTTTTCTCAATATTGTGGTGGGTGGATCATTATCTAGCACGCTATACTGTTATTCAGGAGACCGTGTGTGATTTCCGTTATACTTGTGGTTTATGATGGTTTTCCTCAGTCGGTGGAAGTTGGTTCTGGAATGATTCCTCCATTCTCAGGCCACGACTTTTCCTCCGAACTACTCTAAAAGACAGGTTAGAGGGCTATTATTATAATAATTGGTCAATGAATAGAATGATTGAAAGAATGGTAATAGATCGAGAAAATGTAACTAATTATAGAATAACAAAGCAGAACCCGGAGCTATAAACCATCCAATTCCAATCACGCGGGCGGCTATAACACGGGAGACGAGCGGACGTGTCGAGTCAATGGAGTGGAGGCTGAAGAAGAGGATCCACATGCGACTCCTTGTTAACAAGACACGTGGGACTCAGAGAGGCTCGCCGGATTGGTTTACTCGCAGGAGCAAGGGGAGGGGGGGGGAGGACTCTTCAAAAATAAAGTGCTCGAAATTCAATTCAATCTAAAATTTATTTCATTCTGCATATGATCTCCAAAACATGATATAGAAGATTAACAGAAGCTCACGTAAGAATACAAACTACAAGCTGTCAAATAGAATACAAGCTGTCAAAATTGAAAAACATTTATAAATAATTATATCCATATCGTAGCAGAGATGGCACACATAAATGATATTTCACAAGAGACAGAAATAGCAGAAATAATTATACGCCTTACTAATACTGAATCGTTGTGGAGTAACGGATTGTACTACATTGTAGTATATTCATTCTATATTCGTTTATATTTCACATAGATTCGCTGACGAAATTTGTGCATGAATGGATGAAAAATAAATTATTCTGAATTTCATCTACGGGACAAGAAGAAAAAAGATACAAACAAGGATCGATTTTTTCGGTACATCGAATGGAAGTATTCACTACGCTCATCCAATTGAATTCACAATTCATATCTTGCCTCTCGGCCCGTATTAACCTATTAATCTATACATAAACTCAAACTATGTTCATAAACGGAATATAGCTGGGTGTAGTTATATGCGAAGTATCTTTGGACACGTAAATCCTCATAATCCAGCGAAACGGTTTTACGCGTCTCAACGGAACAACAAGGTAAGCTAAGCTCTTGATCGACCTCTTGGTCTCAGTCTCGCAAGATTACACTGACACTGCAGTCTCAGTCCTGTAAGATTACACTGACACTGCGGTCTCAGGCTCGCAAGATTACACTGACACTGCGGTCTCAGTCTCGCGAGATTACAGTAATTGACAATGGTGTCAACTCCGAACTGCTTCTGTTGTTGTTGCCAAGTAAATGACAGAGTCGCAGTTTCACGGTGCGTGTTTATACATGACGTCACTTCGATAATCGATAGTCGAGTCGAGATTCGATAGTCGAGACTATCGTTATCGGATGTTGGTTGCGTATTATCGTTTTGCGTTGTCTTGCAGTATTCCTTTTGTAACAAACAACATCAACAACAACAGGACTAGATTCAAATCTGAATTGAAGAATTTCTCTTTTTAAATTTCTTATCTTATATAGACTCGACGAATATTTTGTGTACAATTGTTTCACTGATATTTTCAATTTTCAGTAAACAAGTAGGCCTATAGCGTATTAAACACTGAAAAAGAAGGTAACGTCTTCCGAATGAATGATTGTAAACATTTCGGTAATCATTCAATCTCGCTGCAACTTCATAAATCTAACGTTCAGAAAAATTCACAAGATTTTTGGAGATTTTCAGAATTCAACGCTTTCGAAAAATGAAATTCCATTTCTTATCGTAAATCTCGTCTTGAAAAATCATGAAACGATAAGAATAGCACGTCTCACAAGTATCACGGTGATTGTCGTTCCAATAATGTTGGTAGTAAACACTCTGTCCCCGTGGATACAAGTTTCTACGCACATTCGTCGACGTTGTATCGATATCGCTTCCATTGCCGTGAGAGTAAGCTATAATGTATGACAGATAAGAATTATAATGCTTTTAGATGCTATTTTTCTGGCACTTGCACCATTATTGTTGCTTCTACATGTCTAGAGCTATATTTACGGGATCTATAAATAAAGCAGTGTCGATGGATAAAATGTTGGCCAATGAAAGTTACAAGAACTATAGAGCTCGTTTCTCATCGATGAGACTTATTCTTTTGTACACTTGACAATTTTTGTTAACCATAAAATAAATCTCTACTGATGAATTTGACCTCCTTATTTCTTCAAATGAATTGAAATAGACAAGTCTCAATCGAAAACCATATCTTTTCACCACGATTCGGATCATGAAATAAACTTGGCCCTTCCACCAAAAACTTTGAATCAAATAAAATGAATGGCCCTTCCACCAAAACCTTGAGACATTATTATTGTCACAGTTACATTACCAATGATGGTGATTTTGATGATTGTTGATAATGACAATATTATCTAATTGATGTGAAACAGCGACCTCTAATCTTATCCATCTTGCTATCTGATATTAACAGATTGCCAGGATGAGTCTGTATAATTATGAGTTATTAGCCACGTAATGTCCTTGGAGAGTGGGGGGAGGGAGAGGGGAGGGGGGAGGGTTGTTAACCCGTTGTAAGCACACGGAGTCTCTTTGCTCGGCCGAGCTAGCGACGTCGAGAGTAATAATTAAAAACGTGTCTCGGAGACGATGACGCCACTGCTATGACGTCATACCACAACAACACACGGTCCTGACCTTGTGTGAGTTCTCTGTGACGTAGTCGCTCTCATCTGAGGTCGTCTCGAATTCAAATTGAATGGATTTGTTTCAGAAACTGAAGTTACCGTTGGGCGTGGAATTGAATATCACATCAGTATTGTGTATTGTTTTTGTGAAAGTCCTTTCACTTATCATCGCTTCTTCTTGTCATTATTACCTGCTCCAACCGCATACGCCTGGCAATTATGTTATTATGAATTAAATAGTTATAACTTTTACCATTTTGAATGTTCTGAGAATATTTGTTTCCTCGTGAGAATAATTTCCATATCTCGAGTCTCCCAAGAGCCATCGACAACAAAATGATATTCCGTTAAATCGACTTCCAGGACTCGGGACTTTCCGTGCATAAAGTAAAGATGCACAATCCGAGGTTCAATCTATGTCGATATATATGTATATCACTTCGTTCGGATTGGACAGATCCTATTTCTTCATCGATTGCTCTCAGCACAGCGCTGAACAAAAGAGCTTTTCTCAAGAAAGTCTACGCACAATAATCTGGAACGGTCAGTTAGAAGAAAATATACCTCTTCAGATCGTCGTTTATCAGAAATATCTTCAGAAACTTCCTTTTCTCAGACCGTTTCTCAGACTCGGGCTGAGAGGGCTTCCAATGATTTCCAGGCAGCGAAACATCGAGTTGTATTTCTTTATATCTTCATTCTTGAATAGAACGATCGAGGAATGGAATGCTTCACCAAAATGGGTATTCGAAGCGTCAACTAGGCCCATAGACACAAAAATATTTAGGAGAAATATACATGATAGATTGATAACAGGTATTGGCTTATTATGAGCTGAAAATTGTTACTTCATAGTTCTTATTCTATGATTGTGTTTTTGTGATGTAATCTATGTACTTGCCACCGGGTGAAAATCCCAATTGCGTTTCAAGTGTATTACCTTTATGTTATAAACGCTACATATATAGACTCTAGACTTCGTGAAATGATTTATTCTGGAGGAGAAATATAAAACAGTTCGTTGGTCACCGTTGACCTGAGAGGGACGAATAGTTCAGTTGTTCATTCTGTAAGTTCTCCATTTTGGGTCGAACCATACGTCAATGGAAAAGCCTTCCACGAGACAGATGACGTCAATCAACTTCTTACTTTCAACAGTCTAATCGCATTTAATTTTCGTTTCTTATTCCTATTCTCTCTTATCTTTTTCATACTAATGTTTATCAGATTTAGTAATCATCCATCCGACGCCAAAAGATCTTCTCTTTCACTACAGTGCGTCGTAAAAACCCAATATATACACACAAAAAATGGAAAAATGAGTTTAATTAACCTCATTTATTTATAATCACCCTCTTAAAATACCTTCAAATTGAACGTTTGAAATCTGAGTAACTTCTTAAATCTGTTTTGATTTCTTTGCAATGCATTCATGAATGAAATGATGACGAATCTTCAAGTTTTGATTTCCCTGGCGGATCTTGATGGAACCTCACAAGATTAATTCACTTCTCTGTTTGTTACTATAGCAACCAGTAATCAAAACACTAGCTACAGTCAAACGTCTTGTTTGTCACTTTAATATGATCGGTGGTGATTATTTGTGATTAGGAATCGTACAACTGCTGTTGAGAGAAAAGGAGTGAACATTGCCAATGAGACTTTAATTCAAAGTGGAAGATATCAACATTCGTGTGTTTCGTTTACACATAATACCAATACTGGTAATGTCCGGATATATCACAGAAACGGTTCATACTCATAATGTGTTCTGGACTTTTGAAATGTGAAAGTCTTTCGTATGAGACGAGAAAGTAGCCTCAACATACAGCGCATTCTTCTTGTCAAGGTTCATTGCTTTCAATTGGAGATAATTTCTTATTATTTGTTAACATGACCGCCTCGAAGTGTTGAAGCAGCCAAGAGATACCGCTAGAAAACGGTCTTACTAAATCATCCCTAGCTTGAATTAGGAAAGAATGACCAGATCATCGGTCTATGTCACCACATGCGAACGTTGTTGTTGTTGTTGTTGTTGTTACGCGCAGCCCGAACCAACCTAAATAATCTAATCCAACTAATAAACTGAACAAACCTAAACCAATCAAACACACACCTTAAACTGATTAAGAGATGGTTGTACCAAGTGATGATTAGTGAATTAAGCAAAAATTAGCAAATTAACTTGTTATTACCCTTGGTTACCTATGTTATTTTTGTACCTTAAGTAATGATTAACTAATTAATATTTAATCATCAGTTGGTACAATCGGCTCTAATCTCAACTAAAAGCAATCTGAAATTCATTTCGGTTCGACAAATGACCACTCCATATAAACTCCATGATTCACCGCCCTCTAGATATATTTGTAGCACTGTCCAATGGATTACACAACAATGAACGGAACATGTGATGGTATAAATTGAATGTCTCCTCTATTCATCTTGCCGTCAAGCAACAACGGTCCCTTGAAAGCTTTAGAATGGCCGCCTAGATCAACATTATGGTTGTGTTTTGTTATCTTGGAGGAACTAAGAGGGAGGGGGTAATATTGTATTCGCTCGGCCCTCTTCCGTTTACATGATTTCACGCACGATCAAGTGTTGCCAACTGCGTGTGGCTGAACTTATAGGATTGTCTGATAGAAGATATACGTCAGGGTTGGATTAAAGGGGACCAACCCATGAGCTTAAGATTGTCAATGTCAAAGTGATATGTAAACGATTGTAGTGGCTTGACGGATGAATGTATTGTAGTGAAACTGCTTCACACAATTCGGAGAAGTATCCTATAGAATAATGTCGATCCATAATGAATCAACTCACAATATGTTACGTGTTATTTGTATGTAACGATACGCTGTGAGGTGATTATCGATGTCAAAAATATTAGGTGTGACTGTTTTACGTACAAGTTGTCTCTCCACTTTTATTATAACAAAAACTAAGCATAAAATATGAATCCGATTGTTCATCCCTGAACTTAATTTTATTGATATTTTCATTTTGACGATAAGTTATAATTTATTACTGTCCCTTATCACTCTTGAAGTGCTCCGTCCAAACGATCCTACCCTCTCATCCATAGCTCATCTACAATGACTTTTGTCAAGTGCTACATATTAACAGAAAGAAATCTAGCATCGCGATGCGACGACTTTAAACCTGAAGTTCCTTCTTAACAAGTTTTTATCAAAGCTTAAATTAGCTGACATTTTGATAACGACATTTTTTATTCGCATCTTAATCATTTTGATTTACAGATGAATCTTCTGTTATAGTTCGCTGACGAAACGCTGAAATTCCGTGTAATTTGTCAGCATGTAATTAGGTATGATTTAGAGTTCGGTTACAGAATGGGGGAAGTTTTATCGAGCCTCCACAAGGCGTAGTCTCTGGAAAGTCTCTAGAAAGCCTCCAGAGTCTTTAGAAAGCGCGAAATGTGCAAATTATAGTTCCAACAAAAGCTAGAGATCCCGGTATTCATATGATCGTTAAAGGAACCTGAAACTGATACTGAATTCCAACGATTAATGAGGATATTTATTTCCCCAATTTAAAAAAGAACCAGAAATCATCATCTCAATCTCCGAAATGAAGAATAATGTACGTATCTTCCAGGAACCACGACTTTTTTCTCCGACTCGTGACGTAGACATAGATATATTCTTTTCTAGTTTCTATAAATGATAAGTAATGCCTACGTCATGACACAAATGGTCAATCAGAGGTGAAAAACTTATTCATAATTTATGGAATTGATATAATGATTTCTAGTTTCCTCTGAAGTCTGGTTAGTTTAGTTCGATCAAGTCATCTACCGTCAGTTAGATTAATCGCAACAACAACAACAACAACAACAACAACAATGCCCGCCACACCTGTTACAACATATAGGCCCACCCAAGTCTAGCTGAGATGGACCTTGCCATATTACTTGCTACTAGATGCTCTAGTTTGAAATATCCACATCAATTGTAATTCAATCAAGAAAAGATTTCCACACATTTATTATATTCAGATTTCTGATCGGACTTGTGTCTTCCAATCCGCGGTATTCCAATTTTCCATTCAATTTCCATCTATTTGAATATAATATCGGCTTCGAGTTCCGGAACGAAAGTTAGGGAACGGAATCAATCAGCAAGACTTGAACACATTACAGTAGATGTGGAACATATTTCAATCCTTCTTGACACCTTGCTTCAGGATCTATCAAGATAAGATGGCCGAGAGTTGCAACTCTTCTTCTTCCTCTTCTTCTTCTATCGTATTGGCCTTGGATTGATAATACATACAACTATTGAATCATCTATGTGGAACGATTTTTAAATATTGTTGCGATTTCTTTTGAGGAACTTATAAATAGTTTTGAAAATTTCGTATTCGTTACTTTGTCTTGAGAGAAGTTTTGAAATCCCATCTATAGGGTAAAATGCACAGATTTGATACAGGCGGGAAGGGAAAAAGATAATTGAAATATGATAACGCATTCAACACATAAATCTTGAATGAGGTAGTAATTTCAGGGTTGGAAAACAATCAAAACATTCACAGTGGAGAAAAAAATCTCGCATCTTCTTAATATATCGATCTTTTTCTTCTTCTTGAAATCTTCTTCTTTGTTCCTGTATTTTCAACAAAATTGTTCATTTTGTTTCGATTTTGATTTCTCGTTTCATTGTTATGTCTATTTTCACGACGCGTTTTATTGAGAATGGGAGCCTTTTCAGTCTGGATGGTTTACCTGCATGACATTGATATCGTAAAATGCAGAAAACTGTGAAAACTGTTTCAGTAAAACTGTAAAAACTGTGAGAGGAACTGGGCTGAGCTTGTATGTGCTTTATGAAGATTGGAATCTTGTTATACAATCATTATCTCCCTATCATGTTCAAGGATGAATCAGAAAGATCGTCTTATGGGCCGTCACAGTCGTTGTATAACCTGTCAAAACCACGTGTTTCGATCTATCTCGATCGATCTATTATGTAACTCGTGAATCCATCTCTGCGACTTTTTTCTGCTACTATTTCTATCTATATGATGAATAGAAAACATTTATGAAAATATTTCCTCAGAAACGGCTGGTCCGACTTGCATACACAACTGTAATAATGTGTGTCATACATGTTTTCACATCCAGATAATATGTGAATGTTTTCAAAGAGTTTTCACTCTCCGAATTTTCTTGCCCAGTCTGTCAGGTTTTTTTTTTTGGAACTTCGAGATGATTAGACGAGATTTGTCGAGGATTCAATTCGACATACTGAAAAAAAATAGTGTTCGTTTTCATGTTCATTTTTATTTATTTTTTATTTTATTTCCATGTTTTTTTTGTCGATTCTTCACAGGTCGAACGGCTACAGCTATCAACTTCAAACTTTTTTTTCAATATGGTTCCTCATCTAACTTAGATCTGTAGGCCCTATAGTATTTAGAATAACATAGCGGAAAAAAGGAGATATCATTATTTTTCATAGAAATGAAATTTTGCGTGAAGTTGAATTACATTTTGATACACATTTCTGAAAAATTTCAGCTTGATCGGGTCAGCCATTTTGAAAAAAAACATAAAATGTGCTAAATTGGTACCACTCGAAGCAGTTTTCACCCATTTTCACCCATATACTATTACTATTCGCTCGTCTAACAACGCATACATGGCGTTTTCCTAGTATTTCTCAAATTCAACTGAACACTTCTGAGTTTGGTAAATCTGTGTGTACAAAGAAACTTCCATATCAATCAGTCAAACCCTTTGACCTATGAGTGCTCACAAACAAACAGAAACGAAAACACACATACAAAGCTCTACACAAGTAGGATGTAGGTCGTCGCTATCATCCAACTAATTGGCTCCAGAATACGTGACTGAATGCGTACAATAACTAAACAGAACATAAGTCACTTCAAATGAGCTTCGCACCAAATTACATTCACGCTCTATTTGCGTGAACGGCTTTGATGAGCTGACGTCATCAACCAGCGTCTTGTGTTCGTGAGCGGTTATCACCTGTCAGACGTGCGTTGATTGGTGGAGAAACTTCGCCGTGGAGATTCAGTAGGCGTGACGTCACTATCAGGATTCAAGGAGGCTGAATGTTGTGGATAGCCGAATGAGAGTAACTAATTAGCAAAAGCAGTATTAACTGAATGAACTAGTAGGCAACAATTATTATTATAGTGGAAGGGCCGAGTCTGTCAGTGCTGGCGCGACTGCAGCTGATACTGGCGTGATACACGCTCTGCGGGCTGCATTCAGGAGTAGGTTTATGAGAGTCGATTGATCCGATGTATGATTCTCCGGCGAACAGGTTTTGAACAACCCTCCGTGCAGAGATGTGTCGGAAAATTTGCGATTTTCCCCGGAAAAGTTTTCACAGGGCCGTGTGTGGTATCAACATGAAGGTACATTCAATTGAATGCGAAAAAATCTGAGTTTGGCCCAATCCGATGAATGGTTCTCCGGCAAACATGTTTTGAACAACCCCCTGCAGATCGGGTGTCGGAAAATTTATGATTTACCCTGGAAAATTTTCCACAGGGTCGTGTGAGGTATCGACATGAAGGTACATTCATTTGATTGCGGAATATTTTCATTTCGTTCCGATCCAATGTGTGGTTCTCCAGATAAAAAATCACGAACATCCCCCCGTGCTGAGGGGTGGCGGAAAATACGCGATTTTCCCTGGGAACATTTTCCACAGGGTCGTGTAAGGTATCGACATAAAGGTACATTCATCAGATTGCGGAAAATTCTTATTTCGTCTCGATTCAATGTCTAGTTCTCCGTAGAAATATTCTTGAATACCCTCTCGGAAAATTTATGATTTTCTTTGGATTTTTTTTCAAAAAAACGTAAGTAGCATCAAAATGCTCACGTGATCGCTAGCTTTCCGAAAATCTAACAATCAGCCCGATCGCATCGTGGGTTCTCCAGCAATCGCCGATCGAAGATTGTCAATTTTTTTTTGTCGGACGGGTACTAGTACGGAGAAAAAACCAAAATTTGAAAAAAAGTCAAACTCTTTTGCCGAAGCCGTGTGTGGTATCAAAATGAAGGTACATAATATCTGTTGCCAAAAATGTTGATTTCAGCTCGATCCGATGTCTGGTTCTCCGTAAAAAAATTCTTGAAAATGAAGGCAAATTTGCAATTTTCTTTGGAAAAGTTTTTACACAGCCGTGAGTGGTATCAAATTTAAGATAATCGGAATTGATGACGTACAGTTCTAATTTCAGACCGATCTGATGTATGGTTCTCCGGCAAACATGTTTTGGACCAACCACTGCAGATTGGGTGTCTGAAAATTTATGATTTTCCCTGGAAAAGTTTTCAGAGTGCCGTGTGTGGTATCAAAATTAAGATGCATTCGATTGAATGCGAAAAAATCCAAGTTTGGCCCGATCTGATGTATGGTTCTCCGAGAACATGTTTTGAACACCCCTCTGTGCTGAGGGGTGTCGGAAAATGTATGATTTTCCCTGGAAAAGTTTTCAGAGGGCCGTGTGTGGTATCAAAATGAAGGTGCATCCAATCGAATGCGGGAAAAAATATAAGTTTGGCCCGATCCGATGTATGGTTCTCCGGCAAACATGTTTTGAACCAACCCCTGCAGATCGGTTGTCGGAAAATTCATGATTTTCCCTGGAAAAGTTTTGACAGGGTCGTGTGTGGTATCAAAATGGAGTTACAATCAATTGATTGCGAAAAATTGAAACGTCAGCCCGATCCGATGTATGGTTCTCCGGCAAACAGGTTTTGAACAACCCCCCGTGCAGAGGGGGGTCGGAAAATCTGCGATTTTCCCCCGGAAAAGTTTTCACAGGGCCGTGTGTGGTATCAACATGAAGGTACATTCAATTGAATGCGAAAAAATATAAGTTTGTCCCGATCCCATGTTTGGTTTACCGGGAAACATGTTTTGAACAACCCCCGGCAGATCGGGGGAGAGAAAACTTACGATTTTCTTTGGAAAAGTTTTCTCAGAGCCGTGTGTGGTATCAAAATGAAGGTACATTCAATTGAATGCGAAAAAATCTGAGTTTGGCCCAATCCGATGAATGATTCTCCGGCAAACATGTTTTGAACAACCCCCTGCAGATCGGGTGTCGGAAAATTTATGATTTTTCCTGGAAAATTTTCCACAGGGTCGTGTGAGGTATCGACATGAAGGTACATCCATTTGATTGCGGAAAATTATCATTCAGTTCCGATTCAATGTGTGGTTCTCCAGAAAAAAAATCGCGAACACCCCCCTGTACAGAGGGGTGGCGGAAAATTTGCGATTTTTCCTGGAAAATTTTCCACAGGGACGTGTAAGGGGTCGACATAGAGGTACATTCATCAGATTGCGGAAAATTCTCATTTCGTCTCGATCCAATGTCTGGTTCTCCGTAAAAAAATTCTTGAATACCCTCTCGGAAAATTTATGATTTTCTTTGGATTTTTTTTTAAGAGAAGTAAGTAGCATCAAAATGCTCACGTGATCGCTAGCTTGCCGAAAATCTAGCAATCAGCCCGATCGCATCGTGGGTTCTCCAGCAATCGCCGATCGAAGATTGTCAATTTTTTTTGTCGGTCGGGTACTAGTACGGGGAAAAAACCAGAATTTGAAAAAAAGTCAAACTTTTTGCCGAAGCCGGTGTGGTACAAAAGGTACAATATCTTGCAAAATGTAATAATATCTGATTTGCAATTTTGGAA